>JAESUZ010004775.1:0-511591 GCA_017311185.1 Proteles cristata cristata | reverse complement strand
AGCATAGATGTTGCCATTTCCCAGGAGGTGGACAGCATGAGAAGAAAACAGGCCCCAGAGCACTGAGATCTAACCCATAGCTCTGTTCCGCTGTTCCCAAACAGGCAGCATCTGAGAGCAGAACCATATATTTTAGAACTGCAGGGAATTTCTGTACCATTGAGCTGTGTTCTACAGGAGAAAACCAAGGCTCAGAAAGGTTAAGTGAGTTTCCTGACTTCCCCCAGAATGTGTGTCTTCTACTTCCTGCCCTGGCACTGGCTCCTTCCCCCAGGGACCTAACAGTGTGGATGTTTCTGATATAAATGAAGTTGTGCGAGAGAGATGGAGAGAGAACCTCTCAGGCATAGAGAACCCATTTCTCATGTAGTGTGACTTGGGCTTCAAAAGTTCACTGATCACCCAGTGCCCTTTATTTGTGAGGAACAAAGGGACTGGGAGCATAATTAACTCGCCCACATCTCCCATTGTCCTTAAATCTTTTGTGCAAGCATTGATTGTTGTTTCTATTGTCAAAAGTAGGATTGTTCTCTTGGCAACAAGCTCCCACAAGGAGAGCTCAGCATGGGGCTCAGCAGGTGACCTTGTTGAAGTTTGACCTTAAGGTTCAAGAATAAAAGAAAAAGGCAGAAAAACACTAATTGAGTGGAGGGGTCATTTTGAATTGGTCACTAAGCTAAACTATAGAATGCTTTGGGAGAGAAGACTTTTGGTTGTTTTCAAGTGCAGTTAGGAATTCAGAGTATCAGCTAATGGAGTTCTCAAATACAGGCCCTCAGGGGATCCAATTTAATGAATATTTAAAAACAACTTATTGTTAAGATATTACAATTAGCACAGGTAAATGGAAGCTTCAAATGTGCTCTTGGAAAACAAGCTTTTCTCACTTTTATATCTTAATCCTTACTTACCCATACATTGTTGCTTACTCTGAGGTGTTTTTTTCTTCCTGGGGAAAAAAGAATGTGCTCAGTAAAGGAAGATGGGCAGAGGACAAAGCCTGAGATTTACGATCAGGTACATCTGGATAGAATAGTGGCCTTGTCCTGGGACGCCTGGGTGGCTAGGCTGGTTAAGCATCTGACTTTGGCTCAGATCGTGAACTCATGGTTTGTAAATTTGAGCCCCAGCTCGGAGCCTGGAGCCTGCTTTGAATTCTGTGTCTCCCTCTCTCTCTGCCCCTCCCCTGCTCACACTCGTGTGTGTGTGTGTATGTGTGTGTGTGTGTGTGTGTGTGTGTGTGTGTGTGTGAAAAATAAATATTAAAAACATTTTTTAGGGGTGCCCAAGTGGCTCAGTTGGTTAAGCGTCCAACTTCAGCTCAGGTCATGATCTCACAGTTTGTGGGTTTGAGCTGAAACGCCCAGAATTCGAGAGAACCCCAAAAACAGACCACCAGAGACCAGAGTCAAAGCCAAGCGGCAAGGGTTGTTTATTTGCAGGTTCGAACCCGGTCCTCCGCGCAGTCACTCGTTGCCGGTGACGCTGAGAGGCCCTGAACAAAGCCTCTGCAGCCTTTTTATAGACAGAAGTAAACAGGTCATGGGGAGGGACAGATTTCCATGGTTACAAGTTTGCCATTGGTTAACATTCAAATGTGAACATATACCGTATCTGATTGGTTCCCGCCATCAGGTTTGGCTGGATCTAATTACAACATTTGGGATACCTTTGAATTCAGTCTATCATAGAGCGAGTTTTAAGTCTTGTTTGGCGACTAACAGGTTAACATCTCTCTCTCCAGGCCCTTCTCTCAACAAGGTGGGGGGGTGGCTGCTGGCCTTTTGGGAGTGGCTGCCCCCAGGGGGCTAGTCCCTTGGGCAATCCGGCGGCGGGGAAGCAAGCCTTAAGCTTTGTTACAGAAGCAGAGAGAGCTGGTTAGGTGTTAGCTTCCCGCAGCGCAGGCATTTGCTCAGAAGTGGAAAAGCTAGTTAAGTTTATTTAGGCCTGGGGCTATGTGCAGCCCGAGGTTTCTTTTAATGGAGGACTTAATTTTTGGCTCTACAGAGCCCCACATCAGGCTCTGTGCTGACAGCTCAGAGCCTGGAGCCTGCTTCAGTTTCTGTGTCTCCCTCTCTCTCCCTCTCCCCCTCCCCTGTTCATGCTCTATCTCTCTGTCTCTGTCAAAAATAAATAAACATTTAAAAATTTTTTAAAATTGTTTTTTTTAGTGTTTTATTTATTTCTAGGAGAGAGAGAGAGAGACAGCGTGAGAGAGAGAGACTCCCTCAGAGAGAGAGGGAGTCACAGACTGAAGCAGGCTCCAGGCTCTGAGCTGGCAGTCAGCACAGAGCCCGACACGGGCCTCGAACCCACGAAACGCTAGATCATGACCTAAGCGAAAGTCGGACACTTAACCGACTAAGCCACCCAGGCGCCCCAAAAATTGTTTTTTTAAATAGTGACTCTGTCCTTTAGGAAAGCTGTGTGTTCCTCAGGAACTCCTAACTCACCTGAACCTCACTTTTCTCCTCTGTAACAAAGGATCATGCTACCTATTTCAGAGGGTTGATCTGCTGACTCATCAAATTCATATTTAAAAGGCCTGGCACATAGATCAGTAAATTCTAGCTTCTTTCCCCTAAACTTCTGTTCCCTCACTGTCTAAAAATATCAAGTTATAAATTACTGAAATCTTTCAGAAGGGGCAGAGCAGGCAGCGTATTTGGCTCTTACCACATTTTGCAAATGCACTGAACTTTATCTGCAGAATGGCTTGAATTGTGTCATCTCCCTTCCTGTGACAGAACACAGAGAAGTGAAGGTGAGAAGCAAAGTAAAAAGCAAGTTCACGTTGGTTCGCCTAGAAAACCGACTGCCACGGGATTCTGAAGTTTATCTAAGTCTGTTCCTCGCTCTTTTCCTTCCTAACTCTTTAAGATCTCTGGGTAGGATCATGTAGGATGGAGGTGACCCAAGGGAGCCACCAAAGGCTCTGGAGTAGAGCATGTGTAAGACTTAGCAAGCATGGTGGTCAGACCTGAGAGTGGCAGGAGATGATGTCCAGGAAGTTGGCAGGGGCCAGATCAGGTGAAGAGTTGCAGACTGGCATCTGGTGGGGGGGGGGGGTGTTGTTCAGAGGGAGGCTCAGAATCTAAAGCACCCCGAACTGTCTGCACAGAGCCCGATGTAGGGCTCGACCTCACAGACTTCGAGATCATGACCTGAGCCGAAGTCATCCACTTAACTGACTGAGCCACCCAGGGACCCTCCCACCCTGCCACTGAGTTTGGATTTTAAATGCAATGGAAAGCCATTGGAAGTCTTTAAACAGGGAAGTGACATGATTTTGACTTACAGTTTTAAATCTGCACTCTGGCTTCTGCAAGAAGATGGGATTGCAGGGGTTAAGTGTGGAAGCAGAGAAATTGGGAGGTTGTCACTGTGGTTTGTGGAGTGTGGGTGCTCTGGGGTGCTGGAGATACTATGGAGGCACACCTGGCAGGCAGTCAAGGGGAAGCTTAAATAAGATAACATAGTGAAGCTCCGTGCGTGTGTAGTACACATTTAACAAATGTGAGTTCCCTTCTTCCTGGGTACTACAACTACATCAACAAAGCGATGCTTTTCAGTTTAATTGGATTTGGGGGATGATACATTAATAGCTACATTTTCTGAGCTGTGGATTTGCTCTTTGGAGCGAGGGCTGATCAGGAGATTAAGGCGAACTCTTGCTGACCACAGCATGCCTATTGGGAAAACTTGCCAAGGGAGGGAGAAAGTAAAGAGAGGCAGGAAGCAGAGAAGGAAGGAAGAGAAGTACAGAAAAAATCCTGGAAGGGAGCGATCCAGGGGCCTCTTGACAAATCGGAAAATGCTGCGTGTGGAAAGTGCTGGCATTATAACTGGGTTTGCATTCTTCAAAGTGACACTATACGATGACAGGGCAGTCGGCTGTGATTTGAACTAGAATGAATCCTGGAGGCGCTCTCACCCAGTGTCCTCATTTGAGGAAACAGATCCAGAGAGAAGTGGTTTGTGCAAAGCCACCGAGATAATGGCAGAGGCAGGACTGACAGCAAGATAGAGTGGAAAGAGATTGATTTGTAAATTACGAGAGACCAGGGGCATCATTTATTCAATAAACATGTGCTGAGCTCCTGTTCTGTCTGAGGCCAGCTCTAGGTGCTGGAAACAGTGTGACGAAACAAAGTCCCTGTCCCCATGGAGCTTACCCCCTAGTCCCTCCTCGTATAGCAACTCTGCCATTGAGGCCAGTGATTCCTGCCTCCATGATTCAGTTTCCACTTCTCTGAAAAAGGAGTAGTAATACATCTCTAATTTTAATTCATTTATTCATTCTGCAGAGATTAATTAACTGTATATGATGTGCCCAGCACTGTGCTAGGTGCTGGGGACACAAATGCAAGCAAGCCCCTGCTTTGGCACATGATGGACTACACTCAACCTAAGTGTCCATCAAAATCAGCCAAAGCCTTTGAAAATAGCACTGCTACCCTAGCCCCATTCCCAGAGCTTCTGGTTCAACTGGTCTGAGGTGGGAGCAAGTACAGAGTTCAGCACACCTGGATCAGGCTCTGGAAGCCTTCCCAGAGGAGGTGGCATGTAGCGTGAGACCATGAACAGAAGCCGATTTAGCAACAAGAAGGAGAAATAGTGTCTGAGGCCCTTAGGGAATTGCCATGAGAGTTGGAGGGGTAGCAAACAGACACTCTTAACACAGTCCATGGCCCCGAAGGACCCTCAGTCTATTGCTCCTTTGCCTGTTCCTCCCTCTCTCTTTGTTTTTCCCAGCCCCGTATCCCTCCCATTAATGCTCTTTCTCCTACAATACACTGTGTGGACAAGACAACAGCTGATTTTCTGGCTCCTGATAATTATTTGGGAGAACGTCTTCCTATCATTTGTGAGCTGGTGAACTGCTCACATCTTGGCTCCCTCCCTGCTGTCCCAGCTCAGGTGCCTCACTAGAGCAGGGGGGATGCCTCCCACCCTTTTCTGCATTATCCGATCAGTTTGTTCAGCCCAACCCTCTACCTTTAGGCACACAAAGACAAAATGCATTCTCCTCAGATATTTGATTTGTTTTGCAAGTGCTCGGTACCCACTGGCTGGTAGTAACCACATTGCATGTGTTTGACAAAGAGCCACTAAGAGTTACCATAAACCCACCTCTTTAAGAAAGATTTTTAGTGTTAAAATCTAGCTAGATCGAAGCTTGGCATTTCCCCAGGGTGTGGAGAAGTTCACAGACATGTACCATATTCTTTAAGATATAATAAGTCCATGCACGAAGTCTGCTGTTTTGAAACAAAAACAAGAGAGGAGAACCTGACCTGCTTTTGTGTCCTGGAGAATGAAGGCATTCAGTGACCCATTTAAGCCTTTTGTCAAATAACCCTCAGCAGTACCTTAACCCATCCTCAAGGGGAGGGGAGAAGGGAGAAGGGAGCAGGGAGTACAGTTTTGACCCTCTGCTGATACGTGCTGACTTCAGCAAAGCACAGCCCATATATCATAGGTACAGAGAAGTCTGGGGTGGTGGGGAGAAAACTCAGTCTTCTGCTGGAAGGGTCATTGTCTTGTGCTAGGGGAGGGGAGAGTAACAGAGTCTTAACGTTTCTATTTATAATCTTCTAAATGCACTGTAAAAATCGTATTATTTTTCCTGCTTGTGAACTGGCCCCAACCGTTTCCTCCTACCCCTTCCCCACTTTTCCTCATTTGGGGTCATGTTGACATATGGGTGAGACCAGAAACAAAGGCTGGCTCATCCCAACAACCATCTGTCCACACTTGCCAATGAACTAAATTTGCCAAGAACTCCCACGCCACAGGCTCTTGGGAGAGGCAGGCTGATAAGCTTGTGCCTCCGATAAAGCCCACAGCCGTGGAGGATCTGGGCAGGGTGAGGAGGCTGCACACGTGGGGAACTGTAGTCCTCATGGAGACAGGGCTGGGTCCCTCTCTGCCTGGACGTGCTGACACTGTAAGAATGACAGAATGAGGATGGGGAGAGGAATCAACTCGGGTGTTTAAAGAGCCAGAACTGCAAATAAAATCTGGCTGGGATCCATTTTTTTTTTTTCCTGCCTCTGACCTTACCAAAATCCTCTCTCCAAAAATCTAAGCCTTCTCTGGGCACACAGGGACTTTCTGGAGGCTGCTGATGTAGTGGAAAGGCCACGGGTTTAGAGCCAGACTAGCCTGGTGTGAGTTCACTATCAGTCTGGTGAATCTGAGGATGTGACACCAGTTTTTGAGCCTCAGTTTATTCTGTGAGATGGAAAATATAGTCCGCTCTCAGGGCTGGTGTGGACTTTAAATGAGCCAACATGATTAATGCATATAAACTCTAGTGCAGTGAACAGGACACAGAGGGCCCTCAGCAAACTGTGTCCACTCATAACTTTGTCCTTTTGCTAAATGAAGTCAAACCACTGAAAGTCCTCTTCGCATTCAAGAGACATTCATTTGTCCATCCCAGAAGGTGTTGGCGCAATGTGAAAAGGCTTCCTGAACAGCTACAGGCAGGGCAGGAGAGAGGTACACTTTGCTGAGCTGATCATAAATCTGAATGAAATAATTATGTAAAGTATTCAAGAGCAATTCAGTGAGAAGATGCCTCATCTGCCTTGATGGGCTTTTCAATTACTCATTTTTAGTACTGCATTATACCATTCTCTGGCAATAATTATTAAACATTTCCACTGTATTGCAATATAAAACTTAAAAGGCTGATTTATTTCCTAGGCACTAGACTACCTAGTATAATGTTCCTCAATTAGAAGGTTCTATTCGTTTAAACCTATTTATCAGAGTGATTTTCTAGCATTGAGTCAAAACTGACACAAGTGGAAGATGAGGGGATGAGTTAGATCCAGGGGATACAAGCACTAGCTTTGGGGTCCTGGCGGGATGTGAGCCCAGGCTCCCGCTTCCTGGTCCCTGTTTCTGAATTCACAGGATTATTGGTGGATATGAAGTGTTAGCAACAGCATAGAGTATGGACTCCATAAATAATGATACTATTGCTATGACTGTGCATTCTGGGATGCCCTGGATTTCCCACATATCAATCACCTGCTAGGCTCTGGGCACTAAGGCTGCTGTTAGGGCCCATTTTCTGATTGTCTTTAAAGGAACTCACAGTTATTGGGCACCTAACTCTTCTAGACACCTTGGAGATCTTCCTTTATCAGCATGACACAGCCATTTACAAAGGACACTGAGGCACAGAGAGGTTAGTTACTTGTTTCAAAGTCATTCAGTAACCAAGATAGAAATCTGACCCAGGTCTGCCTAGTTTGAAAGCCCACACGTCATACTCTCTAGCACCCCAGGCTGTCTTTGAGGACTCCAGGAGGCATATTTCACTTCATTTGAAGAAGTCTTTCTTCTTTTCTGAGATTTCTTCTTTTCTGGTTCTTCTAAAGGAGATGCCTGTTCTTTTACTGAGGATTACCTACCCCCTGATAAACTACCAGATGCCCCCATGTCTGTCTCTGCCTGTCTTAGTAGAGGATGAGGTTCTTTTTTTTTTTTTTTTTTAAGCCAAGGGCTATAGTGTGGATAGAGTGATCAGGCAATGCCCCCCCCACACACACACCAGCTCCACTGGAGTGTTCACTATACTTAAAGCACCCAAGACAAGCTTGATTTCGGTTCAGGCCAGCTGGCTTGGTGCCAGGATAACAGTCCGTAAGAATCTCTAAAACATCAGTGGAGATGTAACAAGATGAAAGAAAATTGTCTTTACCAGAACTCTTGAGAGCAAGCATGACATGAGAATGATGATAGCAATGATATTTATTATTATAAACAACACACCATGTTATAATCCACACAGTGATAGCATTGTGCCAGGAACCTCTCTAACTATTTTATATACATTAACTCGTTTAAACCCTTGCAGCTCATTGAGGTTGGTACCATTTTTATTGCCCATTTTATAGATAAGAAGACTCCTTCCAGAAAGGTTAAGGAATTTTCCAGAGTCACACCACTAGTAAATAGGCTGTTGGGCTCTCCCAGGCCCTTTACTATTGCCTCCTACTAGCTGTGCTTAAGTGACCAGAGATGATGTCTAGGCTCCCTTCCAGGCCTCTTCATTGCTAGGTGAGGCGTGCACATCCAGAGCCAAGACTTGAACTGCTCAGGGCAATAAGGAGGGAGTGAGAGTTGAGCTAGCAGTCTTCCCTGCTTCCTCCTACACAGCTCTCAGCCTCTCCTCCAAATGGATGTTGGGCAAATATTTAGAGAATATCATTTTGAAAGGAGGCCAGATTATCAGCCTGCACAGGGCACCCACGTGTTCTGGCCCAGCCCTGCTCCCAAGCCTGGCCTGCTGTGTTTGCTCTCAGTATGTGAAACAGCCCATATAGCATAGAGGATTAATCTGCTTTTCAGCAGGGAACACAGTCCATTAGCTCTCAGGACTCAGCCGCCACGGATCAGAGGCCATGTGCCCAGAACGAGGTGACAGAGGGGCCACCTACAATGCTCATGGTCACCTCTGCACTGCTCCTCCCCCAGGCTGTCACATGCTTCTCACCTATGGGAGGTAGAGGTCATGCCCCAGGCAAAGGGAAGATAGAGCAGAAAGGGTAAAGGAGATGAATAAAATGAAAATAAGAATCTGTTGGAAGAGATACTAGAACAGGAAAGGATGCTAATAACTGGTGACAAGATACAGATAGGCACTGGGAGGTGAGGGGCTTTGAACAGAAAGAGAGCAAGATTTAGACTTAAATCTTCACAGCCCAGAAGAGGGGGACTGTCAAAAGCTATACTGGGTAATGCAGCCAATGAGACATTCAAATAACGTTTCTGATGCGTTTAGAAAAACCTGCAAACGTGTGGAGGCTCCTAGAACAAACGGAAAACACAAGACACAACATTATACAAGCAACATGAACATGACTACACATTTCAAAATACAAAGGAGAAGGGGCGCCTGGGTGGCTTAGTCGGTTAAGCGTCCGACTTTCACTTAGGTCGTGGGTTCGAGCCCCGCGTCGGGCTCTGTGCTGACTGCCAGCTCAGAGCCTGGAGCCTGTTTCGGTCTGTCACTCCCTCTCTCTCTGACCCTCCCCTGCTCACACTGTCTCTCTCTCTCTCCTAGAAATAAATAAAAAACATAAAAAAAAATATATATACATATATATATATAAAGGAGAAAAGTCTAGAAGGAAACAACAAACCAAAATTACTGAAATAGTGAGGGACTTTTCTCCCCTTTACTCTTCTGTCTTTGTAAACTTAAAAAAAAATTTTTTTTAATGTTTTTATTTATTTCTGAGAGAGAGACACAGCATGAGCAGGGGAGGGTCAGAGAGAGAGGGAGACACAGAACCTGTAGCAGGCAGCACAGAGCCCGACACGGGGCTCGAACTCACAAACCGTGGGATCATGACCTGAGCTGAATCGGGCGCTTAACTGACTGAGCCACCCAGGCGCCCCTTTGTAAACTTTTCTAAAATAAATTTCTCCGTTAGAGCAATAAAGGCAAAATCTTTATTTAATTTTTTTAAAATCTGGATTGAAAGCTCTTTCATAAAACGCAAAGCAGCTGTCTTTCCTTCCATGACTTCTGCACTAAAAAAATACACATGGGAAACTAGAAAGAGGATATTTAATGACTGGGATTATTTTCTTTGGATTCTTGCTCAGATTTTACTTAAATGGTTCAAAATCCCTTCCTGGAAAGATCCAGCAATAATAACCTACATTAATTTCACTTCCAGAAAAATTAAGGATGTGAAGTTTAGCCATAAGAGATGATCATAATAGCCTAACAATTTTAAACAACAGAATGTTCAACACGCTGAGGTTTCTTAGGTTAAAAAGTGGACTATGGGCTATTATACAGTAATAGAAAATTCTATTGAGAGGTACACTGAGTACAAAAGAAAGAGGTTTCATGATGTGCTGTTGAGTAAAAAATCGGGTCACAAGACAGTAATTACCCAATTTTCTAGAATCGTGTATATTCCTGCATATGTATGTATAATCTGAAAAGATACACATCAAAAGGTTAATAATGCTCTCTTGGGGGGTAGTAGAATTATGACTAATGTTTGTTTCATATCTTTTCTCTCTGTGTTCTAATTTTCCTACATTGAACAAGTACCTCATACATAATAATAATAAAACGTTTATTCCTGCTGCTCTTTTATCAGGATCTTCTCCGGTGTTAATATAATTAGCTAGCATAAGATATTGGGGGAACGTATCCCTTTAGCCACAATATACTGAGGGCTTGCTATAGGTATCGAATGCTTTGTAAATACAACCTCATTTATTTTTTAAGTCAACCAAGCAAGATGCATTTTATTATCCTCATTTTTCGGATAGGGAAAACCGACTCATAGGGGCAAGTGACTTGGCCAAGGTCATCCAACTGGAAAGAGGCAGAGCCAAGATTTAATCCAAGATCTACCTGATTCAAACATTCAAATGCTTTCCATCTACCATGCCACTTCACACAAATGTCCAGAGAAGAAAATATTTATGAGATGATGTCAGAGGACCTATCTTCCCTCATTTGCCACCCTAACTGATCCTACGTGTTAGTATAACCTGCACTTTCTGATTCAACAATACATATTTAGATGAACTACTGTCCTCTCCCTCAGACTCCATTCACCCACTACCAAGATCAATAATAAAGACTTGAGGACAACATGCTTAACCACTGTCCCTGTTGAGGGTTATCACATCACTACCCTGAGAGGCGTCCTTGGTCGTGATGCCCTGTACTGAGTACCAGGCTCCTAAGTTGTTCCCCTACTTCCATCTCACATCCCCCCAACAGAAGTCCCTTCTTAAACCAAGGCCCAAGTTTCGAAACCTACCCTCTCCTGCCAGCTGTGCCCCAAGACCATGTTCCTGGGACCAGTTTCCTGTTGTGGATGCCATTCCAAGTTCCTGTTCCAATTGTCCAACTTCTCCTTGGTTCCCATGCAGTAACTGGGACCCTGACCACCAGCCCTGATCTCTGTTTGAAGCTCTGCTTCATGAAGCCAAATGTCCAAGATGCCACCTCCATGAACTTTTGGATAGTATTCTCCCAGATGTCCCACTCCCAATGCTTGAGACTCCATCTGGGATCTTCACATCATTTAGGTTATTCTCTTGAGGCTTATGTCTGCCATACCAGAAAGGGTGAGACGGCATATCAGGAGAGAATCCAGATCAGAGTTGAGGAGGACCATCACGATTAGATTTTTAAAAAGAAGTGCTGTGTATTCAAGTCTGAAAAGAAAGCGAGGTCATAAATAGGATGAGGGAAGAGTAGACGCCATAAGGGTAAAGGCAGTTCATGATGCAGCTTTCAAAATAGGTATGGCTTGTGATTCAGGACTAAGAGTGTGATCAGTGAAAAGTTTTGGAAACTTTTGCAGTCATGCTGATGAGGGAACTTAGAAAGCTAGTATTGAAAAGTCTCTTTATGACCAGCTGCCCAACCAGTTGCCTTAACTATAGGTTGCTGAGCATTCTGGAAATTAAACCTTGTCTCCCTGTTTGAACCTGGATTGCTTTACCTGGCTATATCACTTGGCTGTATAAGGATCAGTCACAGGTCCCTTAAGCTCTGTCTTTTTTTTTTTTAATGTTTTATTTATTTTTGAGAGAGGGACAGAGAGACAGAGTGCAAGGGGGAAGGGGCAGAGAGACACAGAATCTGAGGCAGGCTCCCGGCTCGGAGGTTCGGAAGTGTCAGCACAGAGCCTGACGTGGGACTCGAACTCACAGACTTTGAGATCATGCCCTGAGCCAAAGTCGGACGCTCAACCGACTGAGCTGCCTAGGCACCCCCCTTAAGCTCTGTCTTGAAGGGAGCCAAGCAGCCTGCTTCACCAGCAAATCTCTCCCAAGTGACTTTAAACTTAAACTTATCCTCTGAAGGTTTGTTTTAGCCTATGCTTTTTTAAAAAAAGAACAACAACAAAGAACAGAAATGTTAGCCCTGGAATGTTGTAATGGGGTCCTTAAAAATATTAGAAACTTCTTCATTTAAAATAATGCATCATTGGGGCGCCTGGGTGGCTTAGTCGGTTAAGCGTCCGACTTTCGCTTAGGTCATGATCTCGCGGTTCGTGGGTTCGAGCCCCGCGTCGGGCTCTGTGCTGACTGCCAGCTCAGAGCCTGGAGCCTGTTTCAGTCTGTGACTCCCTCTCTCTCTGACCCTCCCCTGCTCATGCTGTCTCTCTCTCTCTCTCTCCTAGAAATAAATAAAACATTAAAAAAAAAATTTAAAATAATGCATCATCATTTTAGAAAATTTAGAAAATACAGAAAGCATAGAAAGGAAAGAAAAATCACCCATAATACTACTACCAGACACAACCACCCATTGTAGTATGTCTTAATTTTCTGGTCTCAGGTAGTCGGAAAAAAAAAAAAATCACAGACTGAAATGAGTGGTGAAGGCTTTATTTGGTCATTTGGTTGATGGCTAACCTGGTGGCTCTACTCAGTCCGTAAGGAGTATGGAAATTCTGGGAGATGGGAAAAGACTAACCTGGACTTGGACAGGTTAGTTAACCCATCTGTGTCACAATTGTTTCTTCAGGAATAGGTTTAATAATGCTTATCAGTTTTGGGGGGGAAATGGAAACCATATATATAAAATCCTTGGCCCATATAGTACTCAAAAATGCTAGCTATTATTATTCTTATAGTTAAGGCTATTAATAACCATCTAGAAAAACAAAGAGCAGGTTTTGATAGACCCAAGGCTTATTGGAAGAAGCTGATATTTTCTGAAAAGCAAACAACTTTGGGGGCATTCTCTGAATTGGAGGAAACAACCTTCTGTTCAATGCCTAATTACCATCTGGTAACTGAGGTTGTGGATAAACAACCATATTTACCTGAGGTGGCTTCTGTGTCTTGGAAAACATTCCTTGTTTCCATACTGGGCCAAGGGTCTTAGTCTTATCCCCCACTGGAATCTTTGCCAGAGGCAACTGGAAAGAGTGCAGGCTTTGGCTTCAGACAGCGCTAGGTCAGAATAGATCATTCTGAACTTCATTTTCTCATCTGTAAAATGGGAAATAATTATTCCCATCAAGGTTTCAATGGTGTGACTATACTAAGTATCTGGCACATAGAAAATGTTAATTAAATATTCATTACTTTTGGCTTTTCTGATATAGTCACCTAAAATCATCCCAAAGATTGTAAACATTTAAAGTTAAAAGTTACGAAAGTTCTCTGTGACTGCCAGTAAACGGGGTTCTTACCGGAAGCTGAGTGAGCAAGTCCAAGAAAATCACGTTGTTTGGAAATCCACCCTCACACCACACACAAGCTGCCTAAGGAAAACTAAGTACCCTCAAGAAAATATGAAGCAAAGTACTGTTTACATTTACCAAGTACTTATGTGTGTGTTGGAGTGGGGTATTTACTTGTTATAGGCTGGCCCAGTATATGTGGTTCCGTGGGACTAAGCTTGACTAGAGAGAAACCTCTTACCTAACATAAGGGAATGGCACTATTAGGAGGGACTGTGACACAGGGAAACAGCATAAACATTACAGCCAGGTAGGGCTCAAACCCTGGCTCTACCACTGTTGGACTTAGATGGGTTAGTTAACCCATCTACATCACAGTCATTTCTTCAAGGTTAGGCTTAATAATGCTTACCAGTTTGGGAGTGGGGGAGAATGGAAACCATATATATAAAGGCCTTGGCCAATATAATACTCAAAAAATAAATACTATCATCATCATCATCATCATCATCATTATTATTATAGTGAAGGCTATTAATAATCACCTAGAAAAACAAAGTCCCAAGTCAGAAGAAAGTCCAGGGAGTTGTCTAAGAGAGCTAAGCAGATATTACAGCCCAGACATAGACCTGGAAATCTTCAACCAAAGGGAGGAGACAAGAACGCCTAGTTCTTCAGAGTGCAACTATTACGTATGAGGCTCTGTGCTAAGTAGTGGGAAAACAATGAGAAAAAATACCAAAAGACATGATGGTCATGTAGCTTTCAGATTATTAGAGAAGTAGCCACTAATCAAGCAATCAAACAAATGCATGTAAAATTAAAATATGAAGTGTCTAAAAGGAACGAGATGGGTCCTATGAAAATATATGAGGGAGGGAATTGCCAAGTGAAAGAAGACAGGGAAGGCTTTTCAATGAAAAAGGTAAGTGGGCTGAGATTCAGTAAAGGAAGGAGGGGAAGAAAGAAAGGAGAGAGGGAAGGAAGGAAGAAGAGGGGGATATGGAGAGAGGGGAAGGATGGGAGGGAAAAGGAAATAGGAATTGGTTGGGCTTTGGCAGGAGAAAACACAAGTCCACTGTAGCCAAGAGCAGAAAATAAGGAAGGAGATGGCACAGTATGGGGCTAGAGGGGTAGGAAGGCAGAGATTCACGTCTGTTAAGGATTTCAGTCTTGGTTTTAGAAGCAATGAAATGCTTGGTTCTAGAAACAATGAAATTGTTCTAAGAAGAGGGATATTATATTTGTGTTTGTAAAGGATCACTTTGGCTTGTCACATAGAGAACAAGTTGGAGAAAGGCAAGAGAGAATGTACAAAGGCTAGTTAGACTATATTAGTTCAGATTAAAAATGATGTAGCTTAGTCTGGGGTAGTAGTAATGATGGTAGTAGGAATTCAGGAGATATTTGGAAGGTAAAATGAACAACATCTAGATATGAAGGGATAGAGGGAGGAAAGAGCCAAGGTGGACATTCAGTGTTTCTGACTTGCACAACTGAAGTAGGGCCAGGCTAGAGGGAGGATAGTTAAGTTAGTTGCTTACAAGGTAGATTTGAGGTGATTTTGATCCAAGAGGAAGTGCAAATAGAAGATAGAGGGTCAGAGATACATTTCTAGAGATCAGAGGAATGACCAGGACTGGAAATATAAACTTGTGAGTCATCCACACATAGGTAGTAATTAAAGCCATTAGTTGAATGAGGTCACCTACAGAGATAGAATAAAGTCAGAACTGGAGAGGGCTTAGGGCTAGCCATAAGCAATTTCGGATTCAAAGACCAGTCGAGGAGGATGAGCAGTCAAAGAAAGTGGAGAAGGAGAATACAGGAAGTGGAGGGGTCGGCAGAACAGGAAGGGGCTATGGCACTAGAGCCAAGCAGAGAGAGAGTGCTTCAAGAAGAAAGACTACATGATATTTACTGGATTAAGCACTGCAGAAGGCACTGATGTTCTTAGCTAGAGCTGTCTGGGTACTGTGATGTTCCCCACACCCCTGCAGTTGGGCTGAGAGTAAGTGGGAGGTGAAGTGAATCAGAAAGCCAAGCCAACTTCTTCAAGTAATTTGTGATGGAGACGAGAGAGAAAACACCATAACTGGCGATATGAAGGGATAACTAAGGATTGATTAATTTTTTAATGGGAAAGACTCAAATGTGCTTAATAAGCTAATGGGAATGATTCCATGGGGGCAAAAGATAAATCTGGAGAGAAAAGTAATTCTTAGAGTCCAGAGGAAGTGATGGGTGCAAAGCAGAGATGTACACAAAGTAAGAAGGCTCCTCTATTAACAGCAAGAAGGAGGACAGGGTGGATGCAGATGAGAAAATGAGGAACTTTATGTCTGATGACTTCTGTTTTTTCCTGTAGTAAGAAGCAACTTAAAATGATGACAAATCTTCCCAAAGCTCCAAACTTTATATCTTCATTTGCTTGGGAAAGTCTCAGTTTTGCCTGTTATTCCAGAACAATGGTTAATAACCACCTCTTCATCCTTGTTTGGGACAATAAACTACACTGTCATCCTATATATGACAGAGGTGGCATCATAAAAAAAATGGGGGAATGATGGATTGAGTGGTATAAAAGCAATTCACTGTGTGGACTTCTGGTGTTCCATCCCACATGTAAGAAGCTTGGAAGTCGCCACTCTAGTCTAACAGCAAGTAAAAAGCTAAGTAAACTGAAAAATCAACAACTCTTCTTAGATCCATCAAGAAGTGAGTTCACAGGGCAAACCACTGTCCTCAATATTGGAGACACATACAGGAGGATACAGGGGACCACAGCTTACCAGAGTGGAAATCTTCACGTGCCAGCATAGGCATGTTAAAAACTTAGAAGCACCCAATCATTGAGGGCAAGGGAGACAAAATTTTTGTGAGTTTTACCTGCAGGAATTCTATCAAGTTCTCAAAGTAAATATTAGGGAAAAATTCTGTTGTGCTTCTGGCAGGGGGAGGAGAAATGAAACTGTCCTAAAATTTTTATTAGTGTTTATCTATTTTTGAGAGAGAGAGTGTGTGAGCAGGGGAGGGGTAGAGAGAGAGGGGGAGACACAGAATCTGAAGCAGGCTCCAGGCTCCAAGTTTTCATCACAGAGCCCAACATGGGGCTCGGTCTCACGAGCCATGGGATCATGATCTGAGCTGAAGTAGGATACTTAACCAACTGAGCCACCCAGGCACCCCATGAAACCATCTTTAAATACATCAGCGCATTCTGTTCTTAACAAGGCCTGCCCTCAGGAGAAACTATTTTACCAGAACCTAATCTATCTGGGGTAAGAGAAATACCCAACACTAGACCCTTCAAGCCTACCATGTGATGGAAAAAAATATATATAACTCCAGCCCTCTTCAGCCTTTAGTCCCACCTAAGACAAAAGGGGTTCATTGGGGAGATGGCTAAGAAGAATAAGTGAAGTTCATAGTCAGGGGCAGAAGTTCAGCCAGGGGCAGAAGTCACTAAAAGACTGAAATCTAATCCTAGGAACTAGAGAACACTTCCCCTCCCCAACATCTTACCACCACATTACTAAAGGTTTATTTACTTCGGTTCCTTTTACATAGAGCATCACGTTCACCTTTCAACAAAAAAAATTACAGAATGTACTAAAAGACACAAAAACACAATTTGAAAAGACAGAGAAAGCATAAGAAGCAGACATGGCAGAGATGTTGGAATTATCAGACTGGAAATTTAAAATATCAATGATTAATATGCTGAAGGATATAATGGATAAGGTAGACAGCATGCAAGAACATATGGGCAACGTAAGAAGAGAGGTGGAAATCCTAAGGAAAAATAAAGAACAAAAAAGAAACACTAGAGAACAAAAACATTGTAACAGAGATGAAGAATGCCTTTGATGAATGTATTAGTAGACTAGACTAGACAGCTGGGGAATCTCTGAGCTGGAGGAAATACCAACAGAACCTCTAAAACTGAAAAGCAAAGAGAGCAAAGACTGAAAAAACGCAGAACAGAGTATCCGAGGACTGTGGACAATTACAAAAGATGTAATATATGCATCAGGTGAATACCAGAAGAAAGAGATAGAGGAACAGAAGAAATATTTGAAACAATAGTGACTGAGAATTTCTCCCAAATTAATATCAAACACCAAACCACAGGTTCAGGAAACTCGGAGAATGCCAAGAAGGATAGATATGCAAAAAGACTACACCTAAGGATATTATCAGTAAGCTAAAGAAAGTCAAAGGTAAAGAAAAAATCCTGAAAGAAACCAGAGTGGGGGAGGGAGGAATCCTTGCCTATATAGGAACAACGATAAGAATTATATTCAATTTCTCCTCAGAAACCACGCAAATATGAAGAGAGTGGAGTGAAATATTTAATGCGTTGGAACAGAACACCAACTGAGAATTCTGTACCTTGTGAAATTATTCTTCAAATGTGAAGAGGAAATAAAGACTGTCAGACAAATCAAAATTAAAGGAATATGTTGTCAGTAGACCTGTCTTTCAAGAAGTGCTTTAAAAGTTCTTTATAGAGAAGAAAAATAATATAATTCAGAAACTTGGATCTTCATAAAGAAGAGCATCAAAGAAGGAACAAGTGAAGGAATAAAAAAGTTTTTATGTTTTATTCTTAACTGATCTAACATAACAGTTTGTTCAAAATAATAATAGCAACAATGCATTCAGTTATATATGTTTACATCTATATTCATGCTATGTATAAGCGAATTAAATGAAAACAAAAATTTAAGGGACCAGAGGAAGGAACTAGGAATCTTTGGTTATTATAAAGTGACTGCACTATCTGTAAAACAGTATAGTGTTATTTGAAAGTAAGCTTGAACTAGCTGTCAGTATATACTATGAACTCTAGAACAACCACTAAAAAAGCAAAAAAAAAAAAAATATATATATATATATATGTGTGTGTGTGTGTATATATATATATATGTGTGTGTATATATATAATTGACTTGCTAAGAAAGGAGAAAAAATGGACTCATAAGCTGTTCAGTCAAAGCCAAAAATGACAAAAGTGTGAAAGACAAAAATAAAAACAAAAAAAGTCAACAAATAGAAAACAAATATGGCAAATATTAATCCAACTATATTGATAATCACCTTAAACATCAATAGTCTAAATATACCGACTAAAAGACAGATTGTCAGAGTGAATCAAAAATAAGACCCTGATGTGTTGTCTATAAGAAATTCACTAAGATACATATAAATTAAAAGCAGAATGATAAAGATACACAATGCTAACACTAATCATAAGAAAGCAAGAGTAGCTGTATTGATATCAGACAGCAGACTTCAGAGTGAAGAATGTTATCAGTAATAAGAGGAACATTACATAATGATAAAGGGGTCAACACTCCAAGAAGAGATAATAATCCTTAATGTGTATGTACCTAACAACAACATTAAAATATGTGATGTGAAAACTGGTAGAGCTATGAGGAGAAATAGATGAATCCACTATCATGGTTGGAGACTTCAACACCCCTCTATTAGAAATGGACATATCCACCAGTCAGAAAGTCAGTAAGGACATAGTTGAACTCAAAAGTACTATTAATAAAGTGGATATAATTGACATCTATAGACTACTTCATCTAACAATAGCAGATTACACATTCTTCTCAAGCTCACATGAAACATTCACCAAGATATTCCACATTCTGGGGCATAAAACACACCTTAACAAATATAAAGAAATCATACAATGCCTGCTCTCAGACCACAATGGAATTAAGCTAGAAATCAGTAACAGAAAGATAGCTGAAAAATCCCCATAAACAATACATTTCTAATCAACACAAGGGTCAAGGAAGAAATTTCAAAACAACTTTTAAAATATTTAAACTAAACGAAAATACAACTTATCAAAATTTGTAGAATGTAGTGAAAGCAATTCTTAAGGGAGATCTATAGCCTTGAATGTATATATTAGAAAAGAAAAAGATCTAAGAGCACTATTCTCAGCTTCCAATTTAGGAAACCAGAAAAAGAAAAGAATATTGCATCCAAAGTAAGCAGAAGAAAAGAGGTAGTAAAAATGAAAGCAAAAATCAGTGAAATTGAAAACAAGAAATCAATACGGAAAACTAACAAAATCAAAAGATTGACTCTTTGAACAGATAAAAAAAAAAAAAAGATAAGCCCCTATCCAAACAAACAAAAGACAGAGAAAGAAGACAAAAATCACTAATATCAGTAATAAAAAGGGGCACTTGAGTGGCTCAGTCAGTTGGCTGTGTGACTTCAGCTCAGGTCATGATCTCACGGTTGGTGGGTTGGTGGGTTCCAGCCCCGTGTCAGGCTTTGTGCTGGCGGCTCAGAGCCTGGAGCCTGCTTCAGATTCTCTGTCTCCCTCTCTCTCTGCTCCTCCCTCACTCACGCTCTGTCTCTCTCTGTCTCTTAAAAATCAATAAATGTTAAGAAAATTTTTTAAAAAAGAAAAGAAGTAACATTACTACAGATCCAATTGACACTAAAGGAATAATAAAGGTCTATTATGAACAACTCTATGCCCATAAATTTGATAACCTACAAGAAATGGACCAATTCCTTAAGACACAATCTGTCAAAACTTACATAAGAAGAAATAGAATAGGTCTATATCTATTAAAGAATAATCACTAATGAATAATCTTCCAAAACAGAAAGCACCAGACCCAGATGGGTTCACTGGTGAATTCTACCAAACATTTAATGAAGAAATTATACCAACATTCTACTTTCTAACTCATTCTATGATGCCTGTGTTATCCTAACACTAAAACCAGACAAAAATTTGCAAAAAGAGAAAAGTGCAGACTCATATTTTTCATGAAGGTAGGTGCAAAATTCCTCAACAAAAATGTTAGCAAATCAAATCCAACAATATATAAAAATAATCTATACCATAACCAAGTGGAATTTATCCCAGGTAATGCAAGGCTGGTTCAATATTTGACAATCAATTAATGTAATCCATCACTTTCAACAGACTAATGTGATTATTATCAATAGATGTGGGGAAAGCATTTGACAAAACCCAATACCCGCTCATAATAGAAACCCTCAGAAAACTAGAAATATAGAGGAATGTCTTCAACTTGATAAAAAAAAAAAATCTACAAACAAAATCTATACCTAATATCATACTTACTGGTAAGAAACTTGAAGCTTTCTCAATAATATCAAGAACAAGGCAAGTATGTCCCTTCTCATCACTACTTTTCAACATCATACTGGAAATTCTAGATAATGTACTCAGAGAGGAAAAGGAAGTAAAAAGTTATACAGATCAGGAAGGAAGAAATGACTCGTTTTTTCCTCCAATGACCTGATTGTCTATGTAGGAAAATCTGAAAGAATCAACAAAAAATCTCCTGGAACTAAAGCAATTATAACAAAAGATTAAAGGTTGCCAGGGGTTGGAGGGAGGAAAGCATGAATAGACAGAATACGGAGGATATTTAAGGCAGTGAAACTATTCAGTATAATACTATGATATTTCAATGGTGAATACATGTCATTATACACTTTTCAAAACCCATAGAATATACAGCACCAAGAATGAACCCTTTATAAACTCTTGACTTTGAGTGCTGTTAATGTGTCAGTGTAGTTCGTCAACTGTAACAAATATACCACTCCGGTGTCAGATATTGATAATAGGGAAGGTTGTTCATGTGGGGTATATAGGACAGGGACAGGGGGTATATAGGAACTCTGGACTTCATGCTCAATTTTGCTGTAAACCTAAAACTGCTCTTAAAAAATCAAGGTTAGGGGTGCCTGGGTGACTTGGTTAAGCATCCGACTCTTGATTTTGGCTTGGGTCATGATCCCAGAGACTTGGGATAGAGCCCCGACTCGGGTCTGCACTAAGCAAGGAGCCTGCTTGGGATTCTCTCTTTCTACCCCTTTGCCCGTCTCCTTTATTCATTCTCTCATGCTCTCTTTAAAATAAATAAATAAATAAATAAATAAATAAATAAATAAATAAATGTATTAAATTTTAAAATTAGCTCATAGTGTGGAAAAAATGGAGTTGGAGCCCTATTCCATTAATATTAAAAAAATAAAGTCTAAATGTATTGAAGACCTAACTGTGAAAGGTAAAATTATAAAGCCAATGGAAAAAAGTACTGGAAAATATCTTTGTGTTTGTTCTCAATTAGGTAAGACCACAAAAGTGCATGCCGTAGGAGAGAAATTGGTGAATTTGACTAGATGAAAGTTGTATCTGTTAAATGAAAAATTCCAAAAGTAAATGAACATCTGGGTGGCAGAAATATATTTGTAAATGATTGGGAGTTCATATCTAGAAAGTACTACAAATCAGCAAGAAAAAGACAGGAAATTCCACCAGCAAAAATTCTGAGTAGGCAATTCACAGAAAATGAACTCTAATAAATTAAAGAGTTGTTCCAAGTTGCTAGTATTAGATGGAAACAAGATACCACTTTACATCCATCAGATTGGAAACCATTAGAAAGCCCAATAATCGGGGTGCCTGGGTGGCTTATTCGGTTAAGCGTCCGACTTTCGCTTAGGTCATGATCTCGCGGTTCGTGGGTTTGAGCCCCGGGTCGGGCTCTGTGCTGACAGCCAGCTCAGATCCTGGAGCCTGTTTCAGAGTCTGTGACTCCCTCTCTCTCTGACCCTCCCCTGCTCACTCTGTCTCTCTTTCTCTCAAAAAAAAAAAAAAAAAAAGCCCAATCATCATAAGTACTGGTGAGGATATGGAGAAATGGGAACACTTGTGAATAGCTAATAGAATGAATGGCATAGCTATTCTGTACAACAAGCTGGAAGTATTTAGTGAAATTAATATGATTATATCCACAACCCAATCACTTTGCATTCCCATTCCATGATTTATATTGCTGAGAAACTGCATGAAGTTCTTCATTGCAGCATGTTTGTGGAGGTAAAGATCTGGAAGTCAGCTGACGGCACCTCACTGGGAAAATGGATAAGTAAAATGTGGTCCACGCATGCAGGGGAATACGAGGTAGCAGTCAGAAGCAATGAATTACATTCACATATAGTAATAGTGGCATACAGGCATTCCCACTTTTTGAAAGTTCGCATTCTACCACTCTGCTTTTACACAAGACCTACACTAGTGTGTTTTGTCGCCAACTGAGAGGAAGTCCATGGTAGATTTTCACTTTTATGAAAAAAGGCAAAAAGTGAAAATAGCATGCAGCATTTGTTTGGCAGTGAGCTGTTTAGAGGCAGTGCACACCTGAGCAGCAAGAGTGGCCTGGCCAAGCTCCTTCCCTGGGAATGGCACTCAGCATCCCCACATCAAGCCCCATAGCTTCAGACTGTATCTGTGAGCATCTGTGTTTTCTCTTGATTTATTTTGTGCATCTGTTAGCAAGATGTGTCCTAAGGTATCAGAAAAGCCTTAGAGAGGTTATTTTTGGGGTCTGGGAGCAGTCAAAAAATTTTCCACATAAATTAATGGTAATTGCTTCTTCAGTTGATGCCATTTCAGCTTACGAATGGTTTCATAGGTATGCTGTACTTTCAGACAGTAGGGGAAGCCTGTATCTTAAAAGCGTTAAGATTAAGTGGAAGAAACATTCAAATACAAAACAATTCTGTGTAATTTCAAGTAAGTCACACATATATAAAGACAAATAATACATATAATGTTATATATTTTTATATTTATTGTATACTTTTATTTATACTTATATTTTATATACATATATAAATACACACAAAAGGATATAGATAAATAGGGGTAGGATAAAGAATGTAAAGATATATAATAGAAGATTGCCTTTGCTTTGTCCGGTGATAAAAATATATGATGAACTAAGGACCTTTAGTGACTTAATTTTTTTTTACCTTCTGTCTTAAAAGGAATATGCATTTTTAAAAGTTATATACGGTACAGATATTATCATCTTATTAAATTGTATTTGAAGAATAAATGAGTAATTCAGATAAAGCACTTAGCTGAGTGCCTAGCACATACGAAACACTCCATAAATGTTATCTATTATTGTTATTAGCACTACTCATGACAGAGCTCCTGCCAATCAATTGGAGTTGGCACTAAAGACCAATTGGATTTAGATGATTTCCCCCAAGAGATGCCTCTGAGCCTAACAGTCTCTAATGGTACTAGAGGAATAGGCAAGTCCCAGCAGCAGACCCAGAAGCAAGCAGGAGGTACGCCGAGTCTTGGGGAATGGAAATGGCCACCAGGTTTTTTTGCAGTGTCCAAGGAAATCTTGATGGTTAACTTGGGAGAACATCAATACAGTGCCCAAACTAGGAAAGTAGAGACTGCAAAATAAATAGTGCCATGAAGCTGGGAGAGAGTTTAAGTACTTTGGTATTCTTCCTCCAAAGGGGTGTTTTCTTTTAGCATTTTGATTTCAAGTTATACAACTAGTTGAATTACCGATGATAGCTATTTAGAGAGGGTTGCCTTTGGATTATTCCTTTCTCTTCTTCCTCCTCTGCCCTTCCCCCTCACCCCTCAAGTGCGACACAGCTTATCTTCGTGAAATAAGCAAGATCATCACCTAGTGGTCGGTTTCTCAAAGTGCTGATTCAAGATCTTGGTCCCAGAGAGCAGAGAACATGTGCCAAATCCTTGCCCTCATGTTAATTCAACGAGCACTGACTGGGACTCTATGCCAGGCGCTATTTTGGTGCCTGGGGATATAGAGCTGCTAACACAAAATGACAGGTTTAAAAATAAAATTAAGGAAGTGTCAACTCCGAAGCTTAAGAACCTTCCCGAAGTGACATTGCATTTTAATGTATTTATTTTCCACGGGTTTTCCACAGATCATAGATGAAGAAGAAACACAGTTTATGAGTAACTGCCCCGTTGCGGTCACCGAAAGCACCCCACGGAGGAGGACAAGGATACAGGTGTTCTGGATCGCGCCACCAGCAGGAACCGGCTGTGTGATTCTAAAGTAAGTACATGAGGGATCTTTGTCACCCTTCACTCTCCTTCCCTGTGGTCTATCAAAGACCTCATGGTGTGGCTGCAGAAAGAAACATGGCTTTGCGGGGGCATCAAATGAGTTGCATCATCTCTCTGCCCTTAGTTATCTTAACTCTGAAATGGGACCAAGGGCCATCACTGATGAAATGCTATAAATACAACCATTCACCTGAATCTCCATTTTTATCTAGTTCAATGATTCTCATGGCCACTCTCCATCTTCCAGAGACATTGATACTGGGGCTAGTTAAGGAAAATCACAAACCACATAAAGATAATCTTTGACTTCCTCCATCTGGACTTTAATGTCTACTGTCCTTAAATTGTGGTAGGCTGACCTGAGACCCAACTATAATTTCCTTGGCCTCTGGCCCTGCTTTATGATCTTGTTTTCTTCCTCCTTCCATCAAAATTGTCCTCTTGTGCAACTTCCTATCTGGTCTCCGATCCTCCCTTTGGTGAGTTACAATGCATTATAAGAGGTATTAACTTAACCAGTTAATAATTTTCCTTTGAAAGGTAGCATTGTTTCAAACCTGTGTTTCCAAAACAGTATGCCATAGAATGATGTTCAGGGAGATGTAAATATGTGGGCAGGAAACCAATTTCTACAGTTAAATAAGTTTGGAAAATGCTTTATATAGATTCACAACATATATTAGCATATTTAAACTTTTGCAAAGTCCTACTAAAATGATATCTGTTTAACTTTGTTTCATTAGCATTTCCCAAACTTATTTGACTCCTTTTTTTTTTTTTTCTGAGACATATATTAACATCCACCGGTTGGGCAAATGCATCCATAACCTATTTTAAACAGACTTGAAAAACTTTGTAAAGTGATCCTGGGAATTTTAGGATTTCAGACAGGCAAATTGTCATAGGTAGATGGACAGGGTTCCAATCCAAGCATCCAAGAAGCCCTTTTCCCATGGAGGTAAGGGGCTGGGACCTCCCCAGTCGTCTTCCTCTTATTTGAGTTCCCTGGAGTCTTATTTATGTATTTGGTTCATTTGTCACCTCTGGCAGGTGGACATTTCTAAAGTCTTACAGCTGTGGTTAATTCCAGCTCACCTCTGAGGAGGGGTTGGTAAGGAGATGTTCCACTTAGGCAGTCCACGCCCTGCATCTTCTGGATTCAGCTGTGCCTGGCTTACAGAAAAAAGCCTAGAGAGGTCTCTGGAAGCCTCTGTCCATTGCCCAGGCCCAGCCCTGTCTCTGTCTGGCCTCCCTTTGCTGCCATCTGCCTATATATCACTTGTTTCTTACTTTAATGCAAGCAGAATGTTCTTACTCAGATTCCTGGATAAGTGTGTCTCTTGGCATTAATCTATATTGGTGATTAAAAAAAAAAAAACACAATTAGCAGTAGAACTTTTAAAAAATAAAACCTTATATACAAACCCCAGTATATAACATGTATCTAATATCTAGTTGGAATATGAGAGAAGGCCTATAGAAATAAAGGCCACTTAAATGAGAAGAAACCGTAGCTATTTATCCAGTATTCTCTATATAGAAAGTAGGGGGTGCCTGGGTGGCTTAGTCGGTTAAGCGTCCGACTTTCGCTTAGGTCACGATCTCGCGGTTAGTGGGCTCGAGCCTCGCCCGCGTCGGGCTCTGTGCTGACTGCCAGTTCAGAGCCTGGAGCCTGTTTCAGTCTGTGACTCCCTCTCTCTCTGACCCTTCCCTGTTTACGCTGTCTCTCTCTCTCTCTCCTAGAAATAAATAAAAATATTAAAAAAAAAAAAAAAAAAAAAAAAGTAAGTCCACTGCCATCACTAGGCCTTGGCAGCGACTCCGAGCGAGACAGGCGGAGGAGTGGAAAAGCCTATAGGGGAAATAAAGGGCAGACTGCTGGTGTGTTCTGATTGGAGGGTAGGGTATTAACAGAAGGAAGCTGGAAGCAGGCTAACTAAAAGTGGAGCATCTTACGTGATTGGTTTGGAAAGCATATTTGGCTTTCTCTTGTTGGTCCTGAGCTGGAAATAGAGGAGGCGGTGGGGGCAAAAATTAGAGGAGCTGGCGGTCATTGACAAGTCCCAAATGTCACGACAGGGGTTGTGGTCTGGCTTCCCAGGCCGGTTGCTACAAAGGTTGGGGTCAGAGTTCTATTGTCATGGTCGTATGTGACCTGACTATTGTCCATAAGTACTTTCAGTGTCTCACTCTGGAGACGGGTTCACAGCGTGGCTTGCTGGTACCCACAATCTTGCCCATGGCTGCCTGGTTACTCCGCAGAGACTGGGGCTCTTAAGAACATTGGAAAACATTAGATTTATGTGATGAGTCTTCCTGCTCTAAAAATCCTTATCCTTCTAGTCCTTTGGCTCTGATCTCTGGGTTTCTTTGACTTCTTGTTCTCACAAACCACAAGTGTTTCATCTTCCTGGCAGAAGCCAGGAAAGCATCTCTTGTTTACCTGTTAACAATGAACATATGTGAACATATGTTTATCCATTAACAGTGAACAAGCATGGCTTGTTCAGTCACTCGTTCTTTCAACAAATGTAACTGAGCTTCTATTTGCACAGTCATCCAGGATAAATAGACAACCGAGGTATGCTCTTGGCCCTTGAAGTTCTCATGGGCCAAATGGAAGAGACACAAAAGGTCAATCAGTGCTTTCTATGTACCAGTAACTCAGCAACGCAGCTAGTAGGTTTTATCAGTTATGATCTTCAGAACAGACTTCCCCCATTTTACAGAGGAAGTCCCAGGAAATTAGGGAAGTTTTTTGAGTCATGTGTCCATTGAATTCCAAAACCCCATGTTCTTCCTTTCTCTCTCTCTCTTTTTTTTTTTTTTTTTGAGAGGATATCTGGAGGAGCAAACCAAAGATATCCAGCACAGATGGGAAATCAAAATCTACCTATGTTTCCCAAAATGACTAATTAGATGTCCCACATCCATTTATTGAATAGTTTGTCCTTTCCCCCAATTGTTTGAAATGCTACTTCATCAAATATAAAATCTTTACACAGGTCCGTTCTGTTCTGCTGATCTTTTTATGTTTCTGCACAAAACCCACACCATTTTATAGCATAATTTTATTTTATGTTTTGATAGCAAGTCATCGCTCATTAATCTTCTAGTTCAAAAATGTTCATGGCCATTCAAGTAGATTCATAATTCCAGATGAATCGTAGAATAAGTTTGTTTTAGTTCAGTAAAACTTACATTGGGGTTTTGAATGGTGTTGCATTGAATAATAGTTTAGTGTGGGAAATGTCAGCATCCCTTCAATATGTTTTCCCAGTCAGAAATATGGAATATCCCCTATTTATTCAGATCTTTTATGTCCTTCAGTAAAGTACACTGATATTTCTTCATTGAGATTGCATTTTTCTGTGCAGCTTTTTCCTCATAGATAGTCTTGTTGCTTTTGTGAATGGGCTCTTTTTTCCTGTTATACTTCCTAATCATTAATTGCCTGTGTTTAGGAAAGCCACTGATTCTTATCATCCTAGTTTGAATCTGGACACTGTTGAACTCTCTTGATAGTTCTAATGGTTTCTTCTTTCCTTCTTTTGGGAAATAATGAATCAGTATACCTTGTATTTCCATTTTATGTTCTAGTTTATTATCTATCACCTCTATTAGACTACTAAATAGCGGTGTTCATGCTTATCCTTGATTTTAAAAGGGATACTATTATATTTTACTTATAACTATAGCATGAAGTACAGATTCCAAATTGATGCTTTAATCAAGTTGAGAAGGACTCTTTATCTCATTGAGAAAGTTTCCTTCTCTTTCATGTAGAAGGCAGCATTTGGGAAATGCCAACCAGAGTGTACTGGCATTGAGAAAGACTCAGGTTATGAAAAATGATCCTGACTTCCAAGATAATTTCAGTCTAGCTGTGGTATAAAAAGCTGTGGTATGTATGCAAAGGTGAGCAAGCCCAAGACACACATGAACTGGGGACAATTCAATGTGGTTAGTCAGAAAGAAAATGAATGAGAAATGGAATAATGGAAGCACCAGAGTTTCCAGGAAGGGTTAGTTTATATCTTAAAGGCTGGAGTAGGATTTGGATAAATGCACAAGGTTATTCTAGGTGGAGGGGTGGCCCTCGTGAAATTGAGGTGAGAATCTGGAGGTGAGAATAAACATGGTAGCCAAGGGGCAGACCCAGTGGGATTAGAAGGTCTTTAAGGGCCAACATCCATTGCTGAATCACGGAGGTCTTCCAGTGTCAAGATAAAGAGATTGAATTTGATTCAAGAGGAGCAAGGGAACCATTAGTGGTTATTAAATGGTGGGCTGACAGGCTGGGAGGAAAGCTCATTAAAGAGTTAGTGAGGACACTTCAATCCAGCAGCAAAGCTTAGGGCAGATGAAAGGGGAGATGCCGACTGTTGCAGAATGCTTGCTTGCAAAAGGAAGATTTGTGTTGCAGTGTTTGGTTAATATTCCTGGTAGAATAAGCTGCAGAGTCTGCTAAATGTCCGCAGATGACAGCTCTGAAGCTTGCTTGGTTACTTGTGTTCCTTTGCCCAGGAGGGCAGGAAGGGAAGCACATAGCAATTATGACTTTCCTTTTGGCACCAACCTGACACCATTTCCATTTTCCATTTGGATGCAAAGATGTGAACATTTCTAAATTACAGGCTTTCCAGGCAGACCTCCTTATAGACTTCTCTCTACAAACGAATGACCCAGCACTTAAAGTTGCCCTGGCACGCTACCATGCTGCCAGAATGCTGTAAACATTATAGCAAAGTAGCAACTGATTGAAAGAAAAGTACCCCCCCCTCCCGTGAACAGAACAGATGTGTACAGCCCCCATGAAAGGGAAATCTTGTCTCCTTAAATCTGATGAAAATTTATCCCCTGAAGTGATCCATCCTTTTCATACATTTGTAACCTTCATTATGTACATTTATAACCAGATTTCTGACATCCATTCATAACTTTCTGGGAGGGTCTGAGATGGGGGCTCCTCTTGCTCCTGAGGAGAGGGTCACTTGATGAACCATATGGGGAATTCAGCCTTTTGGAAGAATGGTTGGATTCAGGTAGTACTCAATAGGCAAGAGCCAATCCCTGTTCTAGGTGCATCACAAATACGTATTTAATCCTCATAGTCACCCTATGAACTAGATACTACAGAGGACACTGAGGCACAGGAGAGGGTAAGTAACTTGCCCACAGTCACAAGCTATATGACAGAGCTGGGATTTAAACAGAAAATCTGGGCTCCAGAGTCTGTGATTTGTACTCTACTATCTAAGATTGGTGCTGCTGGATCAAGTTCTACTCTGACTTCTTCTCCCCCTAAACCATTAGTTGCCAAATCTGTCTCTTCTGCCTACTGTGTGCTTCATAGTCATTGCCTTATTCACAGACTCCTCCCACCACAGTATTACAAGAACCACTGAATTGCTCACTCTGGTTCCTTGCCCTCTGCTTCTTCCTCTGAGATAAGTCTTGCTGTCCTCATACACAACTGAGTCATATCACTTACCTAGCAAAGCTGAATGGGGCTCCCTTTCACCTACAAGATAAAGTCCAGAATTTTACTCAGAGCATTTAAGTCTCCCCACATCCTTTACCAGAGTCCCTGATCTGCCTTTTCTTGCACTTCCATGAACCCTATGCTCCAGCCCTTCCTGTCTGCCCATTCTCTCAGTAACATTTATTGAGCATCTCCTGTTGTAGGCTCGAGGGACTCAGAGACCTTCTTTGAGGATGTCACAGTCCTAAGAGTGAAACATAAACAAATCAGGTTCACAGTCTGAAATCTTCGGTTTCGAAATCCAAAAATCTCTAAAGTCCAAGATTTTTATTTTAACTCCCCCAGGGCCCAACGCTGTCCTGGGCTGACTTGAAGTTGTTTATAGTCTTTTAGTGTAAATATTAATGAGTTGAATATCCAGACCCTGAAAGGACTATTACAAAATATGTGGAATTTGCATTGCATTGTCTTTCTGAAATCCAAAAATATTCTGAATACTGAAATACCCCTGGACTTGGGGATGTCAGATAAGGGAACTCTGCCCTGTTGATACACTCCATGTGGGAAGTTTGGTAATGAAAGGATCACTCCAAGAGTGCAGTGGAGGTAGCCCTGTGGCAGAACTGGGTTGCACATAAATGTTAAAAAGAAGTAACGCATTGCTTGCCGGTGAAGTAACCGATTCCCAGATCTGAGCACTTATTCACTGTTACATATTGCCAGAGAATAAAGTGAAAATACCTTAGCATGGTGTCTGAGGCCCTTCATGACTTGCTTCAGTCACTTTTCCAGACTCATTTCTAGGTGCTTCTCCTCCCCACAGGAGACTGAGCCTTGTGGAGGGATCCATTTTACTCCTCTTTGGCCCTAGGGCAGGGGTTGCAAATCACAGCCCATAGGCCAAATCCGGCCCCCTCCTTATTTTTGTGAATAAAGATTTATTGGAACACAGCCATGTTCATTCATGTACATATTGTTTATGGCTGCTTTCAGGCTACAGCAACAGAACTGACAAGGTGCAACAGCAAAATATTTTTTCTCTGACACTTTATAGAAAAAGTGTATTGACCCCTGCTCTAATGCATACCCCCAGTGCTAAAAACTTAATAACTGTTGATTCCTGTCCCAGGTCCTCCTAAAAGCTCTGCTGAGACAAAGGCTTTTTTGCGAGTAGTTTATTTGGGAAGTGCTCCCAAGGGGCAGGGGAGGGGGATGGTAGGGAAGGCATGATTGAGTCGAGTGTTAATAACTTGGCTATCGCTGTAGGCAACTGATACTTGATCCCACCGGGACCTTTGCGAAGCCTTGTGAAACGTGTCTCAGAATAGTGTGCTCATGGATGGAGGGGAAGCCATTATCCATGGGCTTCCGTCCTCCATTGGTCAAGGTTAGCCCCAGAAGCATTAACTTCCCATGCACTTGTGGGTTGTGCACATGTTAGAATTCATCAGATTCTGAACATATACTGCAACACCAGAAAAGCTCTTGGACAGGGAGCAAGAGATATACCAGCAGACTAAGTGTGCGTTGTGCAATTACAGTAGGGCAGAGCTGGTCATTGCCGTGATGGTTGTTGGGGTCAGACTTGTGATAGGAAGGATGTGAAGAGGCAGGCGTACACAGGTGCCTGATGCATCGATTAGTGTGCGTGACAATGTAAGTAGCTTATATCCCTCACCAAACAATATGCTGCGGGCATGCCTTATCTCACTTAATTCTCCTAAAAGCCTATCTCTCTTTTCTCTGTATGGTTTTCCCATTTTGTTGATGAGAAAACCAAGGTTTAGAGAGTTTACATCTAGGGTAATAAAGCAGCTGGGTGATGAAGGTGGGACTTAAACCCACTTCCATGTGACAGCAAAGCCTTTGATGTTGACTAAACACCACTGAACTACCCTGACTGAGCTTGACCACCCCCCACCTCCCCTCTTCCTCCTGCCTCAGTTGGTCTGTGAGATCTGTGAGTGCAGAGCCCCTCCTGTAAACCAGGAGGTAGAGGACTGTCTGTTGGGGGGAGAGGGGTTGAGCCAGGGGAAAGATGTTGTTTCCAAAAGGAGGAAGCTAATTGCCATTTAGAAAATGGAAACAAACCCTGAGATCTGGCAAGAGGAAGGCTGATTTGTGGGAAGAGAGGCTAGGTCTTAAGGAGGAATTAGCGAATGCTCATAATACTTTGGAACTTCACAGAGCTCACCAAACCTTTTTATCTTGGAGGGAAATAACAGGGAAACCCACATGAGATGACTGCGTATGGTTTAGAGGAAGCTGGTAGCATTAGGAGGATCTGGGGTGCAGCTTCCCCCACCGTTTTTCTGACTTTAGGTATCGAGAAGAACCACAGGCTCCTTTGTTGTGAGTCAGGGTGGTTGTCCCGTGAGGCTGGCCAGGACCTGAGCCATGTCCCCCAGGGGAGGAATCAAGGAGTGGACAGAAAGGAGCTGGGAAGCCCTGAGCCTGCTGAAGTGACTAGTTCTGGGAGAGCACCTGGAAAGGCCAAGGCTGTGACTAAAAGGGCAACATGTGCTTGGTTTAGGAAGATTTAGATGCCCTGAGACCTACCATCCAACTGGTAGAATCCAGATGCCAGGAGTTCCTGCAAGGCCAGCAGTGGCACGTTTCCAGGAGAGCAGTGCAATGCCAGCAGAGTTTTAGTCAGCAGCTGGAGTCCCAGGTGCAGGATCCAGCCCCCGGGGGAGAAGCTGGCATGCATTCAATAGGCAGTGTGGGCTGCAGAGGAGCTCTGGGCACAGCAGTAGAGCGAAGCTCGGGCAGAAGCACTGCTCTTCAGACATTGCCAATACTGTGAGGGGCCCCGGGGCGGGGGGAGTCCCCAGTCTGCCTCTATTGTGCAGCAGGGCTCCGGCCCCACAGCAAGACCACTTCCAGTCCTTCCCCACTGACAGAGCAGCAGCTGCTGGTACATCCCCTACCCTGGTCATTGTGGGGTCAATGCACGATGTTTTGACCCTGCGGACATTTAAACAAATTAAGATCAAATTCACATAACATAATATTAACCATTTTATTTATTATTACTTTTTAAACATTTATTTATTTTGAAGGAGGGAGAGACACAGAGCATGAACGGGGGAGGGGCAGAGAGACGGAGACACAGAATCAAAGCAGGCTCCAGGCTCTGAGCTGTCAGCACAGAGAATGACGCGGGGCTCAAGCTCACACGCCATGAGATCATGACCTGAGCTGAAGTCAGACGCTTAACTGAGCCACCCAGGCGCCCAAACCATTTTAATTTTTTAATGTTTATTTATTTATTTTGAGAGAGAGAGAAAGAGAGAGAAGGAGAGAGTGTGTATGTGAGAGAGAGAGAGAGAGAGAGAGAGAGAGAGTGTGTGTGTGTGTGTGTGTAAGCAGAGGAGGGACAGAGAGAGGGAGGAAGAGAGAGAATCCCAGGTAGTCTCCTTGCTGTCAGTGCAGAGCCAGACCTGGGGCTCCATCCCATGACCCTGGGATCATGACCTGAGCCAAAATCAAGAGTCAGACAATCAACTGACTGAGCCACCCAGGTGCCCCTAAAATTAGCCATTTTCTTAAGTTAAAGTTTTTTTTATTTTTTTACTTTTATTTATTCTGAGAGAGAGAGAAAAAGAGAATGAAAGAGGAAGAGTGGGGGAGAGGCAGAAAGTGATAGAGACAGAGAGAGTTCTAAGCAGGCTCCACACAGACAGGTACAGTACAGAGTCTGACGTGGGGCTAGAACCCATGAACCGTGAGATCATGACCTGAGCTGAAATCAAGAGTCAGATACTTAACTGACTGGGCCCCAGGTGCCCCTAAAATAAAATATCTTAAAGCCATCAGTTCAGTAGCATTTAGTACATTCACACTGCTGTGCAACCACCACTCCTGTCTAGTTCCAAAGCATTTCCACTGCTCCAGAGTAAAACCCCTCACCCTTAGTTAAGCGGCTTCTCCCCATTCTCCTGCCCCCAGCCTCTGGCTACCACCAATCTGCATTTGCTGATTGATATTTCATATAAATGGAATTATATAGCATGTGGCCTTTTGCGTCTGGCTTTTCCCCCTGAGCATAGTGTTTTTGAGGTTCATCCATGTGCTGCATGTATTGGCAGCTCATCCCTTTGAATACCTGAGTAATGTTCCATTACGTGTGGAGACCACAATTTGTTTATCCCTGTGGACATTTTCAACATGAGATCATCAAAGGATAAAAATAGAAACATTTGGGCAACTGCGAGAAAGTTCACCATGGTATCACACCTGCATGTATTTAGTCTCTAGATGTGTTGCTCCACTCCTGAGCTTCACCCCATCCTTGGGAAGGGCAGCAAGGACTCTGGGTCAAGGGTAGAAAAAGGACAAAGAAATGGTCCCATGTCTACGTTGTCTTTCGGGATCATGAAGTAAAGGAGAAACAGGTTAGCGTATTTTACCCTATTGCCAACATGATGTCTTGATTAGATCTTTTGGCCCCGGCGTGGGACTGCAGTATAACAAAGTCACATATACCTGGGTGTTCGTTACTGAACCTGGAAGCCAGGTTACTTCACCTGAAGCCCTGTGAAGATGTGGACAGTGCTGAAGGTCAAGCCAAGGGTCCTTGGTCCCATAGAAGGCATTCCTCCCCAGAGGCCCACAGCTCCATCACCATTCACCTTTTTAAAACATTTCTTTTAATGTTATTTATTTTTTAAGAGACAGAGTGGGAGTGGGGAAGGGGCAGAGAGAGAACAGGAGATACAGAATCCAGCTCCAGGCTTCGAGCTGTCAGCACAGAGCCCGTTGCAGGGCTCGAACCCACCAGCCGTGAGATCATGACCTGAGCCAAAGTCGGACGCTGAACTGACTGAGCCACTCAGGTGCCCCAACACTTTCAATGGCTAATCAGAGAATTGTCCATGAATCCTTAGCCTCCCTGCAAGCCTGCTTGCCACACCCAACACTCAACCTAAGGCCAATGAAGATATGAAAATATATAAGAAGAAAGAACATCCCCCACTCCTTCCGTGATTGATTCTTACAGGCTGATTTCAGCTCCATTTTTCCTTGGGCATTTCCCTAAGATTTCACATTTAACAGCCAGGAAAATAGGAGAAAAAGCTCCTTTATATCTGAGTTCTATGCTATTCATAAATGAAAATCTTGTTAATTTAGACTTTGACAGCTGTGGTACATCTGTAAGTCTGGGGCAGCTGTCATCAGTACTCTGGCTTATTTTTCAAACAGATGTTTAATTTGATTTTAGTGCTATTGCCAATTTTTTTAGGAGGAAAAGAGGGGGAAGCAGAAACAGAAATAATCATTATATTCATCATTTGGTTTCCTTTCAAAACATAAATCGGCATGATTAATGATGACATCAGAATTGCTCTAATTGCAGTTTTGGGTGCAGAACTGGTTAGCTGTCCTCTCCTACGTGGTCCAAGGTCCTTCCCCCCTCCCCAAAGTCAGAGGCTGTTTGTGATAATTACACCCAGACTCTGAACAAAGTCCCAGCTACCCAGAAAAGCCTTCCAGAATGCAGAAAAAAACTGGGTGGTGAATGATGGGTGACAGGGCCACAACCCCAGATGAAAGCCACAGGGCTGAGTCTTGTCTTGTGGCTGTGGAATCAGGAAACCAACAAGAGCAAACAGAGCCCTCAGAATGGCAGCCAGGGTCTCCCACTCACTCTTTTCATATCTACCGTGCCTATGTGGCTAGGGCAGCTGGGTTCGTGCATGCTCACAGTGGCAAATTGGTCTCAATGTATAAAATTAAACACATCTGTGGCTCCACGTAGAAATCTGATGAGTCAGAATGTACTTGAATAGGCCCTGCTGTTCCAGTCCACGTTGCTTGGAGGAATCTTCCTTCACACCAGCTGTGTTGCTAGGTAAACCGACTTCCGGGTTTTTCTCTACCCTCGCTTATTTGTGATTGGCTTTCAGTGGTCTCAATCTGGCTTTTACTTCGTACCTGTCATGTGTTCAGTCATGGCCCTTGGCTCCTCTTTGACAATGCCTCCGTAGTGGGGATACTATATACGATCACACACTGCATGTCTTTGTACATTGAGATGGAAGGCACCTTGCCTTCTTCCTCAGTCAACCACTATGACATGTGCAGGGCTAAAGAAGAATCTGCCACAAGGAAAAATTTGGCAGATGTCCTGGCTCCCAGCTCTGAAGTCATGGTTTGAAAGAAGAATCATCCACAGCTTCATTCAACTAGTGCTAGAAATAACAGAACTCTCTATACAGAACCAAGATGTGGATTGTAAGGGCCAGTCTGATTTCTCAGAGGGGAGCCCCACATCTTTTCAAATAGGAGGTATCCTTTGCAGATTATTAATCAGGAACTAATTCTTCCTTAACTACAGATGTACCAAGCTTCTTTCGTGTCGACCACCCAAGAATTATGGAGAATATTTAAGAAATTGTTACATGTATCATAAACTCCTGGCTGTTGCTTGTCATCCCACTCATCTAGCTAGACTATGGCTCCATTCCTCAGGCAGTTCACCCCAACTTTGCTCCACACTTGGAGTCCCATGGCTTAATACTCCACATCACAGCTAAGGCCAAGCAACAATGGTTAATAAGACATTATTGAAAGCTTGGAGAGTGCCAGGAGGGAACTATAACACAGAGAAATTATATAACTTGTTTCTAGATTTTGGCTGCTCTTTGGGCCCAGAAGTCCAAGTTCACCCTTGGCCAGGCTAGTAGGGTCCCCTGCTCTTCATGTTTGATGAATATCAAGCTCTCTGCCTACCCTTGGTGGCCAGTTTACTTCCCCTGCAAAAGGATGTCTTTGTACAAATTCCAGTTACCCCAAATTGTAGACCCAGTTCCCCTCTGGACTAGTTTGTTCAGCATTATAGATACAAAGGTGGGGTCACAGGGGCACCTGGGTGGCTCAGTAGGTTAAGTGTCTGACTTTTCATTTCAGCTCAGGTCACGAGCTCATGTTTCCACGTCAGGCTCTGCGCTGACAGCACGGAACCAGCTTGGGATTCTCTCCCTCCCTCTCTCTCTGCCCTTCCCCGAGTCATGCTTTCTCTTTCTCAAAAATAAATAAACTTAAAAAATAAAATGGTGGAATCACAGCTCAGGAGACTTGAGATTGGATTCTGGCTCTACCACTTAACTAATGACATTATGCAAGTCGTTTTAAACTCCCAGCACCTCAGCTGCCTCCCCTGTAAAGTAGGGATAATACTAGTACCTGCCTCATAGGATTGCTATAAGGATTAAAGCGTTTAGAATAGTGTCTGGTATAGAATAAGCTCCATAAATGGCTACATGATTAATTTTGTTGTTATTATTGCTCTACATTTGCAATAAAATGAGGAACCTCCCATACATATTTCTAAGACAAAAGAAGTGGTTCATCCCTAGAAGTGGATTCATTTCTGTCACTTAGGACAAAACCTGTACATTTTTTGAAACATGGTTTAAAGCTTTAAGCACTGTTAGGTTTTAGTCTCACTGGGTCTCCTTTCCTTTTGCTCATTTGCCCCTTGCCAATTCCCATACAGAATATGAAGTGGTGCTAAGAAAAACATAAAACAAAACAGTCATGTTAAATTTAAAACGTCAAGACCAGGGAAAATAAAAACTAAAATCTAACACCAGAACAAGAGGAAGGCCTAGTACAAATATCCATGGGCTGTGATCATTCAGCTCTTCTCCTAGAGTTGTAAGAGTAATCGATTGAAATTCATTAAATAAGATGGAAAACTAGAGGCTGTCTGATGTAAATAAGTTCATATGCCGTTTACATGAATGAGTGAACAAATAAATTTGCAAAGCTTGATAAGGAACAGGACGTTTATATAATCTCAAAGCCTCTGCCCTCAAAATACTTAATAACTGCAAAGAGGAAAACAGGGGCTTTAGAGTGGAGAAGCCTGTCAGACACCAGCAATGGGACAAATCAAAATTTAAAATCATGAGCCACCTGATAGGATGCACTGAGAAGAACACAGCATCACTTCTATGATACTCCTGTTAAAGACGCATAACCTGAATCTAATCCTAAGGAAACATCAGACAAGCTCAATCATTTTCTAGAATTACCTGACATGTAATCTTCAAAAGTTTCAAAGTCAGAAAAATCAAAGAAAGACTGAGAAACCGTTCTAGGCATAAAAAATCTAAGTGCAGTGCTGTAATTCTAAATGAGATGTTTTGGCAACACAGGGACAATTTAATCAAAACTTGAATAGGGCTTGAGGATTGGGTGTATTAATGTGAATTTCCTGAACCTGGTGACTGTGTGTGGTTACACAGGAGATCTTTGTTTGCAAGAAATACTCAATGAAGTACTCAAGGTGGTTGGATATCATTCAATCACCTGCTCACAGATGCTTCAGGGAAAAACAAGTTTTTTGTACTGACTGTTCTTGCAAATTTTCTTTAAGGTTGAAATGGTTTTAAATAAAACAGACACAGCACAAAGTCAGGCGGTGGTGGGGTAGAAGGGAAAAAAGGAAATCTGCATTTGCATCTTCCCTTTTATATTTTTCCCTTTCCTTCCTGGTTTCCTCCTCTCAGAAGGTTAGGCTGAGATGTGGATGAGAGCACACTGGGCTCAGTCCAGAAGATAGGCAAGGACTCTCTGGGCCTGATCATTGGGCTGATAAGTGTGTCCGCCCCTAGATTCCTTCCCATGGCACCATCGGTCTGTACCAGGCACCATGCCCGACCCAGAGGATGCAGAGATGAGCAGGGCGCAGCTTCTCGGGTACTCGTGGTGGTGGGAACAGGCCAGTCCATTGGCAGCAACTACATAAAGTAGAAGGGGTCACGCTGGGAAGAGCACAGGGCTGGGGTAGGTGGGTACCCAGTCTAGTCTGGGACAACACAGAAGGTCCAGAGAGCACAGCTTGTGAGCTGATGACAAAGCAGTAGAGGAGAGAAGGGAGGGAAGCAGTGTGGGACTGTCACCAGCCCAGAGAAGGCACAGAATGTTTGAGGACTGCATCGTGGATCCTGATGGTGGAGCAAGAAAAAATACAGTTGGGGTGAAGGTGGTGCTCAATAAATGTGACTGTTTTTCTCCTTTCCTTTTCTCCTATTCTTTTTTTTTTAAATGTTTTATTTATTTCTAGAAGAGAGAGAGAGACAGTGTGAGCTGGGGAGGGTCAGAGAGAGAGGGAGTCACAGACTGAAACAGGCTCCAGGCTCCGAGCTGGCAGTCAGCACAGAGCCCGACGCAGGGCTTGAACCCATGAACCGTGAGATCATGACCTAAGCAGAAGTCGGACGCTTAACCAACTAAGCCACCCAGGCGCCCCGCTTTTCTCCTATTCTTGATCCTTTCCTTCACCAAAACATCCCTTCTTTGAGCATTCAGCGAGGCATTGCTCTAATTTTTTAATAACAGAAATAATGATAGATAATTATGTGCTAACATATTTTCTTATGATGAAGACAGCATTCTCCCATTTTACAGGGAGGAAACTGAGACACAACCAGCCCAGTATCATCAGCAGAAGAGCTGGGATTTGAACCCCAGACAGCCCAACTCCAGGGCCCAAGCTATCACTGTGCCACGGTGTATGGGTAGATAGTTAATGAGGCTGGTTTCTCATGAAGATTACTTATCTTTTATAAAGAGGGTTGTCTTTTTAAAAAATTTTTAGTTAAATTCCAGTTCACATACAGTAATATTAGTTTCAATGTAGAATTTAGTGATGCATCACTTACATACAACACCCACTTCTCGTCACAAATGTACTCCTTAATCCCCATCACCCATGCAGCCATTCCCCCCACCCCCTGCCCACCTCCCCTCTAGCAACCATCAGTGTGTCCTCTACAGTTAAGAGTCTGTTTCCTGGTTTACTTCTCTTTTGTTTTCCCCCTATGTTCACCTGCTTCATTTTTTTTTTAATGTTTCTTTATTTTTGAGGGAGAGAGAATGAGAAAAAGCGGGGGAAGGGCAGAGAGAGGGAGACAGAGAATTCCAAGCAGTCAGTGCAGAACCCAGCACGGGGCTTGATTCCAGGAACCGTGGGATCCTAACCTGAGCCAAAATCTAGAGTCAGACGTTTAACTGACTGAGACACCGAGGTGCCCCTCATCCGTTTCATTTCCTAGATGAAGACTGCCTTTTATATCTAGTTCTCTAACTACAGGGGCAAATGGGGGACATGCTAGGGAATGGGGGTATGTCTCACCCACTCAAGTCACTCCCTTGTCACCACGCTCACTGCCTCCCCTGCCTGCACCATCAGCATCATGTGAGACCTACCATGGGCACAGCTGAGCTGGAGCCGGGGCTGGCCTGGGTGATGGCTGTACCCTGGGTGGCTGTGGAGGCAGAGCAGCTCATAGTGGAGGAAAGAAACAAAGAGTCACATAAGAGAAGAAAGGCTGAGGCTCAGGTCAAAGGGTGGGAAAGGCAGTCACAAGGGGAGAAATGGGGCACAAGTTGGATCGCGGTGAGCAGTTCAGGATGGAAACTGTAAATAAGGCAAAAATGTAAAAGGCCCCTTTGTATGTCTTGCTGTAGGTGGCACTTGGCCTCAGCGGGGAGGGAGGTCAGTGTGTCTTTCACCACCCTCTGTCTCTCATTATTCCACAGGACTCCATCTCGATGTTTGTCCATCTCGACAGACATTTAGTGAGCATTTACTATGTGCCAGACTTGTGCTAGGCATGGGGAGGGAAGAAGAGAGGATAAGGCATGGCAAAGGGCACCTGAATATTTATCTGAGAACCTGAAATGCCAGGCTCTCTTTGAAACAAGTCCTACATTTCCATTTTCATGTTAGCCCCTGGAGCAAAGCCAGGAAGTGACAGAGTTATCACCTGGGGGCAGAGGGAGTGCTGGAGGGAAGAGCAAGCTCCCCCCAGCAGCCGTGATCGCGGCCATTTCTAAATATGGCCTAATTTCCACATCTCTCTGGCCATCACTACAGGAAGATTCTATTGCTAATCATATATTTTAAGATGGCTTGTGACTGATTTTAAGTGTTGCGTTAGAAAGTCTGCCTTTTGCAGATGGGCTCTAGGGTCAGTCAGGTCAAGGTTTGAGTCCTGGCTCTACCAGGTCTGAGCCTGTTTTCCTCCCTGTAAAGTGGGAATAAGGAGCTAAGGCACAGGAAGTGCCATTTGCATTTTTTAAGTAGTTTACAGTTTACAGAACCCCTTCCCCATACTCTTGCAAAGTTGACACCACAAAATTAAGGCTTAGGGGCACCTTGGGTGGCTCAGTCAGTTAAGCACTGGACTTCTGCTCAGTCATGATCTCACAGTTTGTGGGATGGATCCCCGTGTCAGGCTCTGTGCTGATAGCTCAGAGCCTGGAGCCTGCTTCAGATTCAGTGTCTCCCTCTCTGCCCTCCCATGCTCATGCTTTCTCTCTCTCAAAAATAAGTAAACATTAAAAAAACAAATTAAAAATAGTTAGGATAACTATAACTGCAGAAACATTTTATTTTGATTTGCCTGCTTTCTCCTCGAGGATTTTGATGGCTTCCTGTCTTATGTTTAGGTCTTTCATCCATTTTGAGTTTACTTTTGTCTACGGTGTAAGAAAGTGGTGCAGGTTCATTCTTCTGCCTGACACTGTCCAGTTTTCCCAGCACCACTTGCTGAAGAGACTGTCTTTATTTCACTGGGTTTTCTTTCCTGCTTTGTCAAAGATGAATTGGCCGTATGTTTGTGAGTCCATTTCTGGGTTTTCTATTCTGTCCCATTGATCTGAGTGTCTGTTTTTGTGCCAAGAATTTAGAAGGTTTAAACCTCAGTCCGTATGTATGTATGTATATATGCATATGTCTGTCTGCTGTTCTATTTATCAGTCATTCTTTCCATTTATCTTTCCTTCCTTCTATTCACCCATCCATTCATTCATCCAATTCTGTAACCCAACATGGCCATAAAATAAGATTTTTAGTTTAGTCAGTAATTTGGCTAATAGGCCAAACTTTTGGGTAAATTTTAATTATTCATTTTCCCACATAAAGTTTAAAAAATTATCATCAAACTTCACTTCCAATAAATCACAGAGGAATAGGATAGCTGAGGATATGCTTTAAAGATGCTAATGGTATCAGGGTATTTAATACAGATTAACTACCACTCCTAAACAGGAATACAAGTAGAGAAAACAAAATTAACATGATGAAATACATTCAGAGACTATTTATTCTGTTAATTGTTAGAATTTAGGCAACAGTCAGATTGCAAGAGACTTGCAGCTGCGGCTCCAAAATAGCTGGTCCTCCCCTCAGCTGCTGCTAATTAATGTGATTTTCCTAATAACAGTTTTCTGATAGCAGAGAGACAGTAGTAAGTCAAAACAACTTCATTTTTATGCTGATGAGCCCTGACAGCAACAACCAAAAGAGCCCAACAGATCCAAATGGAGACGTTGCTCACTGCAGACTTCCGTGCAGTATTTCTCCTGCACAACTGACCTTCAGTGCTGGAAACTTCTCACGCAGGTACATGGGTGTCTGGGACAGCGTGGCAAATCACATCATCACATCAGCTACGGTTGTACTGGGTCCCCATGGGATTCTGCCACGGGCTTCAGAAAGGAGCAGAAAAGTGCTCTGAACAATAGTTCATGGCCTATGTCATTGATCCATCTTCTCTTAATTTGACATCTTTTTTTCCCCGAAAGATAATCCAAGGAGGCCAGTTTGTACCATTCCATATGCAGAAGTCATATTGGGCAGAGTTAGCGGGAAAGCAGCTCAGAAGTTGCCTGCATCCCTGATGTCCAGACAATCTCTAGTTGTCTTTGGTTCATGTATGGATCCCCAATCAGTTGCAGTTAATTGGTTTCTCCAAAACATGTCACACAAATTATAACAATCAAAGAACTGGCGTGGCCTTCCTAAGGAGGGTACCAGACACATGGAAAGCCAGGATTTATTAGCTTTTTCTACTAACAGTTCAGTACAGTATCTTCCAAAACTGGGCCAGTGACATTAGACCTCTGGCCATGAGGGACTGCTGGTCATCTCCGGGGTAGCTTGACTGGATAAGAATCCAGTCAGCAGGAAGCTGAATTACAGACCCCTAGGACTAGCTATGTCAATCCAAAAAAATTATGATGTGTGTCAACGCATTGGGATGCAGTGGGGTTAAATACAGTGCAAAGCATCATTACTGTAAGATCATTACCAAACATCGTTCTAGGACAAGGATTCTGCTAGTTCATTTTCTTGAACTCTATCTTACTTTGTATCAGAAACATCATCGGCATGGAGCCATCCAGGAAAATAGGGAAATGTACATGACAATCTGATGGCACAAACTCCTCTACTCTCAACTGCGAAACAAAGCACTGACCAGGGCACAGACCCCGGAACAAGTTTGATCTTTGGATTCACCACACTGTGTGGGTCCAGCTTCGAGGACATCCTCTGGAGGTGGTGGCCCTCTTGTTTTACTCTTGCTCCCTGACAGAGATGAGGAAATTGAAGCCTTCCTCTTCCTCCCTCTCTTCCTCTCCATCTCCACTGACTTCTATCCCTACTTTGTGAAGGTTCTAAGCACTTCTCAGGGACATATGCTCTCAAGCTAAACTTCCTCATCTCTGAGATACACAACGTGTAAATGTGGTTACACTTCCACCTTTAGGATAGATATTTTTATTGATTTGTTGGGTTTTAATTGATTACTTGCCTACTTGAGGAAAAAAGATTTGCAGTACCTTGTTTAACATGGATAAGAGGCTCCCTCTTAAGTCTCCCATCTCAAGAGTTAGTGAAATTTTTTAAATTTATAGTGTATTTTTAAAAAATAATTTGTCACTTGCCTTCCTCTCTGCATTAAAATGAGGTCCCATTATTTCTCTTCCACATTATTTTTCAGAAAAATAGAGTTCTGACTGTTTTCCTTCCTTCCTTCCTTCCTTCCTTCCTTCCTTCCTTCCTTCCTTCTCTTCTTCCTTTCCTTCCTCTTTTCCCTCCTTCCTTGACTTATCCCTGAAAGCATTTTCCATGAGTAAGAGTAGAAAACAGGACAAATCCTGCCCAGATTTCATGGCCTATGTGTGGTCTCATGTTGTTGCTCTAGAGCCCTATGGGGGTCCAGTGTGACCAGGTCATACTGCTGATGAGCTCATGTGACATAAGAATGAGGTCAGATGCTACAAGAGGGCTGCACAATGTTGAAAAGGAGAAACATGGGACAAATCTGGAATGAGTCAAAAATGTAAGGCCTCTGGGTGTCTTTTATGGAAGAGTCAACTCAAAGGGTGAACGGAGTGGAATGCATAGTGCAATCAGCAATAGTCTTTGCCATAAAGAAAGCTCTGTCCCTGGTTTCACTTCCTCTTGGCAGACATAGCATCATCCTGCTGATTCCCAACATTGTGAAGGGATTTTGAATTCAACCCGAATGGTTTCTTTCGAGAACAATGGTTGCCATCAGCCAAACTGCCTGGCCTGAACAAAGCAGAGCCGACTTAACTGGCCTTTATGCAGTGGGAAACATTTCGTGACTCAGACCAGTCACTGTTGGCTATTCACCCGGCACTCTGGGTGGCACCGCTAATACAAAGGATTCTATGCGTCTTGCCAGATCATGGACATATGGTAGACATTCAACACTGCGTGTTGAAAAGAGTCGACTTATGGGTAAAGTCAGTATATGAAAACATAGCACATCACCACACCCTCAGTGCTTTTTGCATGAAAGACACTGTGATCAGTGCTAGAGGGGCCCACAGGGTACACCAAGGTCTCTTCCCTGAAAAAGCTCAGCATTCAGTCAGAGGTACAAAACATAAACACACAGTAAGTTAAATGGTAATACAAGGCGTTCAACTTTAAGCAAACATTGAGTGTTTGGTGCCCAAATGCCAGATGAACGAGGAAGATCAGTGGTGTTCTAGAAACCCAGAGGAGGTTGCTTCTGACAGACCTGGTCAGTGAGACTCTGAGGTGGCAGTGAGATGGTGACAGATGAGAGGGGTGTGATTAGACAGAAAGGGAGTGGGAGTGCATTCTTGGCTTATCAAGTAGCATGGGGAGAAGCCAGGAGGGGTTGTGTGACCCATGCTGTGCCCAGTGAAAAGGCAGGGTGGAGTTCAAGCAGTTGGGAAGAGTCCGGGAGACGGTGATGGTGGCTTGGGGGGGAGGGGAGGTGGCTCAGACCCTGAAGGCAGCTTTCATCCTTGTTTGGGGCTGTGGACATTTAGCCAGGAGTTTGGACTATGATCTATAAATGAGGGAGGCGCCTTTGTTTAGAGAGAACCCGCTATGTGCCAGATCCTGTGCTGGGGTGGATGGCGTCCGGCAGGGCGGAGGTGGGAGGTGCGATAATTAGAACCATGGTGCCATGGCTGCCTAATAGTCTGTGAAAGGAAGTGATAATGGGCTGGAGGTGACAGTTAATCCCCTGGCAGAATGTAGGTAAATTGGATGGGTTGGCAAGGAGAGGAGACCTGTTAGGTGACTGCGGTAATTGTACAGGGAGTCACTCATTTAATCGTCCATGTGTGTCCTTCCTTCCTTGGGCAGAGAGGGAGGCAGGACTCGGGTGGGTACTAACAGGCATGAAAACCATGACTCCGAAATTTAGAGCGGTGCTTCCTGTAGAATGTCTCCCCAGAAACAGCCCACGTACTTATAATTTTACATACCATTTTTTCAGGGATTCAGGAATCTTCTGAAACCCATTCATGGACCCTGACCCCCTAATTAAGAACAATCAATACCCTCCCCACAGTCCCTAGCCCAGCCCAGAGGAAGGAGAATCTCCCAACGCACAGGTCTGCTGCTGCACACAAAGCTCCCGCTTCCACAGCAGAAAATCCGGTGTGACAAGGGGGGTCCTCAAAGGAACGCAAGGGATGGCAGGCTGCCTATGCGTGAGGACCTTGCTCTGTCACCTGAATTGTTTCCTTACATTTGAGAGGACAGTGCTGCCAGCCTTGGCTTAGAGGAATCCACAGAAAGGGGAGGTGGTGGAGGCCAGGGCAGAGCAGGGCCAACTCTGGGAGGTAATGACTCGTGTGAAGCAGCCAAGTGAGAGTCTGTGATGCGGCAGCATCTCCGTCAGCACAGAGGCTGGGACAACTGTGTGATTACGTCCGTGCCCTGTGCCGAGTGGCAAGGACTACGGGGAACACCAGAGAACCCCAGGAGCGATGCTGCCCTTCTGTTTCTTGTTTTCCAGCCGAAACGGGTTCTATTTTGGATCAGAGCATAGTCTGGAGAGAGGGCAGTTGAAGCCTTGGGTGCTTGGAATAAAAATTTAACCTCTGTCTTTAGGAAAAAAAAAAAAAAGAGAGCGTATATCTTAGATAGAGATTTTACTAAATGGAATGACATTTCATATGTGCCATTTTCACATGTCTGCTATCATTCATTTCAGACCTAATAGTGGTTCTGATGCTTTTCAGGGACCTCTTTGGGAAGCAGGAGAAAAGTGTGAACTCTTCCCCAGGAATATGCACCTCTGCACATCACACAAAATTTCATCATCCTGAAACCTGTCTACAGACCCCCAAGTTAAAACCCCCTAATTAAAAACCTTCAAAAAGCCTTGCTAATATCCTCTGCTAATTTCCTGGCATGCAGTGAGGCGTAAGGCGTGGTCCCGGGGCTAGAAGGGCTCACAGTTTGCTGAGGGTTTATAGATGTGGAGAAGTTGGAGGGGAAAGTCAGGTAGGCACCGACCAGCTGCTTGACCATATGAGAGAGACATTGTCTGGCAGAATCATGGGCTCAATCATGGGCAGTATTATGGAAACAGTGAACCCACTGTCAGTTGTCCTTTGACTGGTAACATCCCAAGTACTGATAATCATGTTGTGAAATCATGTTTTTGATTGCAAAAAACAAAATAAAGGAACTTTCAGGAACATGAAGCCCCATGTTATTGTATTCTTAAGAGAAAAAGATTTTTGGCCTAAAGATGTATTGTGAGATAGTGTCTCCAAGCCCAGGCTCAACAATTAGATGTATCTCTCTTTGCACACTTAAGAAATGCCATGATAAGCCAGAGGGAAGATTCCACAGAGGGTCAAAATGTGCTGAAAAAAAAAAATTGTTTGGTTTAACACAATTCTAGGAAATAAGAAATGGTCCTGCTCACTACTCAGAATTGCCTACCTGTCAGAGCTTCCACAACTGGGAATACATCCTATTTATTTTGTCCATGTGAGTTTATTTAAGATTTTTCCAACAGATGACAGATTTCCAGCCAGTGATCTAGGAGATTCCCCTAAGGGTTTCCACTGTTTCCTCAGCCCCAGCTTACCGACATGTAAAAGCCTCTTCCAGAGAGAGAAAAAAAAAGAACATTTCACTCCCCTGTGTTTTACTATCAAACTCCCACCCACCCTGCTTCCTTTACAGCCACGTCTGTCTCTACCAGAGGTAGGTGACATACTTGGCAGGCCGGCCTGCTCTCTTCCTGGGCAATGTGAACAGGTGCCTATGTCTGGCATCCCAGGAAAGTCCCAGCAAAGAGCAGAATGACCTCCCACCCACCAAATCCAGAATGTCCTTCTCAAAGACTCTTAGATCAAAACACCCCTACCCCCACTCCTACCAGAGTCCTCCAGTGGCTCCCTAGCGCCATCTCCTGGCCAGGTACCTAGGGTCTGCAGAACTTGCTGCTCCTCACCTTTTGAATGACCCTCTGCTCTGTCCATACCTCTTTCTTTCTTTCTTTCTTTCTTTTTTTTTACAAATAGTTTACTGTCAAATTAGTTTCCACATAACACCCAGTGCTCATCCCCACGACTGCTCTCCTCTATGCCCATCCCTCCTCCCCCCTACATCCACCAGTTCTCAGTTTTTGTCAGCATTCAAGAGTCTCTCATAGTTTGCCTCTCTCCCTTTCCCCCACCATTTCCCCCTTGCTTCTCTCCCTTGGTCCTCCGTTAAGTTCCTCCTAATCCTCCTATACGTGCAAACATGTGATATTTGTCCTTCTCTGCCTGACTTATTTCGCTCAGCATAACACCCTCAAGGTCCATCCATGTTGCTACACATGGCCAGATTTCATTGTTTCTCATTGCCATGTAGTATTCCATGGTATAGATAAACCACATCTTCTTGATCCATTCATCTGTTGATGGACACTTAGGCTCTTTCCATGTTTTAGCTATTGTGGAGAGTGCTGCTATGAACATTGGGGTACATGTGCTCCTATGCATCAGCATTTCTGTATCCCTTGGGTAAATTCCTAGCAGTGCTATTGCTGGGTGATAGGGGAGTTCTGTTGTTAATTTTTTGAGGAACCTCCACACTGTTTTCCAGAGGGGCTGTACCAGTTTACATTCCCACCAACAGTGTAAGAGGGTGCCCGTTTCTGCACATCCTCGCCAGCATCTAGAGTTCTCTGATTTGCTCATTGTAGCCACTCTGACTGGTGTGAGGTGGTATCTCAGTGTCGTTTTGATTTGTATTTCCCTGATGAGGAGCGATGCTGAGCATCGTTTCATGTGTCTGTTGGCCATCTGGATGTCCTCTTTGGAGAAGTGTCTGTTCATATCTTCTGCCCATTTCTTTACTGGGTTGTATGTTTTTTGGGTGTGGAGTTTGGTGAGTTCCTTATAGATTCTGGATATCAATCCTTTATCTGATATGTCATTTGCAACTATCTTTTCCCATTCTGTCAGTTGCCTATTAGTTTTGTGGGTTTTTTCCTTTGCCGTGCAGAAGCTTTTAATCTTGATGAGGTCCCAATCGTTTATTTTTGCTCTTGATTCCTTTGCTTTGGGGGATGTGTCAAGTAAAAGGTTGCTGCCGTGGAGGTCAAAGAGGTTGTTTCCTGCTTTCTCCTCTAGGGTTTTGATGGTTTCCTGTCTCACATTCAGGTCCTTTATCCATTTTGAGTTTATTTTTGTGTATGGTGTGAGAAAATGATCTAGTTTCATTCTTCTGCATGTTGCTGTCCAGTTCTCCCAACACCATCTGTTAAACAGGCTGTCTTTTTTCCATTGGATATTCTTTCCTGCTTTGTCAAAGATTAGTTGGCTGTATACCTTTGGGTCCACTTCTGAGTTCTCAATTCTGTTCCATTGGTCTATGTGTCTGTTTTTGTGCCAATACCATACTGTCTTGATGATGACAGCTTTGTAGTGGAGGCTAAAGTCTGGGATGGTGATACCTCCCGTTTTGGTTTTATTTTTCAATATTACTTTGGCTATTCGGGGTCTTTTGTGGTTCCATGCAAATTTTAGGATAGTTTGTTCTAACTTTGAGAAGCATGCTGGGCAATTTTATTGGAATTGCATTGAATGTGTAGATAGCTTTGGGTAGTAGTGACATCTTAACTATATTCTTCCTACCCATGAGCATGGGATGTTTTTCCATTTATTTGTGTCTTCTTCAATTTCCTTCATAAGTTTTCAGTAGTTTTCATCACACAGATCTTTTGTATCCTTGGTTAGGTTTATTCCTAGGTATTTTATGGTTTTTTGTGCAATTGTGAATGGGATCAGTTTCTTGATTTCTCTTTCTGTTGCTTCATTGTTGGTGTATAAAAATGCAACCAATTTCTGTACGTTGATTTTGTACCCTGCAACTTGGCTAAATTCTTGGATCAGTTCCAGTAGGCTTCTGGAGGAGTCTGTTGGGTTTTCTATGTAGAGTATCATGTCGTCTGCAGAAAGTGATAGTTTGACTTCCTCTTTGCCAATTCTGATGCCCTTTATTTCCTTTTGTTGTCTAATGGCTGATGCTAGGACTTCCAGCACTATGTTAAGCAACAGTGGTGAGAGTGGACATCCCTGTCGTGTTCCTGATCTCAGGGGGAAGCTCTCAGTTTTTCCCCGTTGAAGATGATGTTAGCTGAAGGCTTCTCATAGATGGCTTTTATGATGTTTAAGTAAATTCCTTCTATCCCAACTTTCTCTAGAGTCTTTATTAAGAAGGGATGCTGTATTTTGTCAAATGCTTTTTCTGCATCTATTGACAGGATCATATGGTTTTTATCTTTTCTTTTGTTGATGTGATGGATCACATTGATTGATTTGCGAATGTTGAACCAGCCCTGTAACCCAGGAATGAATCCCACTTGATCTTGGTGGATAATTCTTTTTATGTGCTGTTGAATTCGATTTGCAAGTATCTTGTTGAGAATTTTTGCATCCATATTCATCAAGGATATTGGCCTGTAGTTCTCTTTTTTGCTGGGTCTCTGTCTGGCTTGGGAATCAGAGTGATGATGGCTTCATAAAATGAGTCTGGGAGTTTTCCTTCACTTTCTATTTTTTGGAATAGCTTGAGAAGAATGGGTATTAATTCTGTTTTAAACATCTGGTAGAATTCCCCGGGGAAGCCATCGGGTCCTGGGCTCTGATTTGTTGGGAGATTTTTGATCACTGATTCGATTCCCTCACTAGTTATGGGTCTGTTCAGATTTCCTACCTCTTCCCGTGTGAATTTTGGTAGTGAGTGTGCATTTAGGAATTTGTCTATTTCTTCTAAGTTGTCCAGTTTGTTGGCACATAGTTTTTCATAGTATTCCCTGATAATTGCTTGTATTTCTGAGGGGTTGGTTGTAATAATTCCATTTTCATTCATGATTTTGTCTATTTGCGTGCTCTCTCTTTTCTTTTTGAGAAGCCTGGCTAGAGGTTTGTCAATTTTGTTTATTTTTTCAAAAAACCAACTCTTGGTTTCATTGATCTGTTCAATTATTTCTTTGGTCTCTATGTTGTTTATTTCTGCTCTGATTTTTACTATTTCTCTTCTTCTACTGGGTTTAGGGTGTTCTTGTTGCTCTGCCTCTAGTTCCTTTAGGCGAGCTGTTAGATTTTGGACTTGCACTTTTTCTAGTTTCTTGAAATAGGCCTGGAGTGCAATGTACTTTCCTCTTAGGACTGCCTTTGCCGCATCCGATAGATTTTGGATTGTTGTGTTTTCATTTTCGTTTGTTTCCATATATTTTTTAATTTCATCCCTAATTGCCTGATTGGCCCATTCATTCTTTAGTAGGGTGGTCCTTAACCTCCATGTTTTTGGGGGTTTTCCAGGTTTCTTCCTGGAAACCCCCTGTGGTTGATTTCAAGTTTCAAAGCATTATGATCTGAGAGTGTACATGGTATGATCTCAATTCTTTTATATTTATTGAGGGCTGCTTTATGTCCCAGTATGTGATCTGTCTTGGAGAATGTGCCATGCACACTTGAGAAGAAAGTGAATTCCTTGGCCTCAGGATGTAGAGTTCTAAATATATCTGTCAGATCCATCTGGTCCAAAGTGTCTTTCAAGCCCATTATTTCTTTAGTGATTTTCTGTCTGGTTGACCTGTCCATTGCTGTAAGTGGAGTATTGAAGTCCCCTGCTATTAGCACATTCTTATCTATGAGCCTGTTTCTCTTTGTGATTAATTGTTTTATATATCTAGGGGCTCCCATGTTTGTTGCATAGACATTTATGAATGTTAGTTCTTCCTGATGGATAGACCCTGTAACTATTACGTAATGCCCTTCTTCATCTCTTGTTATTGTCTTTAATTTAAAGTCCAGTTTGTCTGATATAAGTATAGCTATGCTGGCTTTCTTTTGATTTCCAGTAGCATGATATATATTTCTCCATCCCCTTACTTTTAATCTGAAGGTATCTTCAGGTCTAAAATGAGTTTCTTGTAGACAGCATATAGATGGATTTTGTTTTTTTATCCATTCTACTACCCTATGTCTTTTGATTGGAGCATTCAGTCCATTTACATTCAGTGTTATTATTGAGATATGTGAGTTTAGAGTCTTTGTATCCTTTGTGGAGTTCATGCTTGTGGTGGTGTCTCTGGTATCTTTGTTTCTTGCAACCTTTCCTTCAGAGCTGTCCATACCACTTTCTATCAGTCAGGCATGCTTTTGAGAGCAGCGTTCATCAGGAAACTTGGCTAATGATAACTTCAACAGATAGTGGGATTTTTTCTTTTTTTGAAATAGCAAGAGAGCCAGAGGTAGGTGACTACTTGTATTGTTTCAGTAGTGAAACAATGTCAGGACCAGCGTCTTTGATATTTCTTGGCCTTTTCCTCATGGTCACAAAATGGCTAATTTATTTAACACATTGTGTTTGTAATCAAGGCTAGAAAAAGAGGGACAGGGACGCCTTGGTGGTGCAGTCAGTTAAGCATCTGACTCTAGATTTTGGCTCAGGTCATGATCTCAGGGTTTGTGGGTTCTAGCCCCACATCGGGCTCCAGTGGGTTCTAGCCCCACATCGGGCTCCATGCTGACTGCACAGAATCTGCTTGGGATAGTCTCTTGCTCGCTCGCTCGCTTGCTCAAAATAAAGAAATAAACTAAAAAAAAAAGAAAGAGGAACAGGCCAGCGTAAGTCATTAGTTTTTTTCATCTGGAAAGCAAAACTTTCTCAAATAGTCTTCCCTCTATCCTGTAAACCTCCTCTTCTAAAACTGAGGTCACAGGTAGGTCACATGCACCAATTCCTCAGCTGCAAGGAAGGCTGGGGAAGTGGGAACAGGACAGTCATGATTGGCTTACCTGGTATCACCCCCCAAAAAATCTGGGTTATGAAATCATGAAGGATGGAAGGCATGGGTATTGAGTAGATTCTAGTACTTGTTACGTGGTATTCTGACTCATCAGATGATGTGTCTCTCTCCCTCTCTCATCAGGTTGGTAACTGATATTACACTAGGCCTTATTCATCTTTGGGCCTCCAACTCCTCACACAGCTTTGCTGTACCTACTCTGATAAACAAAATCAATGAGTAAATGAATAACTGCCTGGTTTTAAGGCCTCTTGCATCTACGTTAGCTCTTTTAAAACATAATCCAGTTTTATCTTTTCGCATCTCTCTTATGAAAATCAATTCCTCTTGTTAATTTCCCATTGGATTTTGGGAAGGTAAAATTTGAAGTACTAGAGTAACGGTATCGACAAGATATATGATAAAGATTAGGTCTGAAATTGGACGATAAGAAAAGAAAAATGGAACCATGATAAGCTTGTTATCCCCAGAGTCATGGGGTCATTCTGAGAAGAAAGAAACTCAGTGTTTAAAAATAGTTTTTCTCTAGTTTTTGTGAAAATTGAAACCGTGGCTTTATATACTTAACTTTGTTCCATGATGTGACTCAGATCTTGGGAAATCCAAGGATCATGGTATGAGGTTGGGAATGGATTGCGGTCTGGTGAAGACCTGAACTGACCTCTCAACCAGATTGTGATCATAGCGTCACTGCGTGCGTACGTGCAGCCGTGTGTAGAGCTGGGATCTCAGTTTAGGTATAGAAGGACTGTGGACAGTGGACCTGCCAAGGGATTCTTTTTGGGCTGCAGTTTTAACTGCTGCCAAGTGCCCATCCTTGGTTACAGACTCGGTTTCTGTGCTATCTTTCCAAGAGGTTATTCTGATGGGCCTCATTCCTACCAATAATTCCTCCAACTCCACCTCTGCTCCCACCTGGTCCCAGCCAGAAAAGGCCTGCTACCCCTGAGTCACCATAGCAGTCACAGATGATTCTCCAGTTGGGGTTCTCACATACTCTGTGTCCTGAGAGTCATTTGGGAAAAGTATACAAAGTGTTTAATTTCTGTGTATTATTTCTTATAGCTGTATGTGGATACTCAATTATCTCCATACACATTCCAAAAAATTTAAAAAATATTCCTCCTTGCCCCTTCTGTCTTTTGTTTCAGTCATTGGCACCACTATCCCTCCCCCCTAGTCACTGAGGTTTGTATATGGGGTGTCACAACCTCGCTCTGTCAGTTTTCTCATCTGTAAAATAGGGACAATACTTGTGCCTACTTCATGGGTCTCTTGGGAGGATTGAGTTAATACTGGTGGAGGATTGGGTGTTTAATTGTTATATAAAGAAAAAATAAATAAAATATCTTATACTCAATCTCCTATTTCTGCCCCAGATCCAGTAAGTTACTTAGTCCTGATAAATTTTCCTACAACATGTCTCTTAGATCCTCTAGTTCCACTGCCCAGATTTTAATTCAATTCTTCAGTGCCGCCATCATTGCCTCCTGTTGGAGCTTTGCCAAGGAGAAATGAGTCACCACTCTTCAGCTTCCCATCGCTCCTCCGTCATCCCGCTCAACACTGATTTCCTGTTTCCTTTTTCTGTCTCTCGCTTCTCCCACTGGACTAGGATCTCTTTACTGGAAGGCACTGTCTCTTATTCTCTTTGAATTTTCAGCTCCTAGCAAAGTGTCTGACACAAAATAAGTCCTCAGTTAATGTTTTACAAATGATTGATCTTTAGCAGGAATAATCTCGTGGCAGCTTCTAACATTGCTTCTTTGCAGTAGTGATAGATGACTACCAGTCTCTGAGTCTATAGTTTTATGACCCCAAACACAGATTGTGACTTTACTGTTGGGCAGCTTTGGAGTTCTCGTGTGTGTTGTAGGTAGAGCCCTGCAGATAAGCTTCTACTTTTCTACTCTCATGGACACATTCTGATGGGCTGCTAGGATGCCTGTCAACTCCTGGACACAGTGTCATGTCCTAAGATCCACCGAAAGCCATATAAAAAATTGGGAAAAATTTGGATCATGGAATGTACCCTGTGTTTGTAAATATTTGTTGATTAACATGAGACCATGGCCAGGTTAGTAGTTAGCATCCTTGTGAAGTAAAATAAGGCAGATAGCCTCAGTTCCTGATGATATTACCGTCACTATGACTCTAATATTTTATTTCTGGGTGCATCCACAGAGTTGTTCTTTCTTCGGCAGAAGGAAGTGGTGTTACTGGTTATACACTGGATCATTTCTATGAAAAACATCCCTGACATCATAGACAAATTTTCTAAGCACCCCAAGAAATGTTCAGTAAGAAAGACTTCACTGGAATTGGAAAAAGAGTTAGCAAAATTAGTCTGGAGACCACAAACCTGAGTTTCATTTCGGCCATCCATTTTCTCTGCCTGAAGCAGCTGACCAAGGGATCACCCTTACCCCTCCCTCCACAAGCCAAGGAGACAGACCCAATGTTAATCATAATCATAGCTTCTGTTTATTAGGTACTTTTATGTGCCAGGCACTTTGTTAGGAGATGATGATTTAACAACAGGAAGGATAATGGGTACCGCACTGTGAATATTTACTTTGTGGAAAATGCGTGTGTTAAGGACATTACATGAATTATCTCTATATAGCAGCCATCTAGCCACTGATGATCCATGTGAATTTTTTTAAGTCATTTCCTGGTCTGATTTCTCCCAACTCCTTTAGTTTCTGATGTCTCCCTGTCTCTTACTGGTGAGAGCAGGGTCCCAGGCCTAGACCTAGGCAGCACACTCACAATTTAGCAAACGCTAACTTTATCCCAACAGGGAAATTCCATAAGGAGAAAGAAGAGCAAATGAATAAGCCTGGCAGACAGAAAAAGGCCAGGCATCCAAGAGATCCAGGATGGCGTTTCTAGACACATTCCACCTCTTTAGGTTTAAAAGAAAACTTTTGACATGATTAGTAACTTATTTAGAGCCTCAATATTCCAAAGTTTGAGAAGCTAACACACTGAGAAATTTAATTTAGATTTCCTTAACATGCTCTCTCATGATAAGAGAGCATTCAGTGTATCAGTGTATGAATGCTATGCAACAGGACTGCCAAATTGCAACACAGAATGGGAGAAATTTGTCATTTTGAAATGCTAAGGGAATTCTTACTAACAGCTTTCTCATCTTGTAACGCTATTATTTTTCTGAACCATAATATGATTTATAAATCTCAGCTGAGTTTTATACTTTTGATGGGAACAGACTCAAAATGAAATGCATTTTCTCAGGATATAAATTCCCTCAGGAACTGACCCAATGAAGAATAAAAAGAAACATCTTCTGCAACCAAGCGTCCCAGATCCTGGTCTCTGTTGGCATATCTGTAGGTGAATGTTGGTCTTCTCCAGGGTTACGGGCTCAGCCTGCTTCTCTTCTCACTCTGCACACTTCCCCTGGGTGACACCCGCCACTTCAAAAGCTTCACCTCTTACTTCTGCCCCTACTCCCCACCCCTCACATCTCTCCTGAGACACAGGTCCCTATGTCTAATTACCCACTAGACAGACCACCATCATGCCCTATAGACCACACAATCTCAAATTCTCTTGTTTTCCCGAAACTCTGTTCCTTCTCTTTGAATCCCAGTACGGCAACAATACTAGAAGTAAGATGGAAGTAAGATACAGCTCCTGCTCTCAAGAAGCTTGTAAACTAGCACAGAAGATAGAAAAGTAAGTAGGCAATTACAGTATAAGTTAATAAATACTGTGGTAGGAGAAACTCAAGAGGCTGTCGCTCTCCTAGAAGAGTACCCAACCAAGCAGCCAGTCAAGAAACCAATCTAAGTAGGGTATGAGTTCTGGGTAACTGAAGTGTGGTGTGTGTGTGTGTGTGTGTGTGTGTGTGTGTGTGTGTGTGTGTGTGTGGTGTTCACATATGTGTTGAGGAGTTCCATGGACAGAGGCCCATAGTGAAGACAAATATAGGATATGGCTTGGACAGAGTGCTCCAGAGGGATTAGCTAAAGATGAAGCCAGATCAGAGTAAGCCTTGTATCCCACATTTGATCTGCACAGAGTTTGAAATCCAAAGGGCATAATACAGAGGTGTGGCCAAGCATGGGCATGGAGATGTATGCTTGGTCTTCATGGAGAGCTTCAGCTGATTATGACCCAGACTCCAGGGAGGCCACCAAAGCCTCAGTTCTTCACAGTTTGTGCCATGAGATGCTAAAATGGATCCAAGGAAAATCAATTTGTTTTTTTAAAATTATTTTTTAACGTTTTTTTATTTTTGAGACAGAGACAGAGCATGAGCTGGGGAGAGGCAGAGAGAGAGGGAGACACAGAATCTGAAACAGGCTCCAGGCTCTGAGATGTCAGCACAGATCCCGACATGAGGCTCAAACCCATGAACTGTGAGATCATGACCTGAACCGAAGTCAGATGCTTAACCAACTAAGCTACCCAGGTTCCCCCAAGGAAAATCAGCTTGAAGTTACATTCATAATAACACTTACCTCTCAGGCCATGAGAGGTAATTAGCTTTTATATGTAATTATCTTTAATCCCTTACAACCACACTGGGTGTAGCACAGGCCATGAGCTTTGGAGGTAGACAGGAAACTTCCAGATCGTGGGCATGTTACTTAACCCCCCTGCACTCATCTGTGAAGGAGAAAATAGCTACAAACCTTCAACTGAATCCTTCTAAAAATAAGAGTATTTTGATAAGTTTGCTAAACTTGACTGAAACTGATGTGAAGCTATATAAAGTTTTTATTTTCTCTCTTACTATGAATTTTCTTACATTTTTCTTCAGAATATTGGTGTGTTTGATTATAGGGACATTAATGGTATATTATCATCTTAACTTTCTAATACCTGAAAAACTCTAAGGAATGCATCTAACCCAGGGTTTTGGATGAGGAAGGAATCTGAGGAGCTGTAATAAATGCAAAACATAAGATATATAAGGTAATGTACATAAAGGGTGTCCCTAGCACAGTGACAGACACATAGGAAGGACTCAAGATTACAACTATTATCCAAAAAAGTGGGTAAGCTGTCATAGACCTCATAAAACAAAGCATGAAGGAAATGAAAATATCTTATAGGAAATACACATTTTCTATCTCTAGTCCCACACATTTTTACAATGACACTTTTGAAACTTTGGAGTGACTTAATTTTTCTAAGCATGATCATAGGCTTTGCCATTCTTCTCTTATTCCCAGCAGGAGGGAGAAAATTCTGAGTATTTGTTACAGATGCCAGCAAAGGCAGGTTTGGGGAGATTCTGGGAAGAGAAACAGCATCTGCAAGAGCCCAGTAGAGTAGAAGAGGTACTCAGGTCGGGGAAATAAACTTCTCAAACTCTGGAACCCAAGGGCAGTGACACAAAATGGCAACAAACAAAGCCAGAGGGGGTTTTGGGAGAAATTTTATGAAGAGCCTTGAATACAATGGTAGTTTTGTATTTTATCCTGTAGATCCTGGGTTTTCAAGAGAATTCACTTTAGCAAGAGAATCTTATTGAAGTAAAATGTAATTTGCATGGGAAGTGTACACTACAACCACACACCAACTCATTTTTACTCTTATGGCCCAAGTGTTCTTCTTAAAAGAGCACATCTGATAATCTCATTCCTCAGGACACACTTGTCAAAGTTATCTCCTCAGAAGGTAATGTAAAACGCCATCCTCCTGCAGATATGGGGTGATGTGGCCTCGTGCACTTCCCCGGCTCATCTCACACCACCTCTCTGACCTACCACTGGTCATGAGCCATGACCCTACCACCTGAAGGACCTTTAAAGGATGTCCTCTCCTTTGTTTCTTCCTCCCACTTGCCCTAGTGAGCTCCTACTCTTTGCAATCTAAGGGGGGGAGTCTTTTCTGCAGGGAGTCTTTCCTGGCTTGGTCAGGCTCCACTGTGTTACATTATCCCACACCCTGGAGACTTCTCCATTCAGCACTTAATCACAGTCATGTTAAATGATTAGTTGTGGATTTAGCTGTTCGGTGCTTTCTCTCCATTCTGCTGTCAACTTTGAGAATGGGAAACAGCCCCACCTGTCTTGTTCATAACAGTGTCCCTAGCCAGTGTCTGGCTACTAAGCGGGCCTCCAACAACTATTTGTTGAAAATATACCAATAAATACAACAGGAAGACAAATGGGGGAGGGGACTGCTTTCGTAGGAAAGAGGATGAAGCCCTTAGTTAAAGCCAGAATGCCAGGTCTGGGCTACTTCCCACAAATCCTTCTCCTTGCCCTTTACAGCATTCTCTGTGGTACTTCCTGCTGGGAAGTACACTCAGAAGTGGTAGATAATGGGCTGCTCTGACTAATAAAAGGCTTTGCTATTTGGCTTTGGGATGAGTATGCTCAAGAGAGTTTTCTTGGCCTGAGGAAACTTTCTGCTGGATGGTCAACAGAATGGATAAATGATCAAAGTAGCTTTGCGGAGACAGGAAGCAGATTTCATTCACTTATTTCAACATCTGGTCTCTCATGGGTAAGGAAAGACTGTAAAAGACATCTGTAGGTTGGTCTGAATTTTATTCTTTTGTGCAAGACTGGGTGTAGAGTAGATGTTTCTTTGGAAAGTAATCTTGGCCGAGGCCCACGCCTTCGAGAAAACTCCCTCTGTACTCTGCAGAGTCATGCATACAGGGGTCCATGCCTGGGGCTGCAATCATGTGACACAGGACAGATCATATGACTGTATCATTCCTTCAGTGTGCCTTGCTGTAGTGAAGCCAACGATCCCTTTCTCTGTTAAATAGGGCAAGTCAAAGTAAAAAATTATGTTTTGATTGAGTAGCATTGCTGAAGAAAATCAATAGAGAGGGCTAAGATCCACTGGTGCTGTTTCTTTGTAAAATGTTATAGACTTCTCATTACAGGGATGCTGGGTTTCAGGATTCCATGTCTGCATGGCCCGCTGAAAATATACAGCAGAGTGGGTTAAAGGAGGAGTAGTATGTCTGTGCAAAACTAGATTAACGAGAAAATACGGACTGGCCAAAAGTGATTTTTCAACCTCCAAATATTTGTTCCAAATTCTTAAGATCCCGTGTTTGACATGTTTAAGAGAGAAATATAACAGCCGAAATTGTCTTTGTTCAGAATGTAGGAGACAGTTTCGTCTAGACTTTCAGCAAAGCTAGAGAATGACATTTTCAGAACAAATCAAAATATATTTTTAAATTCTTTTTTTTTCCCCCTTCAGGAAAAGGATTTGACATGCTTTTCTGATTTGAATTTGGTTGATCTATAAATGGCTTCCATCGTTTGATACAAAACTAGAATAAAATGAGCCATTGAGAAAAGGTACTAAAAATGCCATCAGTTCTTTCTTACCTTAATATTAGCACCACCACTGACAACATAATAATTAATATTTATGGAGTGGCTTCTCAGTATGTTCTGTGCTCCTGACATGCTTTTTTTTTTTTTTTTAAATTCTCAGAGCAATCCCACAAGGTTTATGTTATTATTAATGACAATTTTTCAATGGAGACACTGAGGCACAGAGAGTTGGGGAGACTCACCTAAAGCCACACAGCCATAGGTGTCTGGGCAAGGATCTGACATTCCTCAAACCTGCCCTCCTCACCATTGTGCTTCTCTTCCAACAGGGCCAGCATTGTACAGAAACGCATCATTTATTTTCAAGACGAGGGCTCTCTGACCAAGAAACTTTGTGAACAAGGTAAGAACTGCCAGTGGAGGAGGGCCAGATAAGTGGAAGGTGGCTCATTCAGTGCAGCCATCCAGTGGCAAGAATTCGGTGACGGTGCTTTCTGAGTTTCTCCGGGTTCAGCTTCCTCACGTGGCACTGATTTTTAATCTGGCTGTGTGCTGTGGATAATTGGATCCGCCTTAAGCTCTAATTACTCAGCTTGATTCCCTGGGTAGGAGATAATGTACCTTATATTGGTGTCATCTTCTTATTTTTGTGAAACAGTGATTATTCTAAAGAGGTTCCTTGGAATAATTCACAGGACTTAATTAAGAAATGCACAATTGTGTACCTTTAAGATGCCTGTAAGGTTCTCTGGAATAATCTCTAGAAGAACTTGTATGGCACCTGGGCAATATGGCAGCGTTGGGTGGGGGGATTTTCTCCAAGAAAGACAAGCAGAAGATGGGGTTGCCAAGGGAGCATTGACCTTACGATTCTATCACGTTCAAGGATATGGTCCATTGATTGCAAGCTTATTGATGCCCTCTTTTCGGGTTGAAGGCATTCTAACAAAGCTCATAGGGATCAAGTAGATGGGGAGGTCAGTGGAGAGGCCTGGATTCCTATCCAGCCTGAGTTTGAATCCTGCCTCTGCCCTTCCTAGCCTTCTGACTTTATATATAATAATATATAAAAATATATTTATTATTTAAAATATATATTAATGTATAATATATAAAATATGTATAATATATTATATATTATATTGTAATATATATATTAGTACAGCATCTCCTTGGCACATAGTAAGTGCTGTATATATAAATGTTAGCTATTGTTTTCTGTGTCCAATGCTTGTTTATTAATATGTCCTAAAAAATTAAGACCTTAAACATCTGAATGTGTTTGGAAGTTATTAGAGAACTAAATAAAAATAGAAAATGTTCTACGATTATACATCCAACTGTCTAGTTTCTATTCGTTTTTGCAGAATTTTTATTTGCGTATAGAGCAATTAGCATTTTGAGAAGAAATAATCTTCTCAAATTCTAGCAAGTCATAAGCTACTAAGAAAAAGAAAGGTTGATAAAGGTCTTCTGGGAAAATAATAATAATAGCTAACATTTTTCAAGTGCTTTCTTTATGCTAGGCACTATTCTAAGCACTTCACATGCCTTGCTCATGTGATCTGCACAACAACCCTATATTATGAAGACTATTACTTCATCCCTATTTTATAGATAAGAAGCCTGAGACATGAAAAGCTTTTAAAAGCTCACTTAGCATCATATAGCTAGTGGTCAAGGGCAGTGTTTGGACTCAGGGCCAGTGCTCTTAACCACTGCCTTTCCATTGAAGGGACTATTTCTCAATTCATTATTGCCTTTGGTAGATCAAAACATAGCTCCCAATGGATGAGCTAGGGCAGAAACTAGATCCTATGTGGAAGATGGTTCAGAGAGCATGAAAAAAGCACAGGGAGAAAAATCAGATGCCCTGCAGTAGAGACGTACCTATCACAGGGGCCAGAGAGCTGGAACCCATGGGCCAGGTCCCGGGTCAGCTTCAAAGTAGACATTTCCACACACAGCTTCGGGGACTTTCCTTTTCATATTTAATTGTCCATAGGGTCACTCAGCCTTTTTCCAAACAGAGAACACCTTGACTGTCAAGGCTCTTGGCTCCTAAAGGACCAATCCCATTCCTGCCCTGGCCCTATGAGATGACATTGAAGTCCCGTGGGTTAGAGTTGGGGTACTCTGGGCCACATATCTACAAGCCACCTCTTGGTCTATACCCAGAGATGGCTAATCACAGCCACTGGGGTACGGTTTTGTTAGACATTCAGAGGACAGTCTTATTTCTCAGAATTGAAGATTCTTGGGAAACATTTCGCTGTTACCCCCACATACTGACAGCAGTCATTAACTAAAGCGCACTTGCCAAAGTCTCAGCCCTGATATTGTGTGAAGCCATACAAATATGCTAAATTCTGCAGATACACTGTCAATCCAATGGTATGCCAGTGTCTATTGGTTATCACTTCTGAAGCAGAGATCCTATTGAAATGATGAAACATGCATATGTATAAAGAAACTGTTTTCCAACAGAAACTTGGTGAACAAAAAAATCAAGGTCCTACAGGACCTGGGCTGAAGGATCATTACATGCAGTTGTGGACAATCCCCGGAGGCAGCAGACCCATGAGGAAATCCAACAATTAGCAAAGCAGATCACATTAAGAAAGTCTTCAATTTATAAGCAGAGAGTAAAGGGATTTCTCTTAACGGTGTATGCCTACTTAATTATCTCTAGCTCTTTCATTAGGGTCTTTACATTCTTTGCTTGCTTGGTGAGTCAAATCAAATCCATCAAAGAAAGGGAGAAAGAAACTAGTGTCTGTTATTTTTTCTCAGCTGAAGCTGTTCATCCATGGGGGGAAAATTAACAACAGCGAAGATAAAAGGCCCTGGCAATCATTATTTTTTAAAAGAAACATAAAACATTAAGTTACTTACCATTAGGAACAGAGAAACATAAAATATTCAAAAAGGTGACCTATAATAACCACACGCATGCACATGCTCACTTTAATACCATGTCACAAACGATGGAGAGAGACAGAGAAGGAGCTCACAGAAGGGAGGAAAATGTGGGAGAGAAGGGATAAGGAGAAAAAGCAGACTAAGGGGAGATGGATGGATGGAGGCTGATGGATGGAGAGTAGAAATGGGAGAGGGCAGCTCAGGAGATCAACACGGCAGGAAGTCACTGATATTGGGCGAGACTGGCTATGGTTAGCAGAAGAGGGGTGAGTTGACCCTTGTTCTCACTGCCCTTTGAAAACCTGGTTCATTTTCAATAGGCTTTTCCTCATAGGAAACGGTGTGTCTGTTTTTAGTTTCAAACTTAGAAATTTATTTTTTTTAAATGTTTAATGTTTATTTTTGAGAGAGACAGAGAGGAGAGAGAAAGAAAGAGAGCATGAGCAGGGGAGGGGCAGAGAGAGAGGGAGACAGAATCCAAAGAGCTGTCAGCACACAGCCCAACAGGGGCTCGAACCCACACCATGAGGTCGTAACCTGAACCAAAGTCAGATGCCCAACCAACTGAGCCACTCAGGCGCCCCAAAATTTATTTCTTTAGATGGAAGCTAATTTTTCTTGGAACTCCAAGAGGTTTATTATGAGTGTATTCCCCTGAACTCTTGAATAAATCTTTAAGTTTACTATTCTGTCTATATCTGAAAGCCCTTTTGATAAGGTAAAGCTACCAGTTGGCCTTATTTTGGTCTTTTGAGAGATTGCTCCCTCATTTAATAGTGCCTGGTGGCTACAATTATAACCTTAGCATCTGTCTCTTACCTTGGAATCCCTTTTTCAAAACTAGTTTCTTTACAACACAGTTGGTCATAATAATGGAAACGTAAAAAGGAAAAGTCTTTAGGAGTTACTAATTTATGCTACCTTTCTTGAAATATATGGAATAGGGCTTGTGCCTTAAATATCAGAGTGGCTCACCTAGGAATGATACCCAGGTTTCATGTGCATTAAGCAACGGAGAGTCTGGTCCTAAGTACCAAATGTATGCAAAAATAGCCAAACAATGATTTCTACTTTGGATGGATTCAGACCTCTTCTTTGGTGCTGTTTAGAAATCCTGGAGCTATAAAGGCAGGTCATTTTTTAAATGCACCATTCTTTATCTGAATAAGCATAAAGAGAAACACATACACACAAAACTCCTCTCATTGATATTTATGCAGACACATCCAACAGAAGGTCTTTCCTGGAGTTATACAGTTGATAGATTAAGAGCATGGCATCTGGACTCCAAAAGACCTGAGCTCCAGTTCTGCCTGAAACACCTGCTAACCCTCGGACCTTGGGCTGGTTGTCTAACAGTTTCCTGACCTGCAGAAGGGTGTTAACCAGAGTACTTACCTCCTAGGGTTGCTAGGATGAAATGAGACAATGTATGGAAAGAGATCAGCACATATAAGGATTCTCTACAAATTAGTTATTCTAATGTTTCATGTTTTCATCTCCATCCTAGAACCCAGAATTCACTTCTTCTACGCATCGCTGATTTTCTGTACTCGAACCAAATGAACCTAGCGAATTCCACAAGAAAGACTTGTAAAATGCTCTTCCTGACACTCAAAAAGATTTGTATACTGTCATTGCTCTTTATATAACACTTAAGAAAAAATGTCCAACTTGCAAAAAACTAAATAACTTTTATATTAATATCACTAGAGAAACTGAAGAAAAAGCAATGGAAGCAAGTTGCATCTGTAGTCATTGTTTTCATCTTGCAGGAAGTGGAACAGACTAAAAGCAACAATGCACAGTTAGGGATGTGGGCTTGACTATCAGAAATATTGAATTTATTCGGGGCGCCTGGGTGGCTTAGTCGGTTAAGCGTCCGACTTTCGCTTAGGTCATGATCTTGCGGTTCGTGGGTTCGAGCCCCGCGTCGGGCTCTGTGCTGACTGCCAGCTCAGAGCCTGGAGCCTGTTTCAGTCTGTGACTCCCTCTCTCTCTGACCCTCCCCTGCTCACGCTGTCTCTCTCTCTCTCCTAGAAATAAATAAAACATTAAAAAAAAAAAAGAAATATTGAATTTATTCATGTAATCTCTCTTTTCCCACTTATCAGCTATTCACAGATAAAAATGGGGGCAGAGAGGGAATCTTGTTAATTTTTTCCTGGCTGCTTCTATGCTCAGAAGTAAGCTGAACTTATGAACATTTTCCTAAACCCCACCCCTCCGAAGTCTCTGAAAGCTTGATAAGAAGGGATGTGACCATATATGCATTTTTAAAAATAATTTTCAGCAATCCTTTATGTCTATCTGCTCGTTCTCACTGCTCTTCTGCAAAGCTGCTCCTTCTGGTCCTGGCAATTTGGCCCCAGAGAACATTTCTTAGAGAAAACACACACGTGCATATTCCTCTTAAAATTTAGTGGAAAAACCGTATTGCGGGAAGAAAGGGTAGCTGAGTAAGTTTCATCCCTGGTTTCCCAAATATTCTGCCTTATTGGCCCCCCAGGTCTCCTCGTATTGTTAAAGCAAAAGTTCTCAGTCTTTTTTATTTGCAAAACGTATAATTACTAAACTTAGAGGGATGTAAAAGTCATTTAGAAGCCCAAGTAGTGGCCTGGCTCTGAGTGTTATTAATCAGTGAAAACTGCCCCTCATCTTTTTTCCCCAAGCATGAAGGACAGAACAAGACCGAGATGGTGCTGCCTAATGAGTAACCCGTATTTGCTTCCTAACTTAGTGACTCTCCTGACTGTTTCAGATTCCATGTTTGATGGGGTGACGGACAGACCAATTCTAGACTGCTGCGCCTGTGGAACCGCCAAGTACAGACTCACATTTTATGGGAACTGGTCCGAGAAGACGCACCCAAAGGATTACCCTCGTGAGTAGAGTAGCTACTTTATGGATTGGGGGAAGGTGCGTGGTGAAGTTCTGTCTGTCTGTGAGATACACCAGCTGAAGTATGTAAGGTCTGCTCCCTTTTACCAGTTGACTCATGAAATGCACATTCCCATGAAGTGAATTCATCGAGGCTAGCAGAGATAACGCTGGTATGCTTTTCACTTCTTTGCACTGCATTGTTCTGATCTGTGATTTAAAATAAATATTCCTAAGGTCATGCTGCTTATCTTCAGGTCAAGCAAGTGATAACCTCAGTCCCCCCCAAAGTGGCCTTCTCCATGAATTATACAATAGGCCTATATGTGCTGCTAATAGCTGCCAAAAGGGACCTGCTCTTGACTCTATAGATCAAGGTCAACAAATATTCGGCATCCTCAAACATAATGTTGGTGATCTATCTGCACACCCTTTCCCTACTGGTATCTAGAATCCTTCATGACACCATGCTCCAGAGAGCCAAAACCAATCCATAAGAGTTATCAGGAGGGCTCAAGCTTGCTATTTGGACGTAGATCATTCAGCAGGACCCTACCAACTCCCTTTTCTCATGCCATTGTCTCAACAAACGCCTAGTATGCACCAGACACTGTGCTAAGGTCTAACGATATTATAGTGAACTAAAAGAGACATGACCCATGCAACTCAGAGATTAGTAGGGAGACAGACACTAATCAAATAATCACACACAAAACTGTGAAAATTCTAACAGCGAACAGTGGACTTACTGTGTGCCAAGCATTTTTACATACGTGATGTCACTAAACCCTCGGAATAACCTGTTTTTGTGGATGAGCTCACAGGATATCAGAGAGATGTCATGACTTGCCCACAGTCAGATGTAAGCTAGTAGTGCACCCAAGATTCAAAAAGGGGTTTGTCAGCCTCCTTGTCCTGCCTCTTAATTGGACTCTGCCTTTAAGACCCAGTGACGCTCATTCTCTCCAAATGTGGGTGGCAGGATGTTGGTGTGTGGCACTGAGCTGATCTTTCTGTCCATTGTCTGTTTTATTGTTCATTTCACTCTGGAGTTGCCACAGCTGGGAAAGACGAGTGAGGTGGGGAGAAAGAGATTCAAAGGAGGGATTTGAATCAGCCCCAAAAGAAGGGGGAACAAAGGGTATGTGGTTGGGACTCAAGTAGACCTGCTCCAGACCAGAGCCTCCATGGTCCCCAAGCAGCCCACCCAGCAGATATGTGGCAGATCCAGAGCCCTATTGCTTAATTTTACCCACATGTAATTAGGACTTGGGATCTTAGAGGCTCCTTACTAGCTTCTTCTTCTCACTCTGGGATCCAGCTTGATCTGCTTCAGCTGGTGTGGGAGACCTGCATGAACAAAGTTGGAATCTGCCTGGCGGGGAAGAAACCACTTGGAACAAATATGATGGAAAAAAATGTCCTCCAGTGCCTCCCATCCCCTGGCCCAGAGGAAATAAAATGTTAAGGGCCCGTTACTTATGTTCGGTAACCCTAAGGAGCTTCTTGCTCTTTTCTGTTCTGACACTGTTATTGCCCAGAATTAAAAACAAAAACAAATAGCAATAACAAAAAAGGGACAGACCATTGTTTCTGGGCCTTTGGGCCAAATCAAGTACAAATCTGTATCGAATTTCAGTGGAGTTGTTGGGAGTTTCTTAACAAATAGAGCAGACATGTGTTCTAGATCCCTCAGGATTGTTCCAGTGTCAGATGTCAGGGTGTCTTAATTTTTGGTTGGAAAATTTGGTACAGAGGTACAAATTTGGTTGGTCACTAGGTACAGAGGAGCGTGATCACATCAGACTGTAATTATTTCTTCAGGAGTCTTCTCCGTCACAAAGAGAAGTCCTCCAGGACAAAAGCCAGGACATGCTCATCTTTCATGTAGTGCCTTGGGAGCGGCTTCCCGAGTACTGTGTGCTGATTGTTGAACTCAGGAGCACTCACTGTGACCTGGGAGGCAGATTTCTAGCCCACATCTAGTCACATTGGCCGACATGGATGAGGAATTGTCGGCCAGACCTTCCTTGGAGGGACAGGGATGGACTTCTATATATATGCTCAGAGGATTGGAGCCAGTCAGAAGGGCACAGAGAGGGTCTAATAAGACTTTGAAAATTCAGTGCTGGCAAAAGTGATTTCTACTAATCTTAGGTAATAGGTGACTTTCTTTTGACTGCTCCAGGAATGATTTTGTCTTGATTAATCCACCCTTGCCATTAAGCCCAATCAAGCCACGATGCTTCCCGACAATAGTGGAAACTAATAGATATCAAGTCTCCCTTCCCTTCATTAATTACTAATCCAAAATACCACTTTCTCCACAAAGATCTCAGAGCAGCAATTCCCAAGCTTTTTCATTTCAAGATGCTTTTTACATGCTTAAAAATGAATGAGAACTTCAATATCCTTTTGCTGATATGGGTTGTGTCTATCACTATTCACCAAATCAAAAATTAAAACAAGTTTAAAATATGACTTTTTAATTAATTTAAAATGTAATGTATTTGGGCACCTGGGTGGCTCAGTCAGTTAAACTTCCGACTTGGCTCAGGTTATGATCTCCGGGTTCATGAGTTCCAGCCCTGCATCGGACTATGTGCTCACAGCTAGGAACCTGGAGCCTGCTGCAGATTCTGTGTCTCCCTCTCTCTCTGCCCCTGCCCTGCTCATGTTCTATCTCTCTCTTTCTCAAAAAATAAATAAATGTTAAAAAATAAATAACTGAGCCTGAGTGGCTCAGTCGATTAAGCGTCCAACTTCGGCTCAGGTCGTGATCTCGCGGTTTGTGGGTTCAGGCCTGCATCTGGCTCTGTGCTGACAGCTAGCTCAGAGCCTGTTTCAGATTCTGTGTCTCCCTCTCTCTCTCTGACCCTCCCCTTCTCATGCTGTCTCTCTCTCAGAAGTAAGTAAAACATTTTAAAAATTTTTTTAAAAAATAAATAAATAAAACGTCACATATAATGAATTACCAAATAATAAACTCATTACATGTTAACATATTTTATAAAAATAACCATATTACCTAAAACAAAAGAAATTTAGTGAAAGAGCACCATTTCACATTTTTGCAAATCTCTTTAATATCCTGCTTAATTCAAGGACACCTAGAGTGTCATATTTGCCTCTGCCTTTTCCCTGTTGTGGTATGTCTTCTTAGTTGAAGTATATGAAGAAAATGCTATCTCACACAGATATGTAAATGGAAAAGGAAAGAATATTTTAATAACTTTTTCATTAATTACAGATTATCTTTTTTGATACTACACCAAAACTCTACAAATGGTAGTTTCTTTTCTTTCTTTTTAATCTTTATTTATTTTTGAAAGAGAGAGAACACAAGCAGGGAAGGGCAGAGAGAGAGGGGTACAGAGGATCCTGAAGCAGGTTCCGTGCAGACAGCATAGAGCCCAATGGGTTTCAAACTCACGAACCACGAGATCATGTCCTGACATTTACCTGACTAAGCCTTCCCAGGCCCTAAGCACATGGTAGTTTCTTAAAGGATAATTACAGTGTAGAATATGAAACACTGTCAGGGAACTTGTACTCTGTTACATTAAAATACATTGCTTTACTTTGCACTTTGGATGAATCTTTTACAAATGAATGATTTTGTAACACCATACATTGGTCGTTTTAAAAACCTTAACTTGCTGAGTTATGCCGATGGTCCACGTGTTGAGATATTTCATTATACAATCTTGAAAATCTTGTTCATCAATATGGTTTTAAGAAAAGTGCTGAAGTATTGGAAAGTTATCAAATTCATAGTAACAGACACAAGTTTTCCAAAATTCGAAGTTTTGCTTGAAAGTTCAAATTTTATCATTGGCAACAGATACTGTCGGTTGTTTTCCTTGAAATGACAGGCTCACTTCATTTTTGAGAACATGTCTGTCGCGTTCTCCAGCCTGAATAACCATAATCTGTCTGTCACTTGTTCTTTCTTTTCTTTTTGATGTTTAAAAAAAGTTTAATGTTTATTCTTAAGAGAGAGAGAAAGAGAGTATGAGCAGGGGATGGGGCAGAGAGAGAGGGGGACAGAATCTGAAGCAGGTTCCAGGCTCCAAGCTGTCAGCCCAGAGCCCCATGCAGGGCTCGAGCTCACAAACTGTGAGATCATGACCTGAGCCGAAGTTGGACGCTTGACCAACTGATCCACCCACGTGCCCCTGTTACTTGTTCTTTCAAGTAAAAATGATGTTTAGGAAAATAAGTGTCCAGTCCATCTTGCACCTCCAGCAATGCAGAAGAACACTTATTTACAATCACAGCACCTGGGTATCTATGGAAGTACTTTATGCACCGTTTCCCAGTTAGTCACATGGAATAGGAAAAAAAAATGTGTACTCAGAAGGTACAGAGATTTCATAAAATTAATAATTTGTACTGTTTCATCTAAAACATTCTTCGGTGAAACTGACTCTTTAAATGGTTTATTGCAGGGGTGCCTGGGTGGCTGTCGGTTAAGCAGCTGGCTTTGGCTCAGGTCATGATCTCACAGTTCATGAGTTCAAGCCCTGTGTCAGGTTCTGAGCTGTTAGCTCAGAGCCTGGAGCCTGCTTCAGATTCTGTGTCTCCCTCTCTCTCTGACCCTCCCATGCTCACGCTCTCTCTCTCTCTCAGAAATAAATAAATGTTTTAAAAAAATTTAATGGTTTACTGCAGTTTCTGGCATTGAGCACACTGCCAGCAGTTCAGGGTCACTGCTTTGGTGGGCACTAAGTGACAGCAGTTTCACTCAGCACTGCTTTGCACCATCGAGGTGAATTTCAACATGTTGCAAAAAAAGATGTCTTAGTATTGCTATGAAAATAGTTTGCACCTCATAGATGCCCTGCAAGGGCCTCAGGGTACCCAGAGGCCTGTAGACCACACTTTTGAGAACCTCTGCAATAGGATAACATAGCAACCTAGGGTGTCTGACCTTCAGTTTGGGGTAACTTGCCCTTGAGAATTCACATCAGGCTCTACAAGAGGATTGGGCAATGCCCTTGTGTTTTGTACATTTTCTCAACAACTATACAAGTTGGTTCGTTCCAAATGCTGTTTCTGGGGTTCCACTTCATAGAGAACCAAGTACTCTGCATCAACAACACTCTGCCCCCTACCTCTCTGAGAGGCTAGTTGAGGTGAAATAAGGAAGAGCAAGGGAGCGGACAGCCCCAATGACTTCTGACATTCCCTCTCTATTGTAATGCCATAAATCTCTGCTGGCCATCTGGAAATAGCAAAACCCTTTTAAAACACCCCCAACTGGGTAGTTTCTAGAAATCCATTTTAAGGCTGAATCATGTAAGTTTTACCTCCTAATTTTATAAGTGGGGGAAAAAAAGCTCTGAAGCACAAAGTTAAGGGCTCAGATCACATAGCCAGAGTTTCAGAAACAAAATCAAAGCTCAGGCCTTCTGATTCCCTTTTGCCTCTTCTGGGGGCTGTCGCAAGGCTGTCTTCTCTCTTTTGCAGTAAAATTGAATACAAAGCATCTTTTAACCAATGTGGACTCAACATTCCATGCTCATGGATTGAAAGAACAAATATTGTTAAAATGTGAATACTGCCCAAAGCAATCTACACATTCACTGCAATCCCAATCAAAATTGTACCAGCATTCTTCTCAAAGCTAGAACAAATAATCCTAAAATTTGTATGGAATCACAAAAGACCCCGAATCACCAAAGTTGTATTGAAGAAGAAAACCAATACAGGTGTCATCACAATTCTAGACTTTAACCTCTACTACAAAGCTATAATCATCAAGACAGTATGCTATTAGCACAAAAACAGACACATAGACCAATGGGATAGAATAGAGAACCCAGAATTGAAACCACAAATGTATGGCCAACTAATCTTTGACACAGAAGGAAAGAATATCTAATGGAAAACAAGACAGTCTCTTTAACAGATGGTCCTGGGAGAACTGGACAGCAACATGCAGAAAAATGAAACTAGACCATTTTCTTACACCATACACAAAAATAAAGTCAAAATGATGAAGGGCCTGAATGTGAGACAGGAAACCATCAAAACCCTAGTGGAGATTTTGACCTCAACTTCAGCATTTTAATTTCTTACTTGACACTTCTCCAAAGGCAAGGGAATTAAAAGCAAAAATAATCCAGTGAAGAAATGGCAGAAGACATGAATAGACACTTCTCCAAAGAAGACACCCAGATGGCCAACAGACACATGAAACAATGCTTAATGTCACCATCATCAGGGAAATATAAATCAAAACCACTCAAAATACCACCTCACACCAGTCAGAGTGGCTAAAATAAGCAAATAAGGAGACTATAGATGCTGGCGAGGATGTGGAGAAACAGGCACCCTCTTGCACTATTGGTGAGAATGCAAACTTGTGTACCTGCTCTGGAAAACAGTGTGGAGGTTCCTCAAAGAACTAACTGTAGAACTCCCCTATGACTCAGCAATAGCACTGCTAGGAATTTACCCAAGGGACACAGGAGTGCTGATGCATAGGAGCACATGTACCCCAATGTTCATAGCAGCACTCTCAACAATAGCCAAATTATGGAAAGAACCTAAATGTCCATCAACTGACGAATGGATCAAGAAGATGTGGTTTATCTATACAATGGAATACTACATGGCAATGAGAAAGAATGAAACCTGACCATTTGTAGCAACATGGATGGAACTGAAGGGTATTATGTTAAGTGAAATAAGTCAATCAGCAAAAGACAGATACCATATTTTTTCACTCATATGTGGATCTTGAGAAACTTAACAGAAGACCATGGGGGACAGGAAGGGGGAAAAAGTTACAGAGGGAGGGAGGCAAACCACAAGAGACTTAAATACTGAGAACAAATTGAGGGTGGATGGAGGTTGAGGGAGAGAGGAAAGTGGGTGATGGGCCTTGAGGAGAGCACTTGCTGGTATGAGCACTGGGTGTTGTGTGGAAACCAATTTGACAATAAGTTATATTTTGAAAAAACTTTGGACAGAAAATGAATTTAAAAAATAAAATAAATGTCTTCTACACAAAGCATCTTTTAAGCATCTGCTGTACCAATGTGGACTCAACAGATAACAAATTCCAAACAGCTTTGTCCCACTGTACACAGACCTACTCCTGAGGGATCCTAACTGAGAAGTCAGAAAGAGGAGGTCTGGATTCACTGAGCCTGGACAGAGTTCCAGAACCCTGGAGTGTTGGGAGAAGTGCAAGCCCCACCACCGTGACCAGTGTCTGTCTTCAGCAGTGCCCAGAGGCCATCCAGGAGGTTATGTCTTTTAAAGAAACATGGTGACCAGACAGCGTAACTTCAGAGGGATGTCCCAGCGGCTGGAGACATAGTCAGTCTTTAACAGGGGAGTGAGAGTTGCCTAACAGATGCTAATTCTCTTTGCTCCCTTGCTCTAAACACAGTTCCAAGGTTTTCTGACAAATGCTTCCACCCTGTAGAGATCCTGTAATGTCCCTTGACAATGTAAACTGCGTAACTCCCCCCATTTTTAATATGGTTTTGATTTTAACACTGCCTAACAGATACATATTGATGAAAAGAACATTTTTTCCAGGAGCTAATTTTTTTTTCATTTGACTACACATTGCCTAAAATATGAACTTGGCCACTGGGAAATATACTCTACAGAATCAGAGTTAATTCCATGATGAAACTCAGCCATCTTTTCCATTGGGTCATGTTATTTAACAATTCTTAGCTATTAAGTCTAATCACATCAAAGAACACCATTCCAACCCTTGGCAACTACTCTCATTTCTTCATATGGTCGTCCACATACAGAGTTTCACATTTGGAAACATTGCATCCTACTTTGTGCACTCGGTTTGATTTCCGTAGTTCTAATTTGCTCTAAACCACTTATCTAACTGTCCTTTTATTGAACATCTAGGTGATGTCAGGTTGTTTGCTAACATAGAAAGCTACAATAAAAAAAAAACTTTGTGGCAAAGTCTTCTTCCACCCTTCCTCCTTTCTTTAAATCATTTCCTTGAAATAATTTCCCAAGAGTAAGACTACCAGATCAAAGGATATGGACTTTTTTGACTCTTGGGACATTTTCCTGGATTCTTCTCCAAAACATTTCTATCAACTCACCATGTTACCAATAATGAGTAAATATATCTCTTTCTCCCTGGCCTCCTCAGCATTTAACTAAACATATTCTGTTTGGGTTTTGCCAATTAATGGTTATAAAAAATTAATCTTGTTATCTTAAATTGGCATTGATTTAATTACTAACATACTTGAATCTTTCTTCGTGCTTATTGTATTTGCCTTTAAAACCACTAGGGCATTGATAGGAATCAAATCTGATTTTGCTCATTATCTCTCCAGTACCTAGCCCATAGACAGTGCCAGACAGGCACACTGAAAGCTTCGAAGGAAGGAAGGAAGGAAAGGAAGGGAGGGAGGGAGGGAGGGAGGGAGGGAGGAAAAGCAGTTATGAAATGAGCAAGGAAGAGAGTGTAGGGAGATGAACAGTGAGAAGGTACTGAAGAGACTGCGGCAGGAGAGAGAGGACCCTATATGGTGGCTAAGTAGGCAGCAGATTAGATGGTGCTGGTGGTTATTGGAAGGTGGGTTAGGAGGATATTTAGTGATGGTACTAGCTCAGACTAAGGCAGCAGACATGTGATAGAATGAATGGATGGACTTGAGATATCTTTTAGAGGTAGATTCTGTCATGGATTCAGGGCAGAGGAGTGACAGAGGAAAACATCAAAACTGACGAGCCAGGTTTCTGGCTTGGAAGTAGAAGTACTCTTTCTTCTTAAAATATTCTTCAGTGTTATTGTCTCTCTATTTTTACGAGTGATTGTGAAATCATTCTATCAAATTCTGTAAAGGATCCTGTCAGAATTTTAAATGGGATTCCATTTAATCCCTAAATTACTTTTGGGAGAATTGTTAGCTTTATAATATTTAGCTTGCTTAGTTTCTTCCCATTTCTGATTAAGACAATTTGTGGGTTTCCGCAGCTCAGTGTCTAGAACAGTGATGAGTCACAGGTGGACCATGGGCCTCCTCTGGATCTGACTTCAGAAGCAAAATGAAACATTTAATAAATAAGCCCACTCCTTCCTACCATCACAGGGAAATCCTCTCCATGCAGAATAATTGTGCCCATCAGCGCCCCCCAGTGGATCAGCCACCAGGCTGACTATGAATAGAGTATGTCACCAGGAATTAGAATTTGGTACCAAGTACAGGTGTAATGATACACAGTTTTGGCGTACGACGGGGCAAAAGAGAAAGGGATAAATCGCTTCTTTCCACTTTTTGTCCTCTCTACCCTCCATCTCTCTGGGAAGTCTTATTAAACAGCTCGCTGTTTTATGCACTGGGCATGGGGAAGGAAAGTCAGTTAATCAGGTCTTCCAGTTAAACGTGGCAGGTTGAATGCAATCCTTAATTTCTGATCTTTGCTTAGATTCCACAAAGATAGCACTAGAGGAATAAAAAATAAATCAACTCACAATACAAGACAGGAGGAAAGAAGGCCATACCATACAAGAGATGCGGCCAAAATCTGGGGAGCTGGAGAGGTGGCAGCTGTCAGCAGAGCAAAGAGAGATGGATCCAGTACCCCCAGAGAGGGTGACACATAAGAACAAAGCCAACTGATTGCACAGAATCCAGGAATAACCTCAAGAGCCAAATGTCCAGCACAATGAACAAAAAGCATAACATCATGAAATTTTAGAATAGTGGGGATAGGAACCACCCTAAAAGCATCCAGAAAAACATACAACAAGAAAAGAGTAAGACCACTTAAAAATAACACAAAGGCTATAAAACAATGGGGCAGTGCCAAATGTCAAACTTAGGGTTATAACTTCTGAGGACGGAGGGGTGGGGGGACCCTTTTTGCTCAGCTTGAAGACCAGGCTAAGATAGAGCAGCTCTTATCTCCAAGTGCTAGCTGAGTTTCTTTCTGGGTCTCTTTTTCATTGAAGACTCTTCATTTTATTTGGGTAAGAGAGTAGGTAATGGGATATTTCTGCCTTTGTATTTACAGAATTTGTTCTGTTTGTTTTTTCATGGCCTCATAGAGGTTTACTTGAGAAATGCTTTTTTCTTATTCCACCTCAGGTGCTGAAAGATACGTTATTTATTTCACGGCACGTGAGCATCCTTGGTGCATTCAAGGCCTCTCCGGCTTTGTTTTTGTTACATTCCATTTACCCCACATATGATTGCTGTCATAATAGAATATTTCTGCCATCTTTTTTTATATTTCCTGATTATGATTTCTTTTTGTTTCTTCTTTAACCACTTCTTTTCGCCCCATTATGGCTGCGTTAAGTTTTCTTCTGCCGGTTTAAACATTATTTGATTCATTTCGTTTTTGTTGTGCTTGTGGTGGTTGCCTTTAATTTAAAACACATACTTCTGCTGATTTATCTGCATTGATTTCATAAACATTTCAGTATTTGTCTTCCCCTGAACAAAACAAGAACGTTAGCATGCTCTCAGATTCCTTTCGTCTCCACCGTCCCTCTACCCAAGCACACATTCATATTGATTATTTTCTAGGATGGCTTTTAATCTCCCCTTTATCTCTGTGTCTCTGGTAGTCCCAGTCTCTGTGTTTTTGAAGTTTCCCAGTGTTGAGCTCAGAGGAGTAAGGAGTGGTTGCTAATTCACCATCTCATCAAGAACTAGCAAGAAACTTGCAGAGGTTTTTGTTTACGGTGTTCAATCCATTTAATTCTTGGCAATATCTATACTTCCTGCTGTATTATGATAAGTTTAATTATGTTTATGATGTTTCAGGCTGTACCACTTTACCATTTCTTTTAAATTTTTCACATTCTGATAACGGGGTCTTAAAACCTTGATCTAAACTTGTGTACTTATCATTTCTTCTTGATTTTTTAACAGATTGTTTTCTATTTTTGCTAGGTCTTTGGAGCCCGTAAGACATAATGTCATTATAGTCTCATTATTAGCTCTGACTTTCAACATTACATAATTAATATAATTAGCTGGCTTTAATAACTCTTGCCTTAAATTTAGTCGTGGCTGAAACCCCACCTGCTTTTCCTTCACGTTAATTAATTAATCTTTTCAGGGCTTTTTAAATTTGTTTTTTCCTTATTTTTAGACTTTGTAAGCCCTTTAAAGATTTTCCAGTAAATCACTGTGTCTATCCAACTGGAAGCACTTTTATGGTTTTTTTGTTTTTTTTTTTTTGGTTTTGGGATTTTTCTTTTTTTTATTTTGGCCAAGGGTGCTCCATTCCTCCATCTTCTTTTGCACCTTCTCCTATCTCTCTCCACTCTAAATGTTTCCCCCTAGTGCATTTCTCGCTCTCTGTTTAGTTTTCCATATCATCCGGGGGCACGCTGTACCTGTTTTATCATTGTTTGCTCCTTCCTACTCCTTCCTCCCATAATGAGCTCTCCTGAAATAGGTATATTTCAAAAAACAGATTGCACCTATTCTCTAACTTCTGCATTTGTTCTCATTTCATTCCGTGGTTTACTGCTTCCACAGCCTCACCCCCACCTCACCCTGCATCCAGGCTCTGAATTCACAGTTCTGCTCTTATACAGCCAAACATTTTTAATAGTTCAAAATCATTTCTCCCCTTTTTACTAATGTTTCCTTGAGTGATGATTATGACTGCTACTTCTGAAACCTTTGCCACCTACTATTTTATTGGCATTTCAATGGGACTTGAAATTGGAAGGTGCTGGCCTCTAGAACCACCTCCCTCCTGGAAGTCCACGAACTATATCTCGGACATATGCTTTCTTAAATAAGACATGCCTGCACTGGATTGACCATAGAGTATTATATATTAGATAAAGTATTACTGTCCTTGTGTTTATCAAGGTAAAGTTTCATTACCAATGATAGGGGTAAATTGATTTATTGATAACTTATTTGCCATTTACTCCTGCTGGCTAGCAGTTCAAAGAGCACGTAGTTCCTGCATCTCATTCATGTAGCCTAAATGGCCACCTGTTTGGAACTGATCTGAGGAGGAAGAAAGATCGGATTTATTGGCAAGTCATGGATCGGTTATTACGTAAGCTCTAATGCAACCAGTTCCCCTGGTAAAATGGGTGTGATTAACATGTAAGCATGACACCAACCCATGCATCCTTCATGTAGGATTTCCTTCAGTCCTCTCTGCCAATACCTGTGTGGTGATTCCAAGAAATGCGTACTTTAATAATAAAGGCTTCATTTTCCCTTTGCATGAAAATGTTCTAAACTCCGAAAAGCTTTATGAAATTATAGGAGAGGGAATATACAAAGTCCATTAAACAAAAGCATTATGTGTGGTTACCCAGGAATTTGCACACAAAACTCTGCTACAGCTCATGGCATTTATGCGCTTAAGTTTTCCAAACAACAGAGTTGAAAAATAGACCCTCAAGAATGATTTCATGCCAAGAAAGGGCAACTATTTATAATCACGAGTGGGGCTTTTTGCAAAGGTCTGTGCCAGGCACTACAGTCCTGGCAAACGTCCCTCCCAATTTGCAAGAACTCTACTGTTTGGGGCTAGAACTGAAGCATAAGAACAAAGAAATACTTGCAGCTTTTTCCAAGCCTCAGTGAGCGTCAGAGCGAAAGAACAAACATGTAACAGGACAAAGGATATAGGAAGTCACAGCACAAGCAGCCTTGCCTTATTGCCTTATTTTTGGTAAAAAGGATTAGTAAGGGCCGCCCTGCAGTAAAGCGGATTGCCTGTGATCAGGGAGTAGGCTGGTTGTAATCTCTTTACTGTACTACTGAGTTGATTGATTAAATTAAAGTTGCGGGTCAAATGCCCCCAGAACATCTTGGAGCCCTTTGGTCTCTGTATATTCATGTGATTCTAATGACCTTCCATTGGAAGGGAAAAGTGTGTGCTACCTGTAGGGAACCCATGAAGAAAGGCTGGAGAGGAAGCCAACCCTTTTCACAACCACCAGCAAGAGTTTAATTAAACTCTCTTGAACATAATAAGCTTGGTTCAATTTAAGAGCAATATGTGCTGTGTTGCCCTGCACACAGAGCTTCCCAGCATCTTGCAGCTCCAGGGGGAAGAACAATGCAAAGCAGAAGGCTTTCTCCTCACATCTGGCTCCTCGGAATGGGCTAAGAGGCTTTCTGGAGGCTTTTGCTGACTGGGACAGTTAGTGTTCACAGATGTGAGTGGCTTTCAGTCATTGAATGCAAATTGCGTTTGCTTTGTTGCACGCACCCTGGGAAAACCAAGAGGAAGAAGAGGAATAATGTTCCTCCATCCGCCCACCCACATTGAGATTCAAGGCACAGTCCTTTCAGGTTTATTGGGTCCCTAAGCAACCTTTGAAGAGAGCGGTGCATCTGTCCGCCTGTCCCTGCTGCAGCGGACACGGATTCATTTGGCTTTGCTCTTCAAGCTTCTGGTTCCATCTTTGGTCCATTGACCTAATGTTTAGGTAAACATATCTTGCCTGCAGACCTGAGTGGTGACCCAGCTCCTGGGCTATTCCTGCCTTCCTCTTAAACTTTGATCTGTATTCTGAAGGCAAGCTCATCAGAAAAAAGAAAAGTGAAAGAGGGCTAGCTCTCAACGTGAAGGCTAAAAGCCAGAAAAATAAGCTAAAGCAGGAGGTGGGAGAGAGCAGTTTCCTGCTGGAATAGGGAATCTCGGCACCAAATATCAGAACACTGTGAGAGCCGAAAGAGCATTTCTGTGGTGAGAAACACTATCAGCCAGGTTTCTCTTGCCCCAAAAGACTGGCCAGTGGTCAGTGTTCTGCTAAAAAGCAACGTATACCGCATACAGTCTGAACCATCATGGACCTGGGAGTCAGATCCCACTTGGGGTCTTGAATCTGACACTTAGCTATAGGACCTTATGAAAATTGCTTAACCTCTCTGTGCCTCAGTTTGCCTGTTTGTCAAACAGGAATAATCAAAGCACCTACCTCATGAAGCTACGTTGAATATGGGCCAGGAATCAAAGTGAAGCTCCTCTATTCACTCGGAATAAATTCCCTTAGGACCTTGGAAAAGACACCGACTGACCTTTCAAGCTCCCATTTTTATGCAGTAAAACCAAAATCTACATCACTGGATTCTTGTAGGGGTAGATGAGTTAATATCTTAACAACCCTTTAAAAAGGCTCGGCATCTAGTGAAAGCTCACAAACTGTTAGTCATGATTATTTTTAAATGAGATAACTCATAAATGGGTTTTTGCTTAGTATCAGATACACAGCAAGTTCTGTGTTAACTGTGGCTATCAGGTGCGTATTTCTGACCCTGCCGTTATTCTCACCCACATTTTGCAACCTTTAAATAAAGACTTAGCTCTGATCTCATGTTGAAATTTTGGACATAGCCTCTCATCTGATTGGCTCCCCTCACCTGGTGAGAGTTTCCTGAAGTTTCCACCTGGCCTCTAAATTCTCTTCATGTCTTAGACAGAGAGAGGGATGGGTTTCATATACATTTTGTCCCTAACTTTACAAATACTGATAAAGATGAATAGCCCCAAACTTAAGATTCAGAGATACTTGGGGCACCTGGGTGGCTCAGTCAGTTAAGCGTCTGACTTCAGGCCAGGTGATGATCTCATGGTTTGTCAATTCAAGCCCCACATCTGGCTCTGTGCTGATGGCTCGGAGCCTGGAGCCTGTTTCAGATTCAGGGTCTCCCTTTCTCTCTTTGCCCCTCCCCCCACTCACACTCTGTCTCTCTCTCTCTCTCACACAAAAATAAACATTAAAATTCAAAGATACTTTACAAAAGATCTCTTACTGCAGATAGCCCAACCAACAGTGAGGAAATAGTTTGCATTTGCCACACTTTTCCCCCTCAGAAAGGAATTCAGTAACAAATACAGCATACATTTCACAATCAGCCAGGCTAACACATGGAACTAGTCAGCTAATCTTGATTACAAGTTAGTATTTACTGACTTGTATCTTTGTAAATAAGCTAAGGGAAGTAGACAGAGTTTGAGATTTATGTGTTCTGTGATTTGTGTTGATCAAGACCAGTTTTACTTGGTTTCTCTCCCCTCTCCCCATCTCCCCCTACAAGCACACATAAAAAAATTCTTAGGTAGAATTTGCCTCAGAGTATACAAGGGCCTGAGCAACACCCACCTAGAAAAGCAAAGCTGGGGTGAGATAAGGAAACCACCTGGCTGTTGAGCTCAAAATTCTCCTGGGGTCCACAGCATCCCTTGCAATCCTTGTAATGACATCAAGGAAATGTCACAGGACAGACTCTAAACCCTCTCTAAAACCTACCTTAGTTAAGTGCATGTTACTTCCTTTAATCCGTGAAATGTGGAAAACTCTCTCATATTCTTCTCAGTTTGGGGGCGTGAAATGATAATTAGCATCTTCAGGGTACTCTGTATGCTAAAAATAACATTGGACCAACTTCCTAGATGATCCTTTCCCTTACCTCCTATGTCCTGTTGTCCTCTTTGCTTTTTCCTCACCTTCTACGATAGTGCTGCACTAGACCCCCGGAGAAAAGCATTGGAGTTGGTTGAGACCATCAGTGTACCCCCAGCTCCACCAGAGTGTCTGATATAGAGCTAATGCTTAATACATGCTATTCAATGAGCTTGCAACAAAAAATCTTCCCTATTAAAAAAAAAATACTCTTACTACTTGAAGCAGTCACAGGAAGGGGGATGTGTAGGTTCTAAAAATCTTAGTAAGGTTACTTAGAATCATATACACAAAACTCTGCTGAAGCGAACAGCATTTATGTGCTTAAAGTTTTCCAAACAATGAGTGGAAAATATACCCTGAAGAATTGTTTATGCCAAATAAGGCTGACTATTCATGGTCATGACTGAAATTGCTGCATGTTTTCTGCCAGCCACTGCATTCCTGCCAAATATCCTCCCAATTTGCAAGGATTCTTGGGTTTCACATTGGAAATAAACCAGCAAAATGCCTCTTCAACCCAACTTACTTGGGTCTTCTTCATCAGTACTTGTTTAGGCACCCTGAGTAGAGCAGCATCCTAACTCTTTTCAGTGCTTATTTAGGTTGACAAAGTGACATGGCTTTTCAACCAAAGAGCACAGAAACAAGTTAACAGAGCCGTGATGTCAAATTTGGGTTCCGGGGGCGCCTGGGTGGCTTAGTCGTTAAGCGTCCGACTTTCGCTTAGGTCATGATCTCACGGTTCGTGGGTTCGAGCCCCGCGTCGGGCTCTGTGCTGACTGCCAGCTCAGAGCCTGGAGCCTGTTTCAGCTGTGACTCCCTCTCTCTCTGACCCTCCCCTGCTCACGCTGTCTCTCTCTCTCCTAAAATAAATAAAACATTAAAAAAAATTAAAAAAAAAAAAAAAAAGCTATCTTATTAAAAAAAAAAAAAAAAAAAATTTGGGTTCCGAACACACAACACTTGGAAAGTGGCTCATGCTACTTCCACACCAGGAGCACCAACTAAGAGGTTGTCAGTCAGATACTTTGTCAGCCAAGGCAAGAAATCAACTCCCCATCCTGGTAGCTGGTGAGCCAAAACATGCAGAAAAAAGGGGAAGAAAGGCAAAAAAACTGGCAGACCGAGTCTTAGGTTTGCTAATCGTAGCTCCGAGGGGGTACATGCTTGAGGAATAACCCGCAATGAAGAGCACTTTCAGGCAAACGTGCTCCTTAAAGATGAGCCTGCTGAAGACCCTCAGGACTGTTTTCAAATTCAGTGCAGCCTCCCCTTCCCCCCCAGCATACTGGCACCAGTGAGTTTCCTTGTTTGGAAGAATTGTCAGGAGTTAAACAATCCACCATTGTCCCACTTCTAACAAGGCCGACACCTCTAATGGTAAAGAGTGGTTTCTGGAGCCAGACTAAATCCTGCCTCCACCATTTACAGTTCACAAGATGCTAGGCATACCGCTTAATTAAACTATCTGTGTCTCAGTTTTCTTTTCCATAAAGTGGGAATGATAACAATACTAACTTCACAGGATTCTTGAGAGGATGAAATGGATTAATATATGTAAAGAGCTTAGAAGAGTTTGGCATATATTAAGTGTTATATAATTGTTGGCTACTATTATAATTCATTTTGTGCGGTTCAGTTCTTGCCTTGAACCCCAGTTCTCATACTTGGGTCTCAATCTGTAGGCATTCATTGATTCCATAGATCTTTAGGAACTGCCTACCATCTGGCTGACCTTGCCCTTAAGGTGGACTTGTTCCCCAGTGAGATTCATGTAGGAGCCCTCACTGCCCCCAGGCCCCACCTGGGACGAAGTTCTTCCCTTGTTCCTAGCAATCCTTCCAAGCCCTGGAATTCTGCCTCTTAGAGCAGCCAGACCTGCTTGATGCCTATTGTCTCTGGTCTCTTCTAATAGCAGGAGCTCCCCGGCCCGCCTGCTCACCTCCACTTCCAGTCTCTCTGTCTCATCTTTCAGCTCACTGCCTGGTCTGGTCTTGATTCTGGCAGCACCCTGGAAATGTGTTCAAGCAATGAATAAATTATTCAATGCTTTATTTCCCTCCAGGAAAGAATAGGAAGCCAGACCTTATTGAGTCAGAAGAATTCCTGCTGCCCCTTTACTGCAATAATTTAATCTCTAAGAAGTTCAGAAAAAAAGAAACCCAAAAACAAAAACCTAAGGAAATAATATCCCTCTAACCATAAACTATCCCTCTTCATCAAGAGAAAACAGACTTTTCCTGCTTAGAATGGCACAAACAGAACTCTTTCATTTCACCAGAGCTCCAGGGAATAATAGGCCACCAGCTGCCACCTTGGGCTGCAGGTTTCGGGAACTTGGAAAGGGGAATTTTCCATCCTGATTATTGCCTTTGCGGTGTTCTCAGCTGCCAGCACATGGTGGTGGGCGTGCGTGTGAGCCAACTTTTGTGTTCCTAAATAATAAGGCTGAGATGCTGTCCTCCTTTGCTACAGAGCCCTGGCCACCCATCTATCAACCAACCCTGGCTACCCATCCATCAACCAACTTGCCTCCATGCACCTACTATGTGCAGGCCCTTAAAAAAATAAGTCACCTCTTTATGTATTTTAAAAGCATTGGAAGGCATGGAGGAGGGCACTCATGGGGATGAGCACTGGGTGTTATGTGGAAACTAATTTGGCAATAAACTATTTGTAAAAATTAAATAAATAAATAAATAAATAAAAGCATTGGAAGGAAAGCTAATACTCAAAGCAAAACTATGAAAATTCTGATAGTACCGAAGCAGAAGACACTTGACCAAAGTCATACACCCCAGGAGGGGTAGATCCAGGATTTAATGATGTCAGCCTGGGTTAAAAGACTAATTCTTCAATAGCACTAAATTTCCTGAGACCCAACCAGCCTAATCTCTTGACTCTCTGTAACTTGTTTTTTTGTTGGTGGTGGTGGTGGTTTACTCCACACCCATCTTATATTCTCAGACAGCACACTACTCATTGTGACCTCTGGGCCTTTGCACAGTCTGTTTGATGTGTCTGCAACATTCTCTCCCACCCCTACCCCCCTTCACCTGGGTGATTGCTGCCTACCCCACACTTTTGTTCTTAGCTTAAATCTCACTGCCTTGGAAACACTTTTCTAATTCCCTACTCTGGATTAGCAGCCCTCCTCTTTTTTCACTCCAGCCTTGTGGTTATCCTATCATGCCATCTTCCCTGCTGCATTGCAATTGCCTGTTCACTTGTTTGATCATCCTACTATCCTAAGACAAGGCAGGGCCCTTGTCTAGTTTGGCTCAAAATCCCCAAGACCCAGGATTTAGAGCATGACACATGATCAGTGAGTATTTGCTGACCTAAGAGGAACCAAGCGCTCTCTCTCTCTCTACCAAGCTACCTCCTGACAGGTCAAATCTGAAAACAGAGATACCAGCTTTGCAATTCTTGGCTCATGGTTCCATACAGGCTGAGCTCCTGGTTCAGAGCACCTGACCTCTGATCTTTAATATGTTCTGGGGAAAGCTTTGAGCTCTCACCTCTAACTCTTACAAGTTCACAGCTCATCCTTCTCATTTCCCTATCACCACCCCCATTACATGGGAATTGAATTTTTGGTTCCAATACAATGCAGCTCAAGCTTGGGAAAAACTAGAGTGAGCCTTGAGAGACAATGAAAGAAAGCTAACATTGCTTCTACTTTCACATTTTCCTTTTTAGAAGTGAACTTTTTTAAAAAATATTTTTTCAAGTTTTTATTTATTTTGAGAGAGCAAGAGAGAGAGACAATATGAGCAGGAGAGGGGTAGAGAGAGAAGGAGAGAGAGAATCCTAAGCAGTCTCTGTACTGCCAGCACAGAGTCCAATGCAGGGCTTGAACCCAGTGAAACTGCAAGATCATGACCCCAGCCAAAATCGAGAGTCGGACACTAAACCAACTGAGCCACCCAGGCATCCCTAAAAGTGAACTTTTCATTGAAGCATGCATACGTACATACATACATACATACATACAGAAAAGTAGCTACATCATAAATGTATAGCTCACAGTTTCCCATTCATTTTAACACATGCATATTAGAAGCACAATAATCAGAAAACACTAGCACTTCAGAAGCCCCCTTTTGTCCAATCAGTGCTTCCCTACGAAGGCCAGCCACCATCTTGACTTCTTGTAAGTAGAATTTTATAGCATGTACTCTTTTGTGTTTGGGTTCTTTTGTTCAACTTTATAGTTTGTGAGGTTCATCCATGTAGTTGTACATAATTTTGGTTTGCTCTTTCTCATGACTGTATAATATTTCATGGCATGAATATACCACATTTCATTTTTCCATCCTATTATAGATGAATATTTGGGTAGTTTCCAACATGGGATGTTATGAACAGGTCATATGAACATTCATGTGCATGTATTCTAGTAAATATATGTATGTATTTCTGTTCTTTAAATACTAGAAATGGAATTACTGGGTCATAAGATATGTAGCCCAGCTTTAGTAGAGATTATTAAACAGTTTTCCACAGTGAGAGAAATCTGGTAATCTGCATCCTTGCCAGCCCTTGGTATTGTTGGTATAGTGATATCACATTGTGATTTTAATTTGAATTTCTTTGGTTTTGACTACTGTGTTGTTATTGGTCATTTAGATAAATCTGAAGTGCCTGTTCAATCTTTTGACCATTTTTTTCTCTGAGTTGTCTGCCTTTTTCTTATTGAAATATAGCAGTTATTTTTACATTCTAGATAAGAGTCCTTAGTCAATTGTATGTATTCCAAGTATCTTCTGCTCAGTGATTTGCCTTTTCACTCTTTTAATCTTTCGATGAACAGAAGGTTTTAATTTTAACATAATCCAAATGATCTTTTTTTTTTGATCATGGTTAGCACTGTTTGTCTTACTTAAGAAGTCTTTGCCTACCCCTGAGCTATAAAGACTTTGTTCTATATTCTCTTCTTAAAGTTTTATTGTTTTGCTGAATTGGTTTGTAATTGAACTTGTATATAGTATGAAGTAAGAATCAAGATAGAATTTTAAATTTTTTTCCAGAATTCTTTATTGGAATGCCCATCCTTTCCCTTCTGCATTAGTGTGACCTTTGTCATATATCAAGTGACTATATATCTGTGTGTCTATGTCTGGACTCTGTATTCTATCATCCTGTTTCGTTAGTGTATTTGTCTATCTTTCACATCTAGGAACATTAGTTCTCTAACTTTATTCTTCTTCAAGATTATTTTAACTATCCTTATTTTTATATTTCTGCATAACTTCTAAAATCATGATGTCAATTTTTATTTTTAAAAAACCCACTAGTATTTTTATTGAGATTATGTTGAACTTATGGACAAATTAGGGGAGATTTGACTTTTCTAATGGACATTATTGACTCCTCTAACCAACAAATAGGTTCTATCACTTCATTTATTTAGATTTGCTCAGTTCACTCAGTAATTGTTTTTAAGTTTATTTATTTTGAGAGAAAGAGAGAGAGAACACAAGCAGTGGAGGGGCAGAAAGAGAGGGAGAGAGAGAGAACACAAGGCTCAAGCACACAAACCATGAGATCATGACCTAAGCCAAAATCAAGTAGCCAATGTTCAACTGACTGAGCCACCCAGGTGCCCTACTCAATAATGTTTTATAGATTTCCTTTTTTTTGTCTTTTAAAATTCTTTTATTTTTCTTATTTACAATACTTAACATATTATTTGTAGAAACTCTGAGTAATATACAAGTATCTAAAATAAAGCGTAAGTGTCTCCTTGTCCCCTGCTCTAGTTCTACTCCTCAAGGGTTATTATTGTTTTGGGTTTGTTTGTTTGTTTGTTTATTTATTGTTTAATTTATATCCTAGTTAATTAACATATAGCTTAACAATGGTTTCAGGAGTAGGTTCCTTACCCATTTAGCCCATCCTCCCTCGCACAACCCCTCCAGCAACCCTCTGTTTGTTCTCTATATTTAAGAGCCTCTTATGTTTTGTCCCCCTCCCTGTTTTTATATTATTTTTGCTTCCCTTCCCTTATGTTCATGTTTAGTATTTTAAATTCCTTATGAGTAAAGTCATATGATATTTGTCTTTCTCTGACTAATTTCGCTTTGCATGATACCCTCCAGTTCCATCCATGTAGTTGCAAATGGCAAGATTCCATTCTTTTTGATTGCTGAGTAATACTCCATTGTGTATATATATATATATATATATATATATATATATATATACACATATACATATATATATATACCATATCTTTTTTTTAAATGTTTTATTTATTTCTGAGAGAGAGAGAGAGACAGCATGAGCAGAGGCAGGTCAGAGAGAGAGAGAAAGAGACACAGAATCTGAAGCAGGCTTCAGGCTCTGAGCTAGCTGTCAGCACAGAGCCCGACACGGGGCTCGAACTCATGAACCATGAGATCATGATCTGAGATGAAGTCGGACACCCAGCCAACTGAGCCACCCAGGCACCCCAACCACATCTTCTTTATCCATTCATCCGCTGATAAAAATTTTGGCTCTTACCATACTTTGGCTATTGTTGATAGTGCTGCTATAAACACTGGGATGTTTGTACCCCTTTGAAACAGCACACCTGTATTCCTTGAGTAAATACATAGTAGTGCAATTGCTGGGTTGTAGGGTATTTCTATTTTTAATTTTTTGAAGCACCTCCATACTGTTTTCCAGAGTGGTTGCACCAGTTTGCATTCCCACCAGCAGTGCAAAAGGGTTCCTCTTTCTCCACATCCTTGCCAACCTTGTCATCCTTGCTCCCTGAGTTGTTAATGTCAGCCATTCTCACAGGTGTGAGGTGGTATCTCATTGTGGTTTTGATTTGTATTTCCCTCATGATGAGCGATGGTGAGCATATTTTCATGTGTCTGTTGGCCATCTGGATGTCTTCTTTGGAGGAGTGTCTCTTCATGTCATGTGCCCATTTCTTCACTGGATTATTGATTTTTGGGGTGTTGAATTTGGTAAGTTCTTTACAGATTTTGAATACTGACCCTTAATCTGATATGTCTTTTGCAAATATATTCTCCTGGTCCTTCAGTTGCCTTTTAGTTTTGTTGATTGTTTCCTTTACTGTGCAGAAGCATTTTATTTCGATGAGGTCCCAATAGTTCATTTTTTGCTTTTGTTTCCCTTGCCTCTGGAGATGTGTTGAGTAAGAAGTTGCTGTGGCTGAGGTCAAAGAGATTTTTCATGCTTTCTCTACTAGAATTTTTATGGCTTCCTGTCTTACATTTAGGTCTTTCATCCTTTTTGAGTTTACTTTTGTGTACGGTGTAAGAAAGTGGTCCAGGTTTATTCTTCTGCCTGTCACTGTCCAGTTTTCCCAGCACCATTTGCTGAAGAGAATAACTGTCTTTATTCCATTGGATATTCTTTCCTTCCTTGTCAAAGATTAGTTGGCCATGCATTTGTGGGTCCATTTCTGGATTCTCTATTCTGTTCCACTGATCTGAGTGTCTGTTTTTATGCCGGTACCATACTGTCTTGATGATTAGAGCTTTGTAATACAGCTTGAAGTCCAGGATTGTGATGCCTCCAGCTTTGGTTTTCGTTTTCAAGATTTCTTTGGCTATTCGGGGTCTTTTCTGGTTCCATACACATTTTATGATTGCTTGTTCTAGCTCTGTGAAGAATTCTGGTGTTATTTTGATAGGGATTGCTGTTTTATAGATTTCTATGGAGAAGAGGTCTTGTTCATTTTTCACTGGATTTATTCTTAGATACTATGTATTTTATACTATTGCAAGTGGTAGCTTTTTAAATTTTCAAATTTTGTCACTGGTATATAGAAGTGATATTGATACTTGCAAATTGACTTAGTATTCAGACACTTTGCTAAATGCACTTACTTACTAATTCAATTAATTTATGTATAGATTATTTTGTAATTTTTACATACTATTATACCTTCTACAAACACTTCCCTTCCAATCCTTATGTCTTCTATTTCTCTTTATTACCTTATTTCACTGGTTAGAACCTGGTGATAGTAGGCATTCTTGTCTCGAGCCCAGTCTTGTGGGGAAAGCTTTTATTTATTTATTGGGGGAGAGGGGTTGATGTCTCATTTTTAAGTATGACTTTTATCATGGCTCTTTTGTAGATTTCTTTTTTATCAGGTAAAGAAAGTTCTATTCTTAGTTTGCTGAGTTTTTTTTTTCAATCATGAATGGATATTGAGTGCAACCAAGTGATTTTTCTGTATCTATGAACATATACAAATAGTTTTTCTTTTTTTCTGTTAATATGATGAATTGCATTGATTGAATTTTGAGTATTAAACCACCCTTGTCTTCCTGGAATAAACTCTACATGGTTGTGATATGGTATAACTGGATATAGGGTTTGTTAATATTTTGTTTGAAGTCTCTACATCTATGGTTATGAACAAGACTGGAGTTCTGTGTACACTTCTTCCTTCAGTCTTGAAGTGGAATTTTTTTTTACCCCAGCCTGACTCTCCTTTTATCCTATATATAGACTTGATTCAATAGGCTTTGCTTCTATTATTAGCTTAACAAACTTTCCCCCAGGACCTCTATCTTCTCTCTCATTGATAATGCAAAAAGCCTTCCCAAAGACAAAGCAGTCATGAGCCAAATCCCAGTTCAACCACTCACTGATAATATGTCCATTGACAAGTTACAGATCTCAGAGCCTTTCCTCATCAATGAAATGGGATTGAAAAGTAAATTGGAAAATAACATACAGAGGACCTGGTACAACCGTATGCTCTGTAATTCCTATTTCTCACTACCTCTTCTATCTACTACCTAAAAACTTCCCAACACAAAAGAGCATTGGCTTATTTACTTACAGAGTTTAGACAGCAGTTAAGATTCAAACCTGAAAAATGAACTAATGGGGATGGGATTAGTCCATTCTTTTTGGTAAACTCTGAAACACAAAGCAGTTATTTACTGCTCCTGCTAAGTTGTTAAATACAAGCTCCTAGATTTTTTTAATTAAATAAACGTTGTGAGAATTTATCATCCAAAGTGCTACAGTTCCTTCCCTGAGGCTTCAGGTGTTAATGTTGTATTAAACATTTGGAAGTTGTCCAGAAAATACAGCCTCCCTCTCATATATAATAATATTTATATAGAAAAGTCAGCTGGGTAGGACATTTTTAAATAAAGTTCCTTTTTCTAAAAATATAACTGCAGTGCTATTTGTCAGTACACAATAAACATATAACCAGCTTCTAGAGTAGGAAGGGGGATGAGAGTTTGGTGGTGTCCTGAGATTCTGGTTTTTTACTTCCAAAATGAGAATCAGATAATTGGCTAGGTTTCAAAGATATCAAATAAATCAGGAGTCAGAAGTTCAGAAAAATTGGGCTGGGAAGACTGAATTCAAAGAAAACAGTTTATGAACATCAAGAGCAAATACTTTCATTTGTTGCCCAGAGCTTTGGACAGGCACCACCCTACTTATCCCCTGGCATCCCCACCCCAAGAACTGATTATGGTGACAGAGATGCATGACATCAGAATGACCTCCTAACTAAATATGGAGTCGAAAGGGCATGGCCTTAAGTTTGACAGACCTGATCATAATTTCAGCTCTGGCACTAGCAGCTCAGTTCCTTCATCCATAACATGGGAATGGTAACTGACCTACCTAACAGGCTCATAGTGAGAATGGAGGGATGTTAGCTAATGCCTTTGAAGTGCCTGTTGCAGGAAAAGTGCTCAATAAGTGGCACTGGTTGTAAGAATGATATCTATAGTGATAACAATGGCAACAATTATGATGACAATAACAATAGAATCAACACCCATAGCTTTGGGCAGAGGGATGCTGAAGGATCATTTTTATTCTATAAGACTCCTCTGTTTTATAGAGTAGCCCCAGCTCATTCTTGTCTCATCTCCAGACTGTTAATGTTATGGATCTCTGGGCCCAGACATGTGATCTGAGTTGAATGAGTGATGTCTAATTTCCCCAAAAGCAGAGCTTGAGGAAAGGACTTTGATGCAGGTAGTTTATGCAGAATGTGATCCAGGAAGCGGGAGTGAAGGGACTGGGATAGAATGACAAGGGAGAAGGAAGAATTAACCAAAGAGTGTATTTTGAGGTCGTTGGCATTAGTATACTTCTAAGAAGGATACAGAATGCCTTCCAGAATTGTCCCAAGCACCCACCCCTCCCAGGCTGAGGATTGTCTCCAGGAGCACTAACTTCTCTGCAATCTAGGCACTTGCTTTTCAGAGCTTCAGAGAGGGCTTTGAGGTGGTAAATGGAAAGCAGCATAGTACACTGGAGGTGGACACTCACTGACAGCATGACTGTGTTCTCACACCTGCCACTGCTTCCCTGTCAGCCCCCAGAAAATAGAACCTCAACCCTGATGATAAGCTTGTGTCAGAAGCTCTACTGCTTGCTTCTGGGAACTTCTGTCTGTACACCTGACTCATTCTGCTGCTATTTTCCTACCACTTGCTCCACCCACCCAATAGACTTCTACACCTCCCACCCCCTCCATGCTGACTGCCACCGGAACCACAACTAAGCCAACCATACTTCTTAGAAAATTCAGCCATCCTCTAAGACCTTGCCTTACCCTAATAGACACACCCTGTGAATGTTCCAGTTTGCTCCCAATCTCTACCTTCCATGGGGAAATGGAATATCAATATTAAAAGTAATCATTTATTGGGGTCCCTAGGTGGCTCAGTTGGTTGAGTGTCCAACTTTGGCTCAGGTCATGATCTCACAGCATGTGAATTTGAACACCATGTTGGGCTCTGTGCTGACAGCTCAGATCCTGGAGCCTCCTTTAGTTTCTGTCTCTGGCTCTCTGCCCCTCTCCCACTCATATCCTCTCTCTCTCTCTCTCTCTCTCTCTCTCTCTCTCTCTCTCTGTCTCTCTCAAAAATAAAATTAATAAACATTAAAAAATTTTAAGAGTAAGTAACCATTTATTGAATGTTACGTACAAAGAACTATACTATTTATGTACGGATTTCCTTCTGTGATACCCGGTAACAAACCTAGAAGGTAGGCACTATTGTTATTTTTATTTCACAGAATCTTAAAAAACTTGGGAAGCTTGTTCAAGGTCACACACTAGTAGATGGTGGAAACAGGAGTCTAATGATGACCTTGAACCAGTAGGAGATCTCCATTTTATTTCAAGATAATTGAAATAAGGATAAACTGATCTATATAACTGCATGGATGAATGTCAAAATTATGCTAAGTTAAAGAAGCCAGACTCAAAGGGCTACATACTGTATGAGTTCATATATACTATGTTCTAGAAAATGCAAAGCTATAGGGACCAAAAACAGATCAGAAATTGCCAAGGGCTGGGGATGGAGGAGTGTGCGTGAGTACAAAGGGGCATGGTGATTTTTTAAGGTAGTAGAACTATTTTATATTTTGATTGTGATTGGTTACATGATGACATGCATTTGCTAAGACTCACTAAATAATATATTTAAAATGATTGCTTGTATTGAATTTAAAATATATTTTTTCTGTTTTTTAAATGTTTATTTATTTTTAGAGTGACAGGGAGAGAGAGAGCCTGAGCAGGGGAAGGGCAGAGAGGGAGGGAGACACAGAATTTGAAGCAGGCTCCAGTCTCTGAACTGTCAGCACAGAGCCCGATGTGGGACTTGAACCTACTAACTGTGAGATCATGACCCAAGCTGAAGTTGGACAGTTAACCAACTGAGCCACCCAGGTGCCCCTAAAACATACTTTTATTTTCTAAGAATAAATAAACCAGACAGTATTTTTCTTCTTTCTTTCTTTTTAACGTTTATTTATTTATTGGGGTGAGGGAGAGGCAGAGAGGGAGAGAGAGAGAATTCCAAGTAGGCTCCGCACTGTCCACGCAGAGCCCATTGTGGGGCTCAAACTCACTAACCATGAGATCACGATCTGAGCTGAAATCAAGAGATGACATTTAACCAACTGAGCCACTCAGGCACCGAACAGCAGTTTTCTTCTGATTGCCCAACTGTGGGACTAGAAGAGAGCAAAAGTCAAAGTTTCAAAGATTTGGTGGAGTAAATGACCTAAGGTGGGAGCTCAGTATCAGGTTGCAAAGATCTGAGAAAAGAATTCAAGGAGAGGAAATGGAAACAGTGAGAGTAACTTTCCCAAAAAGCCTGGAGGTGTGGGAAAGACAAAAGACAGGCTTTATGAGAAGAGAACAGTGACAGAAAAAAATTTTTTTCACTCAGAATAGTAAAATTTGAACCTCTTTACTTCAAGGGAAAGCTCCTCAGTGAAAAAGAGATTAAAGGTGGAGTTTACCCATATATTTACCATCTCTAGCACTCTTTACTCCTTTATGTAGATCTGAGTTTACATCTATTTTCACTTCATTTCAACCAGAAGTGCTTTAATATTTCATATACAGCAAACATGCCAGTAATATATTCACTCAGCTTTCATTCATCAAAAAAGTATTTCATTTCACCCTCATTTTTGAAGGATATTTTTGCAGGATATAGAATTCAAGGTTGACTGCTTTTTATTTCTTTTAGAACTTTAGAGGTATCATTTCATTGTCTTCTGTTTTGTCTTGTTTTTTGAAGCCAGCAGTCATTCTTATTTTTGTTTTTCTGATCGTAATGTGTCTTATTGGCTCTGGCTGCTTTTAAGACTTTTTTTTATTTTCTAATGACTATTAATTGATTATGATGTGCATAGGTATAATTTTCCTTGTTTTTGTCATGTTTGCAATTTATTGAACTTCTTGGATACATAGGTTGATATTTTTCCCCAAAGCTGGGATAATTTCAGGCATTATTTCTTTACATATTTTTATTCCTAATCTCTCTATCCTCTCCTTCCGGGATTCCAATAACCTTTAACTTAAACAACTTACTGTTGTTCCAAAGATCACTGAGACTCTACTTCTTTTTTTTTTTTTTTCAGGATTTTCTCTCTGCTTCATTTTAAATTGTTTCTATTACTCTGTCTTTAAGTTTATAGACCCTTTTCTTTGCCATATCCTAACACAGATATTATATTTTCCAGTTCTAGAATTTCCATTGGGTTTTTTAAAATAGTTCTCTCTCTGCTGAGAGTCCTCATCTGTTTACCCACTGTGTCCATCTCTTTAAGCCCTTGAACTTGATAGTAGGTGTTTTAAGGTCTTTGTATGGTAATCCTGAGATACCCATCATCTCAAGAACTCTTTCTTTGACTGTTTTTTCTCATGGTTATAGATCATATTTTCCTGCTCCTTTACTTGTTAGTAATTTTTTATGGTATGACGGAAATTGGTGAGTAACTGAATTTGTTGCCTTCTTTTAAAGAATATGGAGTTTTGATCTGGCAGATGGTTAATCTTTTTTTATATCTACTTGTTTCACTTTTGAGGCTTGTTTTCTAAGCTTTCTTAAGGTCAGTCTAGAGTAGCCCTTACTCCAGTGCTAAAGTATTTTTCTCCTAACTTGTGGGTTTTCCAGGGTCTCAGTTGAATGCCCAGAATGGCCAGCAAGGTTTCTCAAATATGGATGGTTAGAAGTACTGCATTTTCAGCATTGTGTCACTTCTGCACTCTCCGCTCAGCTCTTAGCTCCCCAGTAGCTATATTTCCAGGCTTGTGAAGTTCTGTCCTGCACAGGTAGAGCTTAGTGTTTGGGCAAAGACTTAAAGGGACTCCTATGCATATTTCTTAAATTCCTTCTCTGCACAGCTTCCTCCTTTGTGGCATTTTTACTGGTAAATTCTTACCTATAGACCTCAGCATCCTCAGATTACTATCTGCCTCCTCAGCTCAGCCAGACTTGTCATGCTCTACTGTCTTCCACCTTCCTATACCACAGACCAGAAAATGCCCAGTACAGACATAGGGCTCACCTCTTCTGCTTCCCTTCTCTCAGGGGTCACAGTATCTTTGCTGTCTATTTTCTAACACCTGAAAATTGGTGCTTCATATATTTTACCCAATTTTATAGTCACTTATGTTGGGAGGGCTAGCCCAGTGCCATTTATTCTTTCAGAGTCGGAAGCAGAAGTTGTGTGAGTGTATATGAATTTGGAGGTTGTCTGTAGACAATACTATCTTATTTTCTTCTCTACTTCTCATTGCCTTCAAGATAAAATAAAAACTTTTTATTAAGACATTCATATCCCTTCTGATCTGCCTGGCCGACTGGCTTCATCGCTGATCATCCCCTCTTTACAGGTATTCTCTCTCTCTCTCTCTCTCTCTCTCTCTCTCTCTCTCTCTCTCTCTCTCTCTCTCCCTCTCCCTCTCCCTTGACCTACCTGTGGTTTTCCATGTGCTCCTGGCTTTCTCTTATGCTGTGCTTTTGCACATCACGGCCCTTATAAAAAAATGCCCTCCCCTTCCCCCTAATTGCCTTGCCAACTCCCACTTATCCTTTAGAAGGTACCTCAGATGTCACCTCCTCCAGGAAGCTTTCTCGAGTACAGTCTGGGTTAAATATCCCCCAGGTGTGGTATTATGTCACTCTACTTTGCCTTTATCAAAGCTGTATATTGTAATTACCTGTTGTGACCTGTCCTCCATGCCCTCCCACCATCCTCCAGACTGAACATCTTAAAGACCAGGACCAAGTCTGATTCTGCTCAGAGATTCCATGGCTTAGCACAGATTTTGTCAAACCTTTTCTATGAAGGACCATGTAGTAAATATTTTATAGTTTGCCAGACAGTTTCTGATGTACTAGTCAACTCTGCCACTGTAGCAAGAAAGTGGCCATGAACAATACATAAATAAATGTGAAATATAAAACTTCATTGGAAAAAAAAAAACAGGCAGTGGGGCTGTGGCTTGCTGGTTTCTAGTCTAGCATGTAGTATGCCTAGTAAACATTTATTTAGTGAATGAATTAATAGAATAGAATATTATTATTGGAAGCCTCCAAGGAAATGCAGAAGGATACAATGAATTGTGTCAGTGCAAGGGGTTACCCTATACTGGAAACATGACACTTTCCTTAAGACTTTAAGGAAGGCAAAAAGACTAGCTAAGTGAAGAAGGCAGAAAGGTAGAAAGTTGAGGAATTTCTGGCCAAATTGACAGATCTCCCCATGCAGGCTGTTTTTCCAGGAGGCCATACTGGGATGAGATCCTGAAAACCAGAATAGCTTGGTTAGAATGAGTTCCTGAAGCAGCCAAGTGCAGAAGGAGCCAGAGGGCAAGTACAAGCTGTGTCCTGGGCAGTACCCAGGGGCAAACCCAGAGGAGCCAAGTTCTGTGGCTGAATCCAAGGCATCAAAAACCCCTGGCAGATTCTGGAGCTGAGCCTAGGGAGACAATAACAAGGGCAAGAAGGAAGTGAGACCCAAGACAACTTTTATGAATAGGGCTGGCAGGTCCACAGCATTTTTCTGTTGGTCACTGGCCACATGATGCCTCGATAAGTTTGTGGCTTGGGTTAACCTTGGTCTTCTCAGAAGAGTTAAGTGAGAAGGTTGTCCATTTAGAGATAAAAAGATGAGAGGCAGCTGGGACTTCGGGATTGAAGATGCTCTGGTTCGGCTATCATAGCAGATCCATAAGGGCCCAGCCAGAGCCCAAAACCAAAGATTTGCTGAGATACAACGGGTGAGGCTGAGGTCGGGTAATGGGAGGTTGTAGCAATGTAGACACTGAGGTTGTAGGACATTCTCCAGTGAAGTGCTATGAATGTTATGTCAAGGAAACGCATGGATGACTTTCTGCAGGACTGAGATTGGCAGGGGAGTGCAGCCACTGGCAAAGCAGGCCAGGAAATCTGGGCTGTAACTGAATACCTTCCATACACAGGACACTTCAGAGAATGCATGTACATGCAACATGCCGCCTTCTACATAAGACAAAAAACCAGGCATGGTTCTTCTTTCATCAATAATGGCCTTTTAGGCATCTTTGTGAATTTAGGCACCACTGGTAATTCGGCACCAGCAATGACAACAGGAAAGGTGTTAGAAGTGAGGTTACTACATGTATATTCAGGATTTCTCTTTGGAGAGGCTTTTCACACAAGTGCACCTGATTGGCTATCAGTATCTCAAACTTACACGTCTAGTCATTTCCTCCCGAGGCCAGGTTTCCACCTGCCTCTGTCCCATCTATGCCTCATCTAAACTATTAGGAGTAAACATCTAGACTCAGGTATGTGTAGGCCACTAGAATACTGCTGGAACTATAGAGAGGCGTGCTAAACTGAAGAGCATGGCCTTGTCTGAGAGCCAAAGAGGTTGGCGATTGTCTTTGTTTCTCTGCCTCTGCCCCTGCCCTCAAGACTGAAGCCCTCGTGTTTCACCAAGGACCTCAGCCATAGCCTCCCTGAGTATTCCTTTAGGAAAGCCACAAGTATGTACCTTGTCTCCCTTTCCCCAGGCCTCCTGATACCTGGGGCTTCTCCTTCTCTTTCCTCCCTTATTTTCTGGAGGGTGCTGGGGCCCAGAGATGAACTTCTCCATGTCCCAGCTAACTGCCTGTGCTGAGCCACCTTATTCTCAGGCCCCAGACCACTGAGTCCCATTTAGATGATTCCCTCTTGGTTTTTCTTTCAGCTTCAGGTTTTTGCATCTGGCATTCTGTCATCTCTACTCACCAATTCTAAACCAAGCTACCCTCCAACCATCTACTCAGATTTTTTTGTTTGTTTTTTTGCTTCCCATGCCTCCAGAAACCTGTCTGGATTTGGTCTATCCTATTTATATTTAATTTGACTGGCTAATATTTATCAAGCCCATTTTATGTTCCAGCCATTAGTCATAACTTGATGGACTTTAGCCTCAGAACACCACCAGGAGACTGGTCACGTCAGTATCCAGTCAAAGAAAATGAGGTCGAGAGTGATTACTGACTTCTCAAATCTGGAACCGAGTTTCAGAACTGAGCCTAGAATACACAATAGTCTGACTCAAAAACCAGAGCTTTAACTACTTCACCAAACTGCCTCCCAAAGACTGACCAATCTTCCCTCTTATTGGCTCATACCTCTGATCCTGTGTTTCCATTTCCTTTCTGCTGCCCTGAGTCAGATGCTACACAATGCACGCAGGGATTATTGAAGTGTCTCCTCACCCTGGGCCTTCTCCCTTCTCATCACTGGGCACATCCTGGATATGGTGCAGTGTGGTGGAGAGCGCAGCTCTGGCCCCAGACAGATTTGACCTTGAATCCCAGTGTCCTCACTCATCTACTCTTTGATCTTGGGTTAGTTCACTTCTGTAAGTGTGGGTTTCCGCATGTGAAAAATGGGAATCCTGATAGCCTCTTTATCACAGAGGTTCTGCTTCTTTTTTCTTTTTTCTTTTTTTTTAAGTGTTTAATATGATAATGTAGGTCAATCCCTGGCACAGTGCCTGGCACTTATAAAGGCCTAATACATGCTAAGTATTGGCATATGATTCTTCCCAGAAGGAAACTTCCGTCATGTTTCTCCCCTTTCACAGTGGGCACTCAGTATCCTCCTTGACTCGGTCCTGACTTTCTTCTTCATCTTATCTCTTTGCCTCCTATCCCTCAAGTCCACCAAGTAGTCTCCTCTGTTTCCTGACCTCTCAGTGGGATGTAGGGAAAAGAACGTGTGCTCTGAGGCCCGGCAGACCTGGGTTTGAACACCAGTTTTGACCCTAGCTCTGTGAGCTTCAGCAGTTTCCGTAACATCTCTAGGTCTCAATTTTCTTATCTATAAAATGAGAATGAGGTTGCAGTGAGGGTTACACCTAGGAAAGCATTACACCTGACACCTCATAGGAGTGTAATCGTTATATGTATGTCATTGCCAGAATGCCTGCTCTTGTCCTGCTGGTCTTCCCGTGGGAGCCTCCTTCCACTGGGAAAGTTTTCTTGCTCCTCCATCTTCTTTTAAATTCCTCTTGTAAAGTCCCATAATACTTTCCATCTGTAATAGTACTGAGATCTTTGCTTTGTACAGTTCTTTAAATTTTTCTTAGTTCTTTCTAAAACTAGCCCAGTTAATTTGCACAACTCTGGGAGATAGTCCAGCTAGTAATTGTTACCCCTATTTTTAAAAGGTAAACTGAGGCTCTGAGAGAGTGAATGACTGATTCATGGTCACGCATAGGGCCTGGAGCCCAATTCTTCCAGCTCTTGGTCACCAGTGCCTCTCTCCCTGTACCATCCGGCACCTGAGTGACTGCCATTCACCTGAAGTCATCACCCTTTCTAATGTTGTGGATTATTTTCCTTGGGTACCTGCCTTCTCTCCCCAGGGAGAAGTCTGGTCCCTCCCCCTAGCCTAGTGCCTTGCAGATATCTGTTACATGGTTGATGTCGTTCAGTGGATTGGAATTTGACTTAATGTGCAAGACCATCGTAGGAAACTAACAACTAAATTGATTGGAAAGTTGAACTGGTACAATGACATTTTATTCAAGTGTAAGAAACCACGAAGACAGACCCCACTCTTGAGGCACATGCCTCTCTGTACTCATGCCCTTTAGGCTTTGATTCCTTGGATGTGGGAAATTTGGAGTCACCTGCTCGGTCTCCTCTGCTCTGTGCTCTTATTTCTATAATATCCCCAACCATGCTGGATTGCGAGTAATCTGCTGAACCATCTGTTTCCCCACCCCCAGGCTGTGAGTCCCTCCAGGACAAGCACCTTGTCCAATTCCTGCCCGTGTCCAGGACCTGCCACTGAGCTTGGCACATAGTAAATCGGAGTTGAATGAATAAATCAGAAAGACCCATCTGGGTGCATCCCCTCATCTCCCTATGATTGTGCTCATTCCTATTCTCTTATCTTATTCTATAGTACATAGATTTCTTATCTCCTATACTGAATAAAAGGCTGGTTTCATGTTTTACTCATTTTGTAGCTTCCCTAACAACCAGGAAAGAAGGAAACTATAATTATTGAGGGTCTATTGTGTGTCAGTAGTGATTTCACATATATTATCTCATCTTTTAAAAATTGAATTTAATTCTTATAATAGGTCAGTAAGGTAGGCATTGTCATCCTTGAATTACAGAGGAAGGAGCCGAGACTCAGGGAAATAAAGTAATTGGAATTTGACCAAGTTTACAGAGCTAGAAAGTGGCAATGCTAGCATTTGAATCCCTGCAAGACCAATGCCTATCTTTTTTGTTGTTGCTTGGCATTTGTTTTTTTTTAACAGCATGCAGGTTAGCTGAGTGTGTTAGCCCAATAGGTGTCAGGAACTCTGCTGAGCTGGAACTCGAATTTAATCATCTTGAATCAAATTGTGCAGGCCTGCTACCAAATGCTTCAAGTGCATATATTGCCACCTTCCCCTTTGACTGTTTGGATGAAATGCTTTTGAAAACATGCACTCAGCATTCACAGTGCATTAGACACAGGGCTAGGCACTAGGGACACAGGGCTGAGGACAGGGCTCCTCAGGGAGGTTCTAGTCTAGTGGGAAAACAGATGTGTAGCAGTGATCATAAATGTTATCTGTGCTATGGGGAGACAGGAGACAATAGTTAGGTGAGTCTGAGGGATCCTGGGGGATTCTGGGTGAATCATGAAAAAGGGATGAGTTGGCCAACCCAAACAGGAAGAGAGCATAGAGGGAACAGCATGTCTAAGCCCCTGAGGTGCAGAATTGCAGGCAGGATGGGTCTGGGGAAAGGGTGCATTTTGGTGGAACAGGGTAGAGGAAGCAAGAGACGCTGAAGCTGGTCTCCCTGTGTTCACAGCATGAACCAAAGGTCGCAAGTGGCGACCTATGTATATATATATATATGTATATATACATATATATATGTATGTGTGTGTGTATAGTGTATATATATGTACACTATACACACACACACACACACACACACACACACACCACTCAACACAGACAGAAACAAACCCAGTGCGGTGGTGACATTGACTCTCCATTCATCTCCCTCCTCCCCCTGGCACTTGGAAAACCCCTCAGTCAGTTTTATCTTGGTCCTGTCCAGATCTTCTTCTCTTCTCCCCTGCGTCACCCACTGGTTCCCTCACGCATTCCCTAAAGACACCCTCCCCCATGATCCTCACCAGACTACTGTGGACCAGTGCCTTACGCATACCCAGACCGCCTCTCCCCATCCTCTCCCATGGCTAGTCCACCTACCCCTCATCCTGGAAGGCAAAGAAAAGCCAGCTGAAAGCCAACCATGCTTATTTCCAAGAGCTGCCCAAGCCCACACTCATTCCCTCAACTCTTGGCTCCTTGCTCACCCCCCACAGCTCCACACTCCCATTTTGCTCCCTCTAGTGCATTCTTCACACGGCTGCCTGGATGACTTATCTAAAATTCAAACGCGAGCACATCATACCCCTGCTCAGGACCCTTCAGTGGTTTCAGACCCTTTCAAATGACATCCAAGCTCCTGAGGCATGTAGGGCAGAGCCGTCCATGAGCAGGCTCCTTCCTACCTCCCTGGCTTCGTTTCCAACCTCTCCCCTGACAGTTGGTGACACAGCAGTGCTAAATTACTTATGGTTCCCCAAACACACAGTGTTATTTAATGGTTCTGAGTCTGCCAGAAAGAGCCTCTCCTCTCTATTCTGTCTTACAAATCTGATCAGTCTTTAAAAGTCTCGCTGAAACTCTTCCCTGAAACTCTCCCAGATGGAAATCATTCTGTCTATTGTTGATTGTTGTCCTGTCTGCATATTCCTAAGACCTTCTTGCTTACAGCGATGGTCTTATTCATCCCTGAATAGCACAAGGCCTAACACAGAGTGAGGGCTTAGCCAGTGCTGGTTGAATAATTGTCAAATTACACTTTCTTTCAAGTGCGTTTAAGGGACCCACACATTAGCCACAGCCACACTGATACCTGCATCCTGACTGGCTTTTCTAGGTCGGGCCAATCACTGGTCTGCAATCATTGGTGGATCCCACTCCAAGAATTACGTGCTGTGGGAGTATGGAGGCTATGCGAGCGAAGGTGTCAAACAAGTTGCAGAATTGGGCTCACCTGTGAAAATGGAGGAAGAAATTCGGCAACAGGTAAGAAAAACAACCACAGAATGACCCCAAACCAGGAATGCAGTCAATGCATCCCTTAGATTTCTTTCCTGGGGGCTTGAAATTCGCATTACAATGTGCTGGAAAATCGGGATCATAGGAAGCAAAATCTACTTGCTGAGTTTGGGGGTTTATGTCAGTTTGAGGACAGAGACACACATGTCTATCTTGTCGTCTCAGATTTTCCCTGACTGTATTTGCATCTTCTTCAGTTTGTGCTATAAGCAGCTGCTGTGGCCGTGTTGGTGGGAGGTGGCCCCCTGAGACTCAATGCAGTGGATTATGGTTTTCTTGCAATGGTCCTTGAGAAGATCAGAGGAGTGACACTGACAATGTCCACACCAAAATCACCATTCCAAAAATACACTGCATATCAGCACATGCTTTTTGCAACTATGCCTCAAGGTATTTAACAAGTTAGTCGGTCATTAGTTATAATAGTTATGGACTGAAGATCTTTTATGTACTATGTACTGTGGGCCCAGAAACTGTACCATTATCTAGCCTACCCCTTACCCCCAATCCCATCGAGAGTTAAGAGAGAAATAACCCGTCGTTCTTTTTGACTTGCTTGGCTAACAGTGCTATCGTCTCTCATGAGAAGCACTAGAGAGAGGCCAAAGAGGGATCTGGGAAGAAGAGCTGCTGTTTTTCCATGGCCATTCACAGGCTGTACTGCGGGGAGGTGAGGGGCCAGCTCTGGACGTCACCACCCACAGAAGCCCTTCAGGCCTGAGAGAGCTCAGTGAGCCATGGCTCATTGCCCACAAGCTCTCAGGAGGGAGGAAGGAAGGAGTAGGTGTGCTGGGGGTGTGGTCATTTCACAGCACAGGTCACTGGGAGGCTGTCCCACATCCCCTGAGACTGCAGGAGGCCAGGGGAACCCTAGGCCCATGTCTCAGGATGTGTGTGTGCCCAGAGACCTGAGCAGCACAGGGCAAGCTCAGTCCAGGCCTCCGGTGCTTTCCTTTGAAGTCTCCCATCGGGACTCCATGCTACCCACAAACTTTAAACTGAATGCAACACAGGTCACCCTGACTCCTCCTATAATCTCCTGAAGAATCCTTTTGGACCAGAGTCCATAAATGCCCAGGAATTAGCTTATGTTTCTTATTAATTTGACTTAAAGCCTTTTCTACACTCTTGGGAAAAAATGTCTAGCCAGATGTTTCAAGATTGCATGTTATTCATCACAAGTTTGTCCAACTAGCTAGTGTTTCTCTAACTCCGACTGGCATGCTCATAACTGGTATGGCTCATTTAGGCTATAGCATGGCACATTCATCTGTGAGACCATGGAAGGTGCCATCTTTTTTTTAAACTTTATTTATTTATTTTTGAGAGAAAAAGAGTAAGTGCAAGTAGGGGAGGTGCAGGCAAAGAAAAAGAGAGAGAGGCAAAGAGAGAGAGAATCCAAGCAGACTCCACAGTGTTAGTGCAGAGCCAGATGCAGGGCTCGAACCCACAAACCATGAGATCAAGACCTGAGCCGAAATCAGATGTATAACTGACTGGGCCACCCATTGCCCTGAAATGAACCATCTTGGTCCTAATCATCAGGTCCAGCCTGTCATGGGGGAGGACCCTTTGTCTGCAATCCTGAGGGTCCACGTTCCTGGTTCTCAAGCATAGGATTGTAGTACACTGGCTTGTCAAGTTCCATTGTGTGGAATGATAAAACAACACACACAAACACATTTGTTACAAATAATAGTTGAAAAACTAAAATTTGAAAGTAAATTAGTTCAAGGTCAAGGGCATCTTCTTCATAATGCCAGTCTCCTTCAGTGTCCTTCTTGAGAGATTTCTGGAGAGAAGGGAAACATGTATGAATCATGAGAAACTGGGGCCAGTTGTGCCAGCAAACATTATTTATCATGTGTCATAGCAGTAAAAAGGTTGGAAGCTGATGGATGGGACCCCCAGCCTTAGAATATCCCCCTTAGGAAAACATTCCTTGCTTGATGGGTTTCTAACCAGCACACATGGGATGAGCTTCTGTGCCACACGGTCTACCTATCCCAACTGGCCAGTATTCCTGACATTAAATCATAATAAGTTTAATTATGAATACTTCACATGGGAGTTAAAATCCCACTGAACATATCTTAGGGTCTGTCACTGTCTTTCAGGCCCTCTGGTGCTGGTATCTACTTTTAGCTCTGATGTCTAGTCTGAGAAGACAGTAGTATTATCCTAGTTTTACTGATAGGGAAACTGAGCCCCAGTCAATAGCTAGAGAATACGAGAACTTGAACCCAAATCTGTCTTGCTTCAAAGCTTGTACACAGTACCATATATATAATTTGTAGGGCCTAGTACATAGTGGGGTCCCTTGTTCAAGACTTAAGAATTCTAAGATGGTAATGCTATAAATTTCTCTTTTTTTTTTGTAAGTTTATGTATTTATTTTGAGAGAAAGCGTGCATGTGAGTGGAGAAGGAGCAGAGAGAGAGTGAGAGAGAATCCCAAGCAGGCTCTGCACTGACAGTGTGAGGCTCAGTCCCACAAACCATGAGATCATGACCTGATCTGAGATATCGAGAGTCAGATGCTCAACTGACTGAGCCACCCAGGTACTCGATGCTGTGAATTTCATAGCACGGGGTCCTGGGAGTCTGCTGGTCACATACCCTTGAAGCTGGCCCTGGCAGTCCACTCCCCTGCCAGGTATAGCCACCCCACAGAGAAATCCCTCTCACCAGCCTCTGAAATAATCCCTGTTTCTGGAGCTCCACTAGCAGTGCATCAATCCCCACAGCCCCTTGGAAAGTCATCCAGAGAGAGTGATTTCCAGGCCCCTTTAGTTCCAAACTGTTCATAATTCTCAATATTGTTCCCTGCAAACACATAATTTATTATAATTTTCTGTAAGTCAGGTAAGAAACAATATAAAAAAAGGGCAAGAATATGAATCCTCCCAGAATATAAAAGTGTCCTCTGAATAACTGGGAACTTGTTTGTACACATCTACAAACTAACACAGTATTCTCGGCCTATAATGCCTTATATCCTACCAATCACTCTATCAAAGACCCTGAGTCCAACCAGGATGAAAAAAAAAAAGCACTTTTCTCCCAAGAAAGACATTTATATGCTTACTCGCATTCTCTTATTATAGACTTATCGCTCACTTGCAAGTTTCAAGGGCATTAAAAATCACAGCGGATATTGTTGGAGGTAAATCTTACGCTAATGGCTTTCAAACACAAATGAACAAAAATAATAATCCCATTAGTAGTGGAAAATTGTAATAATATTATTGAGTATAAATTTTACTGTTACTCTAACTGCAAAATGCCCAGCAAATTAATGAAAAATCACAGTCACATTATTGGCTGTAACACCGGTGGCCAGAAAGAGAGCCGGGGAAAGGCACAAGGCACACTTCTTAGCAGAGGGACAGAGTGTCCTGATGACCAGTGGGGACTGTGGATTAGAAATAGGGAGCTCAGACTAGACTGACAAGTCACAGATAGGTAACCCAAGGCAGGTGGAGGCAGTAGAGAACGGTAGATCAACTTGTAGGTAGACCCAGGAACTAAAAGTAGCTGATATTTGCTCACTGTTAGGAAAGTGCTGCACTGAGTCCTTTTCCACTGTATCAAGCACACACTTACGACACGCGTACCAGGCATCTGGTTCTTGCCAACAATGCCCATTCACCATGTTAGTCATGCTAGAAACCTAGGCATCATCCTTGATTCTCTCCCCCATCCCAACTTTTGCCTTCTGGCCTAAATTCATCCGGTTCACTCCCTCATCACTACTGCTCTGCTAAGCCAGCCTCATCTCCTGCCTGAATTCTTGCACTAGCTTCCTGATCTCCCTTGCCTCCAATCTTCTTCCTCTTATCCGCACTGTTCTAGGGCCATTTCAAGAAAACACAAATCAGATTATGCCATTCCCTCTGACTCAGATGTCCTAACTGACCCTAAGATAAAATTCAAACTCCTTATCATAGCTTGAGAACCCACCCTGATCCAGCCATGTCTCACCTCTTCCATCTTGTTTCTTCCTCTCTACGCTTTGCCCATCCTGAACCTCTTTTAGGCTCCCCAAGGAGCCATGCTCCTCTTGCATCTGAGTCTCCCCTCAGCCTGGAACATCTTCCAGCCCCCCTTCACCCGGTGAACTCCTAATTATCCTTCTGGGCTCAGCTTATATGTTGTTTCTTCCTGGAAGCCTTCCCTAATTCTGTACGAAATGGGTGACCTTGCCAGGTGCTCGCACAGCACCCTGTACCTCCCCTGCTCTCACCACCATCACGTGTACTGTAAGTCCTCGTTTGGGGTCTCTCCCTCACTGCAATGCAAAGTTCACGTCTGTACTTTCCATCATAGTAGCCTCTGAACTGGGCATAGTGCTTGCTGCTTCACCAATGTTTCTTGACTGTATTCACTTATTCACTCAGCCTGACTGAGCACCAACTGATTGCCAGGCATTACCGATACAGCAGTGAACAGATGATGCCCTGCCCTTGTAGAATCTACTTTCTAACAGAGGATGCGGAAGAAAAAAATTGGTTAAATAATTAGAAGTTAGGGTAAATGGGGCACCTGGGTGGCTTAGTCGGTTGAGCATCGAACTTTGCCTCAGGATCTCAGGATCTCATGAGTCCTAGCCCCACATCGGGCTCGCTGCTGTCAACACAGAGCCCACTTCAGATCCTCTGTGCCCCTCTCTCTCTGCCCCTCCCCCACTCACACTCTCTCTCTCTCAAAAATAAATAAAGCATTAAAAAAATAAATTAGGGTAAGTAAAAAGAAACCAACAAGAGGTGGCACAGAAAGCAGTGGTAGGGAGGGACCTTTGTAGATAAGGTGTGCAGGAAAGGTCTCCCCGAGGAGTGACCATTAAGCTGAGACCCAAAAGAAAAGCATAAGGGAAAGGTCATTCTAGATGATGACAGCAGCATGTTCAAAGGCCCTGGAGTGGAAAAGGGCTTGCCATGCTTCAAGAACTGAGAGAAGACTGGTGTTGCAAGCACCGAGGGGGGGCACGTGTGGCTCAGCATGAGACCGAGTGGAACCGAGGGTCCTTCATCTCCACGCTGGAAATTTTGCAGGTGGGGTGGCTGAGGCAGATCCAGGAATAACTATTCCCATATAAGTTACTTAGACCCTTCAGGGACCCCTCTGCATCAGCTGGGGGAATGCAGAGGCTGGACTGTGGCAGTGTTTGATGTGCTGGTTTCTGAATCACGCCAGGCTTTAACGTCCCTGTTCCCCATGGTCAGAGACGCATGTTGTGTTTCCACATTACTTGGGGAAGCTGGATCTGGAGCACTTTCCCTGGGCTTCCTTAGCTTCATGTGCAGATGCTCTCCTAGACTGAATCATCCCTGCCGTTTCCTTCTCTGTCTCCCAGGTAGGCTGTGTATCCCTTGAAGGCAGGCACTCGGTTTTCCTCACTGCTGGAGTCTCCTTTTCAAACCCACCTCTGCTTTAATTATACCCACTCTATTGCTTTACTATGGTTTCTTTTATCTCTTCCATTTTAAACATGTCTAATTGTCTCCTTCAGATTACTCTATTATCTCAGGGTCTTATAGACTAATCTTCCTTTGCATTGAACTTGACGTCTCTCCCCATCACTAGTTTCCTCGTTTGCTTCTGGATTTTTCACTAACCTCTAGCAGATGCTTTTCTTTTCTTTTTTCCAGTCGACATCCTATATGCTCAAGTTGTGGTGCTTCCTTGAGGTGACCTTGTCCACCCATATTTTTATGTCATTTCTCAGCTTTGGCACTCCCCACCGAATGCCCAGTATAAATACAGACTCCATACTTACGCATAAGAAAGGCTGGGGCTTCTGTTACTTGCAGGTGAATTTTTACTCAGAGGCCTGGACAGAGCACAAGCTTCCTTGCCGCCTTCCCAGGGTGATTGGTGGAAGGCTTTCCCATCCCCTGTTCATAAACAGGCAGCCCTTCAAAATGTGCAGCTTGATGCAATGGGGGTCTGCCCACATCTCATCTGATACCGGCTCAAGGCTTCCCCTTCTCTGCCCACATGACCTTAAAACCTCCCCCTCTGCCCCTGGGGCCCACATCTCAGTCCATGGCCCCAAATGGCCATCACATACCAGCTCCTGTTCACTATTCTAGGTTAGACTTTCCTCCCCATTTCTGGCACCCAGGAAGTTTTTCTAAATTTTTCTAAGTTTTTAATTATGTATTTTAAAAAATGTATCTGTTATATTTTGTTAACTTTTTTTCAACATGTTATTTATTTTTGAGAGTGCATAAGTGGGGGAGGGGAAGAGAGGGAGGGAGACAGGATCCAAAGCAGGCTCCATGCTGACAGCAGCAGCAAGTCCGATGTGGGGCTTGAACTCAAACTGCGAGATCATGACCTGAGCTGAAGCTAGAATTGGACACTCAACCAACCGAGCCACCCAGGTGCCCCATCTAACATTTAAAAAAAATTTTTTTTTGATGTTTATTTATATTTGAGAGAGAGAGAGAGAAAGTGCATGAACAGGGGAGTGGCAGAGAGAGAGAGAGAGACAGAGACAGAGACAGAGAATCTGAACCAGGCTCCAGCCTCTGAGCTGTCAGCACAGAGCTTGACATGGGGCTTGAACTCATGAACTGCGAGATCATGACCTGAGCGGAAGTCTGACGTTCAACCGACTGAGCCACCCGGGCACCCCTCCCTGTCTAATATTTCTGTGTGTTGAAGCAGGAGGGAGAAAGCTGAGCTTTTGTGTCAGCTTGATGTTTTGTGTTTGATGTCCACTCAACACCTAACACGGTGTCTCACACATAGTAGGTGCTCAACAAATATCTAAACAAGTGGGTCGAATGTTTCTTGCACAAAACCATGAGCTTTGAATGGCCACTCGTGGAAAACGCCCTAGAAAAAAACCACTCTCGCTTTTATTATTATCTCTGGATTCAAGGTTTCCCTGACCGTAAGAGGTCGGATAATGGTGGGCCTTAAAACAGGCATTGATTATTTCATTTCAGGGGGCCTGGCTTTGGCAGATGACTTAAGCCAGCCAGCGGGATTATCACACCACCTGTGACACAAGAATCAATAAACAAGCAGGTGTACTTTTTCTTTAAAGTGAAAATAGTGTATAAGGCTCTGGGAACTGGCCAAAAGGGCTTGAGAACTTTCTTTCCTCATCTCCTTCAAAGCATGTTAATAATAGTCTACCAAACATTTGTTTTTCCTGATGTTTGATTTTCTAAACTTTTAATCACTTTTTTCTAATTAAAACCAGTGCCTTATTTCTCATGTTTTCCATGGATTGTGACACACTGCCTCATCTGGGTGAGAAAGTCATTCACACCCCCACACTCATTACCAGCTTTTGTTTGTGACAATACAGCCCCAATGACCTTGAGTACTTGGGAGATGTAGTACTATATAATAACTGAAAGCATTGGCTCTGAATCAATATTGCCTGCGTTCGGTTCTGGCTCCGTCACTTACTGTGTGACTTTGGCAAGCTGCTTAACCCCTCTGTGCCTTGGTTGCCTCTTCTATGAGATGAAGATGGTAATGTTGCCAACTTCAGAGGGTTACTGTGGGGACTAAGTGTACCGATATGTGTGAAGCGCTTGGAGCAGGGCCTTTCCTGTAGAAAGCACTCCCTAAATGCTACCTATCATTGCCATGTTTGCATGGTTGGGTCTCCATTCCCTCATCAGTAAATCTGGGGTTTGTCTTCAGATGGAAAAGCTTCAGCAGGCACTAGAAAAGCTAGTGACTCTAATTGTTCAAGTTCATCATGTCACTCCTCAGCCTGAGAATGCCCACAGAAGGAGGACACGGCTCCTTTGGCAACCCCCAGGCTCTGCCTCTGCCTGCCTTTCCTCCCCCTACGTGACAATGCCTTCTCCCCATATGCCCTAACCTTCTGTTCCAAAGCTGACCCTAAACAATTTGAGGACAATAACCACATCCTCATATCAAAAAGAAGCCACAACAAAACTCTGTACCCATTCCAACCCTGTTCCTGTCCTCAGACTCTTCCCTTTCCTTTGAAGATAAGGATATCTGGATATCTGTAGGAGCTAGTTCAATGCCACCTACGGAATGAGGTCTAGAGCCAAGCAAACCCTCGTATGCAATGGGACACAGCCAGGGGTTGGACATGCAGACAGGAACCTACTCAAACTAACTCAAGAACCAAGGAAGCATTATGAAGGGACAAAATAGAACTTAGGAGAACACAAGTTAATACTGAGTGCAGAAAGCCTCAGGAGAGCTGTCATGACCACAAGTTTTCCTTGCCACTTGCTGCCTTGCATTATTACTTAAAAACCATGAAAACAGTACAGGGCAAGTAGGTAAGCTTTAAGTGACTTCCTAAGCCTTTGACCTTGAGTAGGTCACCTAACCTTCACTGAGCCTTAGAGTCTTCATTTGCAAAATGGTGATAATGAGAATATGAACTGCATATGTTGGTTATGAAACAGTATATGTAATAATATACATACAATACCTATTAAAGGATAAGCCCATTATTACCTTTATTATTCAGTGGCGGGGGAGGGGAATTAAGTTGAAGGATTTATCATCCTCTTTTCCTCCCACCTTCTAAGATGCTTTGGTTTTATTGGGTGGGAATGCAATCGGAAGAGGTAAATTGTGTTCCAGAGAAGGTGCTAGAGGATGAAGACCAGGTAAGAGAAGTGAGGGAAGCAGGAAGGCCAGGAGCCTGAAATGGTGTTAGAACTTTAAGGAGTGAGAAGAGACCTATTTGAGCAGCTGCCATTTGGAGTGGAAATCAGAGAGAGAAAGAAAGATCCAAAGAAGACTTTTCATGAATTTAATTTCTACAAGAAGAGCCATGAAAAGGGAGTAAACCTTTTGCAGAGCCCTGTGTAAGCTAGTTGACCCTCTTGCTGCCTCCTCAGGAAACATTCAGCAAAGACCTGTGGTGCTTTTCACGCTTCTTGGAGTCGGACTCGGTAGGTTCTTTTAGATATGTCACCCATCTGCCCAAACCCCCCGGGGGTGCCCAGTTTTATTTGGTTTACATTAATATCACTACTCATACCTCCTTTGTCCTTCCCATCTCATTCAAGGCTTAAGCCCATGGAGTGTGTCCAAGTAGGCATGTGGTTGATAGAAATAAGGTGACTCTGAGAGTGGGGACGGGAAAAGGAGTTAAATGAACGTTCTCAGTCACAGACACTTGATACAGAAATTAGAACATCATTTGAGAGGTGTGATTTCAGTCATATGAAACCTCTTGTTTGCCTTCAGTTGGGTGTTCAAACAAATCCAAATCGCAGTAGGACAGGCAGCCAAAGTGATTCGGCAAAGCCTGTTCTCTAATAAATCTGGCGCTGGCTGCCTTTGATGGAAGGAAGCAGAGCCGGCCTCCTAGCAGCAATTCCCAGCCTCCGTAGTTTTACAGCAGAGCATCACTGATCCCTGGAATTTTCCCAAGAATCTCTATATGAGAGAAGTGGGGGGCAACTTTATTTAAAACATATAGATTATTTAATTCATGGGAAAAAATCTATTTTTACAACAACTGAGCCAAAATGTGGCAAACAGAAGGCAAATTTAAATAAGGGATCATTAATAAGCTGCCTTGATATTTAAAGGGCAGTTTGGGAACGATCTATCAAAATTGTAATTTTCTTTTTTCTCACTGTGGCAAAAAGACACATAATATTTACCACCTTGACCATCTTTAAGTGTTCAGTTCACCAGTATTGAGTGTATTTACATTGTTGTGTGCATATTTTCTTTACGACTCAACATAGTAAATCTATGTCTTGGAGTTAGTCTTTCAGAAATATTCTCACACAAAGGTATGTGGAGAAAGATAGTCATTATGGCATTGTTTATAAAAATAAGAGATGGAAGAAGCAATCTTTTATCAGTAGGGTACATGCTAAATATTCTGGCTGTGTTTACATAGTTCAATATGATGCAGCTATTAAAGAGTATAAGGCAAGTGTGTATGTACTGATATAGAATGCTCCCCATATATATTGTTAGGCAGGGAAAAGCAGGACAGTGTCTCTAGCTTGCTGACATTAAGTCAGAATCAAATGATTATATGCACATATAGCATTTTGAATGCATAGAATATCTCTATGAACACACGCCAGAAACTCCTTGTCTCTAAGAGTAGGAACCAGAGCTGGAAGCTGCATTCACATTTTATCATATAGCCCTTTGTACAATTATACTCATACATGTTACCTTTTTAAATGAATGTTATGTAACAAAGAAAACTTTGATACGAAACTGAATATTGCTAAAAGGCCAATAGTCCACACTCAACCTGTAGATTTAATATGTTCCCTTAGAAACTCAAGTAATTTTTTTAAACTATCCAGGCTGATTTTATGGAAATGAAAAATTAACTAGTCAAGAATAGCCAGAGGGGTGCCTGGGGGGCTCAGTCAGTTGAACGTCCGACTGCAGCTCAGGTTATGATCTCACGGTTCGTGAGTTTGAGCCCCGCATCGGGCTCTGTGCTGACAGCTAGCTCAGACCCTGGAGCCTACTTCAGATTCTGTGTCTCCTTTCTCTCTGACCCTATCCTGATCACACACACTCTCTCTCTCTCTCTCTCTCTCAGAAATAAATAAAAAAGCATTAAAAAAAAGAATAGCCAGAAAATGTCAGAAAGATAATAATGATTAGAGGGGAAAGGGGGAGAGAGACTAGCCAAATCTTATATTGGCAAAAGATATATCCAATAAAGGGTTACTACCCAAAATATATAAAGAATTTATACAACTCAACGCCCAAAACAAACAAACAAACAAACCCCACATTTAATTTGGTTTTAAAAATGGGCAGAGGACCTGAGTAGACATTTTTCCAAAGAGGACATCCAGATGGCCAACCGGCACATGAAAACATGTTCAGCATCACTCATCATCAGGGAAATGCAAATCAAAACCACAATGAGATAGCACCTCACACCAGTCAGAATGGCTGGTATCAAAAATACAGAAATAACAAATGTTGGTGAGGATGTGGGGAAAAAGCAATCCTCATACAGTGTTTGGTGGGAATGTAAATTGGCACAGTCACTGTGAGAATAATATGGATTCTCCTCAAAAAATCAAAAATAGAAATACAATATGATCCAATAATTCCACTACTGGGTATTTGCCCAAAGAAAACAAAAACGCTAATTCAAAAACATATACGTACCACTATGTTTATTGCAACATTAATAATATATTGTTACTTGGGATATGAAAACAATGCAAAAGTCCACTGATAGATGAATGGGTATAGAAGATGTGATACACACACATGATGGAATATTACTCAGCTATAAAAAAGGATGAGATTATGCCACTTGCAATACTACGGATGGAACTAGAGGGTATTATGCTAAGTGAAATAAGGCAGACAGAGAAAAACAACTACCATATGATTTCACTTCTGTGTGGTATCTTAAAAACAAAACAAATGAATACAGGAACAAAAAGCAGAATCGGAACTATAAATACAGAGAACAAACTCATAGTTTCCAGAAAGCAAGGGGTGAGGGAAATGGGTAAAATAGGTGAAGGGGAGTGGGAGATACAGGCTTCCAGTTATGGAATGAATAAGTCACAGGAGTAAAAGGAATATAGTAAGGAATATAGTCAATGGAATTATAATAACAATGTATGGTGACAGATGGTAGCTACATTTTTGGTGATCATAGCATAATGTATAGAGATGTTGAGTCACTAAGTTGTACACCTGAAACTAATGTAATATTGTGTGTCAACTATACTCAAATAAAAATAAATAGATAAATAAAAATAAAACTACGTTATAAAACCACATTCAATAAAACTGGGTGAAACTAGAGCGTAAATAAACAGATCAATAGAATCTAATAGAAAGTGCAGAAACAAAACCAAATTCATTTGAAAATAAGTATATGAAAAAAGTATAATTTCATACCAGTTGGGTAAAGATGGATTATTTAATAAACGGTAACAGCACGCCTAGAAGCCATGGGGAAAAAACAGTTTGCTCCATAATTCAATCCCTAAGACAAAATAAACTCTAGATATAACAAAGATTTAAATGTTTAAAAATGAAGACACAAGGGCGCCTAGCTGGCTCAGTCAGAAAACATCTGACTCTTAATCTCGGGGTTGTGAGTTCAAGCCCCATGTTGGGTGTAGAGATTACTTAAAAATAAAATCTAAATAGGGGCACCAGGTGGCTCATTTGGTTAAGCATCTGCCTCTTGATCTTGGCTCAGGTCATGATCTCACAGTTGGTGAATTCAAACCCCACATAAGGCTCTTTACTGATGGCCCAGAGCCTGCTTGGGATTCTGTCTTTCCTCCTCTGAATATTGCCCCTCCCCCACTTGAGCACTTGTTCTTTCTCTCAAAATAAATAAATTTTAAAAATAAATAAATAAAATAAATGAAGACATAAAACTATTAGAAGAAAATATGAGAGAATCATTTTGGAATCTAGAGCAAAGTACTTTACAAGCATGTCACAAAACGCAGATGGCCTAAAAGACTGATAAACTAAAAACAACTTTTTTTTAAATGGTTTATTGTCAAGTTGGTTTCCATATAACACCCAGTCCTCATCCCCACAAGTGCCCTCCTCCATGCCCATCACCCCCATACTCATCAGTCCTCAGTTTGTTCTCGGCATTCAAGAGTCTCTCATGGTTTGCCTCCCTCCCTCTCCCCCACTATTTCCTCCCTTCTTCTCCCCCACGGTCCTCCATTAAGTTCCTCCTAATCCTCCTATACGTGCAAACATATGGTGTCTGTCCTCTGCCTGACTTACTTCACTCAGCATCACACCCTCAAGTTCCATCCATGTTGCTACACGTGGCCAGATTTCATTGTTTCTCATTGCCATGTAGTATTCCATCGTATAGATAAAACACATCTTGATCATTCGTCTGTTGATGGACACTTAGGCTCTTTCCATGTAAAAACAACTTTTTAATGGTCAAAAAGACTTCAAAATTTTAAAGGTAAAGGACAAAGTGGGGGAGTGGATACTTGTAGCCCACATAATTAACAGAAGGCTAATTTCTTTAATATTATTGAGTCCTTTTGGATTGCTTTTTCAAAGATCAATAAAGCAATAGAGAAACTTATCAACATACATGGAAATTCAATCGCTTTTAGATATTTTAGAAGATGCTCAAGCTCATTTACAACTACGCAAATGCAAATTCATTCCACAGAGCTGCAATTTTTTATCTCTTAGACTTTTGACAACCCTCTGTTGAGAGAGGTATAGGAAAACAGACACTTTCCTAGCTGATCATAGTGGTGACAATAGCACTTTGCAGAGAGTACATTTCTCTCACTCAGGAGTTCGTACCCGGGCATATATATATGCCGAAACACTCACACGTAGGAATGTGCTATTAGCTCTGGAAAACAGTGTGGAGGTTCCTCAAAGAATTAACAATAGAACTCCCCTATGACCCAGCAATAGCACTGCTAGGAATTTATCCAAGAGATACAGGAGTGCTGATGCTTAGGGGCACATGTACCCCAGTGTTCATAGCGGCACTTTCAACGATAGCCAAAGCATGGAAAGAACCTAAATGTCCATCACCTGACGAATGGATCAAGAAGGTGTGGTTTATATATACAATGGAATACTACTTGGCAGTAAGAAAGAATGAAATCCTGCCATTTGCAGCAACGTGGATGGAACTGGAGGGTATTATGCTAAGTGAAATAAGTCAGTCAGAGAAAGACAGATACCATATGTTTTCACCCATATGTGGATCTTGAGAAACTTAACAGAAGACTGTGGGGGAGGGGAAGAGGAAAAAAAATTATAGGGAGGGAGGGAGGCAAACCATAGGAGACTCAAATACAGAGAGCAAACTGAGGGTTGATGGAGAGTGAGAGAGAGGGGAAAGTGGGTGAGGAGCATTGAGGAGGGCACTTGTTGGGATGAGCACTGGGAGTTGTATGGAAGCCAATTTAACAATAAATCATATTTTTTTAAAAAAAGGAATGTGCTATTTACTGAACACTGTAACAGAAAAAGTGAAAAAATTTAAATATCCATTAATAGGGGACCAGTTGAATAAAAATGAGAATATGAAGTTAAACACTGCCAAGACAAATCGTTTAGTTAAAAAAGAAAGTGCAGCAGGGTATTTATAGTGTGCTCTGGGTGCGTTATCCGTTTAGAGACGTATGCTGCATCTCCTGAACGGTGGACAGGAACATGAATAGAGGTTGTATTATGGGTGAAGGGAGGGATGAGATCGTGGGTTAGGAATAAGAATTCCATCATATTCTCAAGGTGCTTTTGGATACTGTGCCATATTTTTGCAATATCTATTTATAAAAGTGATTATTCTTATAGTTGAAATAAAAAAGAAGCCAAACACCCAAGCTTAGGAACCTTTAGAAGACACCATTTAAGGAAGCATATTGTGTGGTCTTGGTGGATTATTCTGTCCTGGTGGTGGATTGTTCTGTCCTGGTGGTTGACAGAGCTTGTCTAGACTTGCCAACAGGGTGCCAGCATGTGCTGAAAATACCTACTAGGTTCCCGGGGACAGAACCAGTCAGAGGTACAGATTTATAATCCAGAGCAGTTTACTCAGGGAAAAAGTATAAATCATAGCAAAGGAGGAAATGTCAAAGTCTGTGCTGGACTTAGGTCTGAGGAGTGAGGCCGCGAACAGGAAGCCCAGATGGCATGGAAAAAGCTAAACTGTGCCCAAATACTCAAATGTGCCTGTTCTGGTAACTAGGATGGCCTGATGTCTTAAAGGGTCAGACAGGACCAGCCAGAACTTTCTCAAGGCTCCAGAAGTGATCACAACCACCCCCTTTTCACCTTCAAAACTACCAGGCAGTAGTTCTATGTGCTGTAAGGTTTAATACTCCGCAGAAGAGAGAACCTTATCAGTGGATCGTCCCACATTCACAGGCCCTGCAGGGACCAGTGCAAGCCTCTCTCATAAGGGCATGAGCTAAGTCAGCATTATGTAAAGTGTGGTTTGTGGAGTACTGAGGACAGTTCGCTACCAGTCCATGATGCGCTAAGTCCAGAAGTTAGGAATAAGCATTTAGAAACAGCAATTTAACAATGTCTAATGAATCAAATAATTAAAAAATCAGAACTTAGATTTTGTATGCTTTTACTTTTCTTTTTTACTGTAACATTTGAATTTTACCAAAATACTGTCTGCAACAGATTACATCATTTAAAAACAATAACAAGCTGGTCTTTCACTAGAGTTGAGAAGCATTTTCTAGAGGCAAGGACCATATCTGAGTCATTTCTTTACCCCTAGTTCCTGAGTCAAGGTCTGGGATAAGCATAGATGCTTACAGATGTTGACCAGAAGTCACTGCAGTCCACAGGTTTTTTGCTTAAATGAGAAAACTGAGACATGGAAAATACGCATGATGCCCTAATACTAATGGCAGCACAGAGCTGTGTCTCAGGACTCCTGACTTCCATTCTGGTGCTTTCTCCTCTCTCTGCTAAAAGAGAGGAGGCATAGACAACTCTGAAAATTTCACACTGTTGTATGCAGTCATTCAGAACTCTGTTTCTGAGACACTTTAGACAAGACTTTCCAATGAATATTTCCCATCTAGTGATTTAAAAAAAGATATATGTACCTTGCATTGACTCCATTCATTTATTCATTCATTCATGTGTCAAATACCATGTTTGGGAAATCCCATGTCCTTAAGACACTCATGGTCTCTTGAGAAAGACCTACATGGAAATACGTGATTACAACACAGTGGGCCAGGAAAGTCAAGTACAGGACACACTGGGAGCACAGAGTAGGACCTTCCATGCTTCAGGAAATGGCAATTTCATGAATAGCTTTAAACTTAACAGTTTGATGCTCAAAAAAATACTAGTTTCTTTCTTGCCTTGCTCTTCCTGGACCTTCAGGATAGCAGTTTTTATTGTCACCGTTTCTGTGTGAGGGTGAGCTCATGAACTGAGTGTGCTAGGAATGCAGCCAGTATATGTCCTTTGGCTGAATGGGGTAGCATTTCCAAGGGCTGTATCCCTCGCCACCACTGCATCTGGTCTTTTTTTTTTTTTAATAGTTTATTGTCAAGTTGGTTTCCGTATAACACCCAGTGCTCATCCCCACACATGCCCTCCTCCATGCCCATTACCCCCTCCCCACCCCCCACTCTCATCAGCCCTCAGTTTATTCTCAGCATTCAAGAGTCTCTCATGGTTTGCCTCCCTCCCTCTTCCCCACTACTTTTCCCCTTCTTCTCCCCCACGGTCCTCCGTTAAGCTCCTCCTAATCCTCCTATACGTGCAAACATATGGTGTCTGTCCTTCTCTGCATCTGGTCTTCAGGTCTGCTGGAGAATGCCTTATTCATTTCCCACCTCTGATCAGAGCGTCTGTGAACGTCCTTCCTGGCTGTGCAGTTCTCTTGGGCTCTCTTATCCCGAAGCTTTCCTGAAGCTAAGCCTGGCATTCCCAGGCAAACAAGTGCATCCAGCCCATAGAACCAATATCCATCCACCCAGTAGTCCAGCTTGCTTGGAGTGAGAGGGATGCATGGCATAAGGGGGTAGAAAACAGGCCTGTAAAAGGCTTTCTCTGAACTTAAAGGTTGGAATCATCTTGTGAATGAACTTGAATACCAGGCTATGGAGATTATATGTAGGCTAGTAGGAATGGGACACCATTGAGGGTTTCTGGGCAGGCATGTAACCAGAGACCAGGGCATTCATTCATTCAACATAATTATTGGCATCTATTGTGTGTGAAGCACAGAATGAGACCCCATGCTAGGTCCTAAAAGCGTAGAAATAAGTAAGACCTAGTGTGGGAGTCATATCACGTCATCCCCCTGGGTTATAATGGACTCTTTACCCCATGCAACCATTTAAAATCCTTGTCTCAGGGAAGGAAAGAAATTAAATTGTCTGAGAAACTTCCTACTATATAAAATGAGCTACAGAAATTATAAAGCCATAAGTCAGACTTCCAATTGTTCTGTAACTATATAAACATAGCAATTATTCCTTAGGATAGAAATCTAGAAGCAAACAAACCAAAGAGGAAACAGGAGCCCTGCTTCATACAGAGATGTTCTGCTGCCCCCTCAGTTTCTCGCCTCATATGAGAACATGCCTCATTGACACCATGGAGCCAATGAAGCTTGCAAGACCTGACTTGGAAGGCTTGGGGAACAAAGACAAAAGCAAGCAATTACAAGCTGACGAACTGTGTGTTATGGTGGAGTTTTGTGTAAGGGTACGTGGGAGCACTAAGGAGACATCCGTTCTGACCAATTCTGTCTTGAATTAAGGACCTCATGAAGCCATGAGCTGAATTTTGAAGGATGAAGAGTTTGCTGGTAGACAAAAGCCGAGGGCACACCAGGCTGTATAGAGGTGTGAAATACCTTCGTGAAACTAAGTGATGGGAGAGTGGTAGGAGATGGGACAGGCAGGACATTTTCATTCACTTATTGATCCCATAAAGGTTTCCTATGCACCTGTTGTGGACCATGCCCTCGGGTAAGCAGGAAAGCAATCACAAGTCCATAGACACAGATCTTACCTAGAAAGAGCTCAAGTAATCAGAGTTCAGACAGGCAGAAACCCAAAAAGCAGTGCACTGCCTTTCCTTCAGGAAGGCCAATTATTCTCCCAAAGTCGTCCTATGCAAGGAAGGAGCTTATAGCATTCCATTGATAGTGCCTGCATTGTACCAGACACTATGGTAGATTCCTTACAGACTTACCTATCTGAGTGAATCTTCACAGCAAGCCTGGAAGGTGGTCCATTATTCATTTCATTTTCCAGATGAGAAAACCGAGGCCCAGAAAAGTTAGGTAACTCTTATAACCCAAGGTCACACAGCTAATATTCAGTAGCACTGGAACCTGCTCTTTACTTCTCACTGGCTTTTTACGTTTCTTCATGCTGCCTCTCCATCCTGAAAAGAGCTTTCACTCCCCGTATATATCAGAATTCTACCCAGCTTCCCACATCCTACCCTGTCATGGTGGCTTTCTTGGTCCTTTCAAATGCATGTTGTATCCTCCTCCCCGGGTCTTGAATCCCAATTTGGCCCATTTTCTGTCTTGTCTTAGGGCGTCTGTGTCTGCCTCTAGAAGAAAGAGCAAAAAGTAGGAGTCCATCTGAGAAGGGTTGTGCCCTGGACCCAACCTTTCCTCTCCCCAGCAGGGCTTTACGTGTGGCTGGCTCATAACACACTGATAAGTGTCTGTTGAATTAAGTGGAACACTTTAGCCCTCAGATCCCTGACAGGAAGACTGCTTTAGCAAAGGCAGTCTTTCAACCTCCTTTGTCTCCATAGCTACCACCAGTTCTCCAAATGACACCCTATTTCCCAGTAGGCTCCAGTTACAGTAATTCTTAATTTATCTTCCTATTCAAAAGCAAAATTACTGCTTCATTAGTCAATGGGTAAAGAAAATCAAAAGTCTATTAACTGGCAAGCCAATGCTGTTCCAAAGAGCATTGACCCATGTATGTTATGGGCAGCCTGCTCATTGGAAACCACAGCTCCTGAGAGCAGCTCTCTGGAGCAGTGTTGGGGGGTGGGGGGCAGGGGACTGGAATGTTTTTAGCCTTTGAATGCATAGACACATATCAGATTCTTACTGGGATTTTTTTTTTTTTTTTTTTTTGGTAGGGAAGGGGAGACTACTGGCTTGTAAGTAATATGGTGTACAGACTAAGTATAGGATTTCATAGATGCATATACTTAACCAATAAGCACTGACAGATATATATGTGTTTCCTGGAGCAAAATTAATTTACTCTTTAGTATAATGAATTCCCTGAAGAATATAGTCAAGAATATCAATCACTGCAAACATAGAGTGTGCTCACCTGGCTAATGATATGGGATCATGACTGCAAATGGGGTTGCACCTTCCAAGATGAGGATTTCTTCTATACCAACACCCAAAGGGTTATCTTTCTCAAATGGACCTGCTAATTATTTAAAACGCACCTCTTTGCGTGATCTACATGCAAACTAGTGACCTTAAACTTAAGCAGGTACCTATATCAAATACAAATAATGTACAAACCTAACCACAAAGAAGTGGATCAGAGATGAACTCCAAAGCCCTCCTAAGTGGAGCCTAAGACAGTGGTGATGTCTGCTGTAGGGTCCATATCTGGCCTGGATCAGGGCTTTGCTTTATTATTCCAACTGCCACAGACGTTTTGCATTCTTTTACAACATGCATCGTTGACTCACTGGAGTCTAAAATACTTGGAATAGACTATAGTTTTGCTTCTTTTGAGACAATGGAAGGATATTAGGACATTTTCATTCCCTGCACCCCACTGCCACCTTAATAATGCCAAATAATGAAATTTTATATATATTTAACCCTACAAGGCATTATTTATATTGTTTTTACAGTCAGTATTCATTTGGCATCACCCTTATATTTACCGTTCCTTCCTTTTTGCATTTCCATTTTCCTTCCAGGATTATTTCCTTCTACCTGAAGAACACCTTTAGCATTGTCTTTGGTGAGAATCTGAAGGCAAAACTTGTTTCTGTCTGTCTCAAAATATCTTTATTGTACCTTCATGTTTGAAGGATATTTTTTAATGAGTAAGTTGGCAAGTATTTTCTTTCAGTATTTTAAAGGCATGATTCTTCTGCCTTTGGCTTCCATCATTTCGTTGTGAAGTCACATGTCAGTCTAACTGTTGTTCTTTTCAAGGGCCACTCTTTTTCTCCAGATGCTTTTAAGCTTTTGTCTTTGTCTCTGGTTTTCAGAAGTTGTGCTCTATGCCTAGGAGGTTTTGTTTGTATTCATTTATCCTTTGGGTGGGAGGGAGGTGGTTGTAGCACGTCTTGAATCTGTCACTTCGTATCTTTTGTCAGTTTTGGAAAATTCTGCCCATTGTTTCCTCAAAGATTGGTTCTACTCCAATTTTCTCTCTCCTCTCCTTCTGGGACTCCAGTGATACATATGTTAAATTTTGCTGTCATTTCCCATATGTTTTGAATGGTATTTTTTTTATTCTCCATCATTTTTCCCTTCCATATTTTAGTCTGGATATTTTCTAATCCTGTCTTCCACTGGTCTTAAACTACTGTTAAACCTGTGAGTTCTTAATCCCAGTTATCACATTTATCAGTTCTAGAATTTCCATTGGATTCCTTTTACAAATTCCAATTTGTTACTAAAGTCTTGCATTTTGATTTCTTTTTCTTTGAACATGCTAATCACAGTTTTTGTTTAAGTCCAGGTTGGTAACTACAATATCTGGTTCATCTATGGGTCTCTTTCTATTGTCTTTTTCTCTTGGTTCTGGTACTCTGATATGTCTGATGATTTTTTATTGAATGCCAGACATTGTCTATGAGAAATTGTAGAGGCTCTGGATGACATTATTGACCTTCACAAAAGATTTAGTTCCACTTTGAGCAGGCAGTTAGTGTAGGGTAGATCACTTTAATCAAATCATGGATTGGGCTCTTTTGAAGCCAAATTTTAATCTTTGTGAGAGCTGTTTTATTTACAGTTCACCCTTACTCCAAGGATGTAGCTCTTCAGGGCTCTCATGGCAAGTCTGGGGTGCTTACCAGTGTCCCTCTTCCTTATGGCTTCTGACTTACAAATTTTAATCTTCTTAAAACATGAGGCTGCCGAAAGCTCAGTTCAGCCTCTTAGCTACTAATTTCTACTAAGATTTGCAAACTTTCTCTCCTGTGACTCTTACAAATCAGCAACTTCCTCAGAAGGAAAAGCAGTGCCAAGTGTTGGGCTCGTTTCTCTGTCCTTCCTTTCTCTTCAGTTTCTTGGCTCAAGTCATTTTCTTTCCCCAGTCCTGCCAAAAGCTATGCTCAGCTTCTCAGCCTCTTAGTTTCACATGGCTGATGGAAAAGCCAGTGTCTAAAGGGAAAAGGCAGCTTGGAATATCTGACTCACTTCTATGCATCTCCCTTCTCTCCAGGATCTTGGCCCTCAAGTCTTGGCTGCACTGAGTGCTCTCCAACGCTTTAAACCAAGTTTTTTTGCTTTGTTTCATCTATATTTTCTAGTTGTTCTTGGCAGGTTGTTAGTCTGATACAAGCTAGTTCACTATTGCTGGAGGTAAAACTAGAATCTCTTCTTTACGCATGTGGGTTCTCTCTCTCCAACATACAGCTGTGTCTTTGACATCATTCTGATCCCTTGTCTTCAAAACAGTCCCACTCCCTGGGATCAGTACTAATGTGCTAAGTGTGGAGATTCCTATGTATTTCTGACTATAGTTGTTCAAAACTCCCCCTTAAGTTATATTTGTTGTATAAGTTACATTTGCTATTTGTTTTCATTCCTAATTGATATTGGAAAATACAGTATTACACCAGGTGTAACTTCTTTCAATGTGAGTGACTTGGCAAAATTCTGCAACAGGGAAAGGGCTTATTATGTTTTGGTACTTTGATCTTTAGGCTTTCCTGTGCATTGAAATCTCTCTCCTGCTGGTCAAAACATTATTTTTTCTGTGTCCAGCTTCTACTCACCTAACCCCACTGCAAAGGAACCATCTGCTCCCACGTTTGAACTCCAATTACCTGTCTTGGAGCTTTGCTTTCTGTCTTATTGATTTCCATTGCATACGAGTGGCAGACCTGCTAAATATGTCATCAAAAGTGCTAAGAAAATTGGATTGACTTTTCCAAATGTTCAAACTGTTAAAAAAAAAAAACTTTTTAAAACTTCTATGGATGTGGGGTGACTGAGTGGCTCAGTCAGTTAAGCATCTGACTCTTGATTTCAATTCAGGTCATGATCTCATACTTCATGAGTTCTAGCCCTGCATCAGGCTCTGTACTGACAGTGTGAAGCCCACTTGGGATTCTCTGCTTCCCTCTCTCTCTGCCCCTCCCCCACTTACACTTTCTCTCTCTCCAAAATAAATAAGTCAACATTTTAAAAAAGACTTCTATAGATTTAAAATAAATGATATTTTACAGTAATCAACTAGTAGGACACTGATTCTTCTAAGATGTTATAAAATGAAGCCACCTTTTCTTCAATGTTAAGAATTAGATGTGAATTAGACACTATTAAAGATTTTCGTGGTATCTTTGAAAAGGAATTATACTAAAATAACACAGATTTTGCTGAAAATACAAAATAAACTATGTTGGCTATATATTGAGCACCAATCAATGCACACATAGAAATATCTAGTTTGGTAGATGCCCTCTAGTCCTGCTCAGTTGGGAGCATTAGGCAGTTACTGTAATCTAAAAAGGAATGTACTAAAGTAGGGAATTATAAAATTAATACATGAATATGTCAAATATTTTAGCCATGTAAGTATACTTTCTGTCACAAATATAAATCACTCAAAAAATTCATCAATCCCGATTTCCAGGTTAGGCTTCTTGAAAGTGCATCTAGCACTTAAAGATACTTGTAAAGCAATCTGAGTCCAGAGCCCTTGATGTTTACAACTTCTCCCAATCTTTGACAGTTATCTTGTTCTCACCTAATAGTACAAGATTTTTAGCAACTCGCTTTTATGGAGTTCCTTCAAAGCAGGGATGAAAGGACACCTTCCTTTTTTCACTCATATCTCACCAATTTCAAAAAATCAACTAAATTATTAAATACAGTGTAAGGATAACTGGCAGCAGGAAATATGGGGACATACACTCCTTGGCAAACATGTAGTTCTACTGCAGGAGCATCAACATGCGTCTGTGGCCAAGGGTGGCACCCTGCTGAAGCGTTCAGCATTCAGTGGGCTCTGTCAACATTCACAGCAGAGAGAATGACAGACAGTGGTGAGTCCTGCAAGGAGGTGAAGTGGTGGTTAGGCAAGAAAGCTTCTACAGGGGCACCTCAGTCAGTTAAACGTCCAACTTTAGCTCAGGTCATGATCTTACAGTTCATGAGTTCAAGCCCCGGGCCAGGCTCTGTGCTGAAAGCTCAGAGCCTGGAGACTGTTTTGGATTCATGTTTCCTTTTCTGTCTCTGTTCCCCCCTCCCCCACCCCACTCATGCTCTTTCTCTCTCTCTCTCTCAAAATTAAATAAACATTAAAAAAATTAAAAAACAAGAAACAAAAAAAGCTTCTACAGTGCTGGTAATGGGTACAGTTCATGTTGCTCAGGGTTGGATTGAATCTTGTCGATTTGAGGTCACCTTGCTTGCCACCACACCTCTTACCCTTCATATTTGTTCACTGGCATGATTTCAGAATGACTGAAATTAGCTCCTTCACTAATCTGTAATATTACCTAAATTTAATAATAATAATAGTGAATGTTTTGTGTGTTATCAAGTGCCAGCCTGCTAAACACTTCGCATAAATAACCACACTGAGGGGCGCCTGGGTGGCTGAGTCGGTTAAGCGCCAGACTTCGGCTCAGGTCATGATCTCACAGTTAGTGGGTTTGAGCCCCATGTCAGGCTCTGTGCTGGCAGCTCAGAGCCTGGAGCCTGCTTTGCTTTCTGTGTCTCCTTCTCTCTCTCTGCCCCTCCTCTATGTTCTCTCTCTCTCTCTCTCTCAAAAATAAATAAGCATTTAAAAAATTTTAAATAACCATACTGAATCTTCATAACCCTTTTATGCAGTACTATTATTACCCTCATTTTATATCTGAGGAAATTGAGACTCAACAGAGTGAAATGACTTGTCCAAGGCTTAGCTGCAAATGGTAAATGCAGAATTCAAATCCAGGCCATCAGAATCCAGAACCCACATGTTTACTGTACACTAATCTGCATCTCTCGTTGCAGAACTTGGGTGCTAGTGATGGGTCCTTTCTGCTGTGACCCACTGCCTGCTTCTCAGGCTGGGGCCAGCTCCCCATGCTCTCATTTTCCCTTTTTCGCTCCAGTCAGCATCTGTAAACTCAGCCCATTTTCCTTCCCCGCAGGAGTTGATAACCTCCCTCTCTCTCCTCCTCCTGATTCTCCCAAACCTGGCAAAGTGCACGGTTCTGGCATCCGAAGCTCTCTTTTTCTTCATTGATTCTGAAGACATCTTTGTGAGCTCTTTGTGATTTAAGGACTTCACTGTCATCACTATGGAGACACAGAGTAAGAGAAAAATACATGCAGAAAAATGACAAAGTTTCCAGAAACGTACGACACATTTGAATTCTGGTTCCTGAGCTACGATTCTTCATTGCTCATGCTGTGATGAGAAACAAATGCATCCTTGGGTTGTTGTCCTCCATACTTAGTCCTGAGAAAGGGGTTCCCCGATTCCCTACCTCCATTTAGCAACAGTCCTTGGTACCTCCGCATCCATAAAAGCTCTTTATCTCAGCACACATACCCCTGGTTTTCAGGGGGCTTGTGCTCTAACACACTTCAGACTGGAAAGTACCTATTTTCTAGGAATTCCACCTGATACATGCAGTAGCAGCGATGATTTCTCTGAGCATTACCTAATGGTCACGGTTTAGTCACTAAGTATCATAATTCCTGGAAAACCTCTTATAAAATGTCTGTATTCTACCTGACACGCATGGGGTTGAGGGGACAGGGCAAGAGAGCCCCAACTTCAGCCACCATTAACCATTAGTTCTGGAAATGGATTTGTTCGTCTAAATAGCTGTCACACTCAGGAAAGACTTACTGGCTACACCAAAATGGCAGAAACTCCGAGAAAGCCCACCCATAAGTTGAAGCTACTACTATGATGTAACCTAATGTGTACATCAATGTCTAATCCCCCTCCCTTTTAATCTCAGAATACCAGCTGTTAACTGGATACATGGCCATCCAGAATAAAGACTACATTTCCCAGCTTCCCTTGAGTTAGCTTTGGCCATGACACCAAGTTTCTGACCAATGAGATGTAAGAAAAACAATGTGTGTAATTTCCTAGAAGAGGATATAAAAAGAGTGCACATGACCATCATTGTCCCCTGGACTGTCCAACTACAGAATTTTTACATAAGAGACAAAGAAACTTTTATTCTTGTTTTAAGCTATCATATTTGAGTTTCTTAGTTATATGCAATCAAATCTATTCCTAACCAACATGGGTAAGAATTACAAAAGTATTTCAGAGATTGAGATACTTGTTTCTTATTCCCTTTCATGGAAATTTTCTTGTGAAGTATATTCTGATTGAGGATTCTCTTTCTTAACTACACTGTCCTAAACACATAGATACTTTGGTCTCAAGTGACTAAAGAGAAGCATTTGTTCTCATTGGTAACTATTCTACACAAAATTCTTCAACTAGGAGCATCTGGGTGGCTCAGTTGCTTGTGTCTGACTTTGGCTCAGGTCATGATCTCACAGTTCGTGGGTTTGAGCCCCGCATGGCCTCAGAGCCCAGAGCCTGCTTCAAATTCTGTGTCTCCTTCTCTCTTTGCCCCTTCCTCAGTCGTGCTCTGTCTCTCAAAAATAAATAAATGTTAAAAAAAAATTCTTCAATTAAATGAAGGTTGAGAAATCAGAAACAACACAGGACCCCACACAAACTTGGTCTCACCTTGTGACCAATTCCCACCACCACTCCACACGTGGGAAAACAAAAATCACCCCGCATTTTAAAATTCCTTACGTTCCTTTGTTCAATTGTTGCAGACCCTACAAGGAAATGAGGATAGGTATTTCTGAGACTGAACCATCATACACATGAAATCGGTAATAAATACAATAAATGCTTAAATAAATCATGGCTAGAGCAAGTAATGTAATTTTTTACCATCAGATGGTTCCTGTAAAAAAGTACAAGAGTGTCAATCTATATGATGCCCCCAACTCCACTTCAAGTTATCTGTTAATTACATGTCCCTCAATTATCCGGTGCCTTTGCTATTGTGGCAAGTGTCTGGTTCATTTTATCCCATTGCTCAATAGATTTTAATTGCAGTTGCTGCAGCAGACACCTCAAGATTCATTTCCTATAGAGACCATCGCAGACTGTAGAGTGGCCCAATGATGATGAATTTCAATGACTCGAATCACTGAGGAAGAGGGAAGCGCTTCCATTTTAATTACTTCTACAAGAGAGTAGCACTTTCACCCATGCTCATTGTCCTGAAACAAAAGACCTCCTGAAAGGAAAATAAAATCCAGGGTACAATGGTCTCCCTGACACAGATCTCTTTTCTCATTGCACCTCAACTCAGCCAGCTCCGTATTGGGAAATACTGGCAAGCCAGTGGGATTTGCAAGCAGATTGGAAGCCATGAAGAAATCAACATTCAGTTTATTTTTATTTATCTTACTTGAGCAATTAAAATGCATTGAGTGGGTCAAGATATGAGACAGCATCTCACCATCATTGCAGATGTTCTGTGTTAAAGGGTTGGGAGTAATTAACGCTGACATGCATATGTATTTATTGTTTGTTTCACTGAGACAGAACCAGAGACATTCTAAGGGGTTTCCATACTCATTCATGGCCTTGGGTCTCGGCGCATGCCGTTCCCTTTTCTCTCCTTTTTGCATTTGGGACAAATAGCATCTTCCAGAAAAGCCCAGCTCAGCTGCCACTTCCTCTGCCCTGCCCTGGGGATGGTGTAGGGGTGGGAACAAGAAGCACAGAAGACCTTAGATGAGACATATCTGGCCAGGAATGCCAGTGCCGTGTGACCTTGTGCAAGTTACTTAGGCTCTCTGAGCCCTAGTTTCCTCATCTGTATACTGGAGGAGAATGAATATTCTCCTGGGTCATAGTTATTATGCATGTCAAGTGAGATACTTTATATGAAGCACTCGGGATAATGCCTGGGCATAGAAGGGGCATGACAGGTTATAATTTACCTGCCTCTTCTACGCTGCCAACAGTAGCATTTTCAAAGCTCTTTTATGATGCTAATTGATCAGCAAATCAGAAAACAGGGATTCAGATTTTCTCTGTCCTTTCTTCCTACCCTGATCCAAGTGAAAGGTGATTAGATTTAGTTGTCTCTTGTTGCAAGTCCATTCCCTCCTCTTGGACCTCACTGCTAACTGCTTTGATTCACGCATGGTTTCTTCATTAATGCAATAGTCTCTTTAGATCTACACACCTCTCATCTTACCCCCTCCTTCGCAAGGCCTGGGAGCTTCCACAGTGATCTCTCCTGTCCCTCCCCTATAGGATGGTCAACCATCCCAGTTTTCCCAGGACTGATGAGGTTCCCAGGATGTGGAACTTTGAGTTATAAAATCAGGACAGGTGTGAACAAAGCAGGATGAGCTGGTCACACTACATCTCCTCCTTCAAATCTCTCACTGGTTCCTCAAGGATTCCAAGATGAACTTAACATTAGTCAAACAATGTAACAAACCAACAAAACCACCTGTCACCCTGCCCTGCATTTCTCTCAACCTTCATCTTCATCACACACACCCTTACTATTTGCTACACAAACTACCACCCTTTGCCTCCGTGAAACTGGGCTTCCAGGTGTTACACGCTCCTTCCCAGCCTCATCTTCCTCCTTGCCCTTTGCAGTTCCTTCCACATACAACGGCCATCCTCCTTTTCATTTCACCCGGCTAACTTCTTCGGATCCTAACTGTCACCTCTTCTAAGAAGTCTTCTCTGAACACCTGCTGTAGGTGCTCCTCTGCTGTGCTCCTGTAGCACCCTGGTTTTACCTCTGACCTGACATTTATTATACTCTGCTGTGACTATGGTCTCTCTCTCCCCAAGTAGACTGAGAGGTCCTTGAGGACAGGGACTGTGTCTTCTCTATCTTTGTAACCCCAGGAACTGACACAAGTAATTGCTCACTGTGGAGAGAATGAACAAATGAGGTATGCACACTAGCCTCCCCCCTCCCACAACCATGCGAACTCCTCAGAAGCAGAAAGGACACATATCTTGATTTCCTGTGATTTCTTGGTTTTCTTATCTAGTACCCAGTATACAGCAGAGCTCAATTAATATTATGAATGAATGAATGAATGAATGAATGAATGAATACATCTTTCTTTAGATAGAAGCCAGATGATGAACTTTCATGGGTTCAGTTTGTTCCCTGCCCTAGCCATATGCCCTGGACAAGGCACCAGCTGTTAGAACCAAACATGGCCCCATGCTGTCACTAGGTAGCTATTGGCTAAATATTACAGGAGCTCTGCCCCCTCTGCTTCCTCCTATAGACACAGGCACCAGAAGACAAATGGTTTCTGTCCAAAGACTGATTTCACATAGGAGAAAATTCTCAATTAGATTCCCTACACAGTTGAGTGTAAAGGCCACTAGCACATGGAGAAGAAAGCTACACCAGATGGCTTCCCCACTACAAAGAGATTAAATATGTGTCATTTCTACTTGCATAGGGGTTTAGTCTTTTTGGAGCTCAGCATTAAACAGCTGGGAGCCCTTTGTGACCATGCCGATTCCACTGCCTGATGGCAGGAAGTCAGGCAGCAGGCAAAGTCTGTCCATTCCCTCCAACCACCTTCCCAGCCAGTACGCTGTAACTTTCTCCCCTATAAAAGTTTTATGGCAAGTTGAGTAGGAAACCTAGCGGGAATTAAGACCTCAAGGGGTTTGGCAGGATGGAGAAAATGAGACCAGATTGGAAAATGAGTGATTGTTTCTGGAAATGAGTATGGAATGGAAAAAGGTCCAAGGGCCTTGTGGTCACACAGACCTGGGATCGAAACCTAGCTCTTCCATGTAGAAGCTGTGTGACCTCAGTTAACTGGGCTTCAGTTTTCTAATCTCTGCAGTGAGAAGATCGACAAAACCTGCTTGGTACAGGGTATGTCCGGCACGTGTTAGCTTTCTCCCCTCTCTTGACTCCTGTTGTATTTGCTAAAATGATACTTCGAGTCCGACAAAGGATTTTCCCCTTCATTTGTATATTTCTTCATAATGATGACTCCCCTACAGATTATTTTTAATGAAATCTAATTTAGATTTAGGCATTTTTATTTTTTTAATGTTTTTATTTATTTCTACGAGAGAGAGAGAGAGAGAGAGAGAGACAGCGTGAGCAGGGGAGGGTCAGAGAGAGAGGAAGTCACAGATTGAAACAGGCTCCAGGCTCTGAGCTGGCAGTCGGCACAGAGTCCGACGTGGGGCTCGAACTCATGAACCGCGAGATCATGACCTAAGCGAAAGTCGGACGCTTAACCGACTAAGCCACCCAGGTGCCCCAGATTTATGCATTTTTAAAACTTACTTGGATTCGAATAGAAAGACAATAGTGTGTTGAACAGGATAAAATTAGAACTGTCCAGGGGCGTCCAGGAAATGTGGTGATTCCATCCAGGAGCAGACCGTGAAAGCCAAAAAAATGGTGGCTTATTTTTTAAAAATGGTGTCTGTGAGTCTCTGGGGAGGTCTAGGAACACCTGTGTTCTGCCGTGACTCCCATACTTGCATTCCTAAGTCTTAGAATTGGAGAGGGGTCTCTAGCACATTAAACTCTCTTATATACCCCCTTGCTGTTTGTCCCTTAGATTCCTTATTTCCATACACTATTGTTTCTGATAGTTATTCATTCACCTCCCAAGTTCCCGAATCTTTTAAAATCACATTTGAATAGATATGCATGAGGGAAGCTTACTCACTTTCTTTTTTTAAATTTGTTTTAGAGAGAGCGTGTGAGCAGGGGAGAGGGGCGGAAGGAGAGAGAGAAGGACAGAGAGAGAGAGAGAAAGAGAGAGGGAGAATACTAAGCAGGCTCCATACCTACACTGGAGCCTGATGCAGGCCTTGATCACACGACCCTGGGATAGTGAACTGAGCCAAAATCAAGAGTCAGATGCTCAACAAACTGAGCCACCCAGGAGCCCCCCAAAGCTTACTCACTTTTAAGTGAAAATCTTCCCCTATGGAGCTGTAGAAGACAGCCCAGCAAGACTAAATGAGACAGGCTTTAAGACTCAGAAGCCCAAGTTCTAATCCTGGCCACTTCATCTTTTACAAGATCAACACTCCTATTTACCAGCCATTAGGCAATATCTCTAAATACCCATCACTCTGAACAAGCTCTCATCCAGTGCTAAAAACCACTCCATCACATTCCTAGCAGGTAGTCACCCTACCATGGCTCCAATGATAGGACCTCCATTTTCTGAACTACCGTACATGGTTGCATGCTCTGTGCACTGCATAAAGGCACCCAGCTAACAGACACACATAGGAGCTGAAATCCTGTCTCCTTTCTGTTTGTGAAGCTCAATGCCCCCAGCTTGAGGGACTCTTTTCTTCTAATCTGACCATCCCCAGGGGACTCCCTTTTCTACTTTTTATAAAGGCATCATATAGACTAGTAGTGACCCTTTCAAGTCAACACGGTCCAGCGCCCTTAGAAGAGATACTGCTCCCCGAAGAGCAGAAGAGACTCCAGTTTCCAGCATGAAAGTGTCATTCCAGATGCCGAGCGGGCAGCAAACTTTGTGTCCTTTGGCTCCTTGTGGCAAGAGCCACGTTCCCAAATGAGCCCAGATGTGGAGAGACCAGCAATTAGCATCCGAACTAATGTGTCTGCAAGGGGAGAAAGTAACTAAATAAACAGGGACCTCTGGCAGTGCCTATGCCCGGTCATTTATCAAATTGCAAAATCTTATCCATGACTATGAAATGGCTTTATGGTTAGGAAAATGTACTAATAATTTTATTAGGCAGCAATTAAACTTAAATTCCTTTTAACTGTATTTGATGTCATCCTTTTTCTGGGCCCATTAGAGTAACATTAAGGTGTTTGTGCAGATAGCTCAGTCATTTCAAATTACTTTCCTGTCTAATGTGGGAGCCTTTAATAGCATACTCTTAGGTTGAATTCAATTTTGGAGACACCAGGCATGCTAATGAGATTGTCTCCGTGTTCCTTTACAAAAGGAACTGAAGAAGAGCTATTTTCCCCCCTCTTTTGCTTAGCAGTGTTCATGGAACACAACTTTCTGTGCAATTAGAGGTGTAGACCCTTTACTGCACAAAATCCCACTTGAACCATTAAGTATTGCTAGCAGACACAACGTCTGGTTAATATGACACCATTGTTGAAATGTTTTTAAGATCTAATTAGAGCCTGTAAGTTTTCTCTCCTATTATTCTGAATATCAGAGTTAGTGTTTGTTCGGCCTCAGCCTCTAACATTAGAATTGAAAGAAGGGTAGAGGGAAGGAATGAACGTTTATTAGGCACCATCTGCTAAGTTCTGGGTAAGATGCTTAATGCCTGTAACAGCCCTATGAGCTTGCCTTATTATCTCTGCTTACAGATGGGAAAACTTTGGCTCAGAGAGGGTAAGTAAAGTGCCCCAGGTCACACAGCTGGCAAACTGTGGAGTTGGGATTTAAATTGTCAGCCTCTCTTTGCCACTTTCTGGTTCTAGGAACTTGGAAAGTCACTTTAACACTCTGATCGTCAGGGACTTCGTCTCTAAAACGGGCATGATAATGATACTCATGCCCTCACAGTTCATTGTATGGATCAAATGCAGTAATGTAAACAGCCCTTGCAGATGAAGTGCTATACAGAAGTGATAGGTAATGTTTCTTGATTTTTCCATATGAAGTCTTGGGTGGTATCTGCCTTCCTTCTGCAAGACTGAAACCACATACCCAGTGCCACAAGAAGGTCAGAGAGAGCACAAGTTAAACCGTGTCCTTGGGACTTAAGGTAAATGAGATTCAAAGGGAAAAGAAGAGAATACCATGAGAAGTTGAGTTGTTCCAAAGGTGATTTAATAGATCCGCAAGTCTATTGGTGACTCAGTCTCTCCATCTGCAAAGAGGGAGTGTGCAGGATTGAATGAGACAGTGTTATAAAAGCATCCAGCACATTGCCCAGAATTGAAACACTCAACAAAATCATTTCATTTCACAGTTATTTCAGCCAGGCTTAGTTCCTGGCAATCTTCCACCTATGTGATCCCTGCTCGCTTACAGATTCCGCCTTCCAAGTCTCTTTCCTCATTGATCTATTAACATAAATTCTTTCTCCAAATAGTCATTGTACTTGGCATCGATCTACTAACTTACAGCTATTATAGTCATGATTGCAATTACCGTGTGTCCAGGCTCCTTGCAATGCTATCGTCATTTTCTCCCGGTTACCATGATAAATGTTCCTTATAACTCCTGCCTCAGATCCCTTGTGGAATGAGGCAAGAGATTAATTTATTAATTGATGGATTAATGGCTCATAACTGTTACAATCATCATTAATTGCTATTACCTTCGAAGCGTCAAATGGTTACTGGAGTTGAGGGTGAGGCTAAAAGAATGTTCCTTCCTCTCATGCGAAAGATGGGAGCTGTCACCAGCCAGGTAAAGAAAGTGAACAGCATGCTGTGAGTGCAGCAGTGTCCCCTTATCTGCAGGGGATACTTTCCAAGACCCCCAGTGGATGGATGAGCGCGGACAGTACCCAACTTTGCATATGCTATGCTTTTCCCTGTACATACATACCTGTGATGGAGTTTAATTTATAAAATAGGTGCAGGGAGAGAGATTCACAACACCTAATAATAAAGTAGAACAATTAACAAAATACCGTAATAAAAGTTATGTGGAAGTGGTCTCTTGTCTCCATTCTCAAAATATCTTATGTCCTGTACTTCCCCTTCTCAGGGTGATGTCCGATGCTAAAATGCCTCCGTGATGAGATGCAGTGAGAATGACGTAGGCACAGGGACACAGTGTTAGGCCACCGCTGACCTTCTGAGGATACATCGGAAGGAGGATTATCAGCTCCCGTAGCCCAGCAGACCACGGGGAGCCAAAACGGCTGAGGACAGGGGAGGGGCTACTGTACAGGGGTGTTAAGGCTCTCATGACACAAAGCACAGCGGCGCTGGCCCATCCCTTCCGTCGTTCCCTGTAAGCACTGTGATTCTCCCCCCGCTACACATCGGCCCTGCACTGCTGGCCCTCCCCTCACCCTGAGACCGTTCTCCACCCAGGAATTCCCGAGAGCCAGTCGGGCACATAAGAAAACAATGGGACCGCTGTCCTACCAGCTCTGGGCCCTGCAAGCTCTGGTGGGTGCAGCAAGGAGCCGCGATCCCGTCACCCCATCTCAGAGAGGGAACTCACCCTCCTACACTCAGAGCCAAGGCAAGCGCTCCGTATGCTCAAATCAGCGGCAGGACACCAGGGAGAGCCCAGACCCTTCTATCAGCCTACTCTGGTCCAGCCCCATTCACAAGCAGCCTCATGTAGGAGGAAGGGAACCCTTGAAGGGTCACAGAAGTGTCTCTCATGCAGTTCCCTTAGCCCTGACGCATTTCCACCTGGACACAAGAGTAATGCCAGTGCAGAGCACACGCCTTTCCTGGATTACTCCCACCAGCAAACACGGTACCACAACCACACATTCTCCTTATCACAGGGTCTAGCCCTAATCCCCCTCCACGAGCGAAACCGACTTCTCTTAAATATTAGAGCCACTGCTCCTTGCTAGTGGCTGCAGAGTTTAGTTGGCAGTTTTGCTCGTGACCTATACCCCAACTTTTACTACCCAAGATCTGTATGCGCTGTTTTCCCTCCCTTTGACACCAGCCCTGCCTTGTTCAAGTTCTGTGCCTCCCACCCCATTTTCCTAAAGAGCCTTTCTCAGTCAGACCTGGCTGAACTCGTAACTCATCTATGGACTCTTGTAACCGTTTTCCTGAAGGAATCATGGGAACAGACCATGGGCTTCATTCAGAGTTCAGCTCTGGATGTGAATCTAGCATTCCACTGCTTTTAATTTAACTCTCTGTAGCACTTAGAGCTTTGGGGTTTTAGGAATTCCATTCCTCCTTGCTTGTATTCTCGTTGGAGATGGTGGTGTCTTGGCAGGCAAGTCGGCGAGCACTGCCTTCCTAGAACAGCCCCTATGGGTGTGTGTGCGTGTCCCAGCAGTGGGCCCCACAAGCAGAAGAATGCCCTGTACAGGCTCATTGGTAAAATGGGTTTTGTGCCCTCACAGCACAGACGGCAGGATGCTGGCCAGCCAGCGAAGGGGCTGACACTCCTCATCAGCAGCTGGAGAGATTGCTCACAACAGAGAGAGCAGCAACAGCAGGTGAAACCTGAACCCAGGCAGAATGAATGATATGGTGTTTACCAAGGAGATGTACATGCATACACAGCCACCATAGGTTGCAAACAGCACTGCAGAGTGAAGCTGGATTAAATGTGTATCCCTCCAAACAGGGCGTGGGGTAAGCCCTTGGCTTAGGCCAGCTGAGTAGAGCCATCCTAGATCTCCTCAGTCTACCTGTGTCTTTGTGGTAGTTCCTCAGTGTCGGGTGATCTCCGTCTGGATCCAGGCCGGTCAACCGCTTGCTCAGCAGACTCACCCCTTCCTTACATCAGAGCCGGAGTTCACGCTGCGAAGAGTTCTTATTCTTTCCATCAGTCTAACCAATCTGATGTGAATGGTCGGGGGAGTGGGGCAGGCTTTCAATGCCAGATTTTGCACCTGATCTGAGAGTCAGTAAAGCTCATTGAGCTGGGGAGGAAATCCAAATAATAATATGCACCTCCCCAGGTTGTATGAGTATCAAAGGAAATAATACACACAGAATGCGTCTGAAAAGCATATGGGCCTTGTCGTTTTTATCACTTTTTTTCTGAAAGGCGCTCTCCCCTATTAGCGATCACTGGCTTGTCCTTTGGACTCCCCTTCAGAAAGGCAAGCCAGACACATGTGACACGTTAAACAGGCATAGAAGATATTTTTATCTGTTTAAGCCAACAACAGTAACTGCAGCACAAGTCAGTGTGTGATTAATTGCCAAGTGAATTGTGAGAAGAATAATTTCCAGAAGAATATGAACAAGAGAAGGCTCAGCTCTACCTGGTGGAGGAGGGATGGAAGGAGGCTCCAGAGAGACTGGAGAGAGTGATGGAGGTTTGTTCTGGGTCTTGTAGGATGGATGGGATTAGGGTTGATGGAGGGAAGGCATTCTAGGTAAGATAAGTCATATGGAGATGGGTGGACAGAGAGGCAATGGGAGGTATTCAGGGGGAAAGCTGTGGGGGGACGAGGGGTTTGGCAGTAGGCAGAGAGGGGCGTGCAGATAGTGAGAAATTGTGAATGACGTTTGGTCTGACTTTATGCCTTCCAACAAGCCCAAGACACTTATGCCACGTGCTCTAACCAAGTGAGGAATGAGCTCCACGCTGTCCAAGCCATGTCTCTTGCCCAACACCTTTTCTTTCTTGCTACCTACCCACCCTTTGCTGTTCCAGCTCAGCTAGACCCCTAACCTTGCCTGCATTCCCATTTACACCCCTACTCGAGCCCTGAAAACCCAATTCTAATGTTTTACCAGAGATTTCCTTCTTAATTCTGACTCAAAACTTAATTCTTACTTTACCTACAAAAGTAAAGCTAACACTTACCTAGGCCTTTGTGTGCTAAACAGTTTACATGTCCTACCTCCTTTAATTCTCAAAATAACCTTATGAGATAGTACTGCTCCTACCGCCATTTGGCAGATGAGGAAATTGATGTTTGACATGTTAAAGTCCAAAGTCACATCCATCTGTAAGTGGTAGAGCTGGGATTTGATCCCCAAGCTGCTGACCCCATGGCATGGGTCCCAATCACTAGTTGATAGTACCCTGTTATTGCCTAAACCCACCCCACTGGTTCCTTCCTCTTTGGCCACCTTTGCATAGGATGTCTTACTCCATTCAACCTTTGGAAACCTAGACTCCACCTCATGCTGCCGTCCTGTGGCAAACGCCTGAGGACCAAGGACACGGCAAGGAGAGGAATTCTCAGTGGAACGGTTGGTTTAGGGTCCTGGTAGACTCTCAACACCAACATTAATATTTGATCCTAATGGTGATGGGAGCCAGTGAAGCCTTCAAGATTATTTTAATCACAGGAAGTAATATGATCAAAACCCGTGTTTTCAGAAGATAAATCCTAGGACCCAGTTCAGGACTGTCCTGCCTGTTCCATCCTGGACTATGGAGAGGCTGCGGGAAGAGGCAACAATTTACAGCCTATTTTGTGGTCCAAGGCGAGCTGAAAAGGGTCTGAATTAAGGCAATGGTGGTGGAAATGGAATACGATAATAAAGAATCACCCATTTCACTAGGCAATAGAATATATTTCTCTGGAAATAAACATTTTCACTGCCATTGTGCAGTTATCTATAAAGATTCAGCTTATAGCTTCATAGTCCTTGGGGACTCAGAATGCATCTCAGGTATATTGTTGTGTCTTGGATTGTGTTTTTTGAAACCACTGAAGACAGCACAGTTTGGAGGGAAGCTTCCGGACAGTGCCCAGACAGGTGCGGGTTCAGAGTGGCTCAGCCGCTCAACTAACCACATGGCCTTGGGAAAGAATTTAATCTCTTTGAGCTTGTGTCCTCATCTGTCAAATGGGGATAATACTGTCTGCCTCACAGGGTTGTTGCGAGGATTAAACAAGACAGTGGATAGAAAGGCTATGATTAGCGCAGAATAAACGTCAGTTTTTATACTATCATTTCGTAGCCAAACATCTCATTAAAAGCCCTGCATAATCACCCATAAAATCTTGTTTGAAATAAAAGTGATTGGGTTCAACCAACCCTTTGGAAAGCAATTTGGCTTTCCCAGTGCTTTCCTCTGTGTATTAAGACACATAAAAATGTTCATATCCTTTGACCCAGTTGTTCCAGTTCTCGGAATCTATTCTTAGGAAATTGTCCTTGATACAGGAAGAACATAATGCACAAAGAGTTTCCCTGCACGAACGGCTTGCTATAACGAAAAATTAGAAGCAACCTGAGTGTCCAGGAACAGCTGCTTCTGCGTTATGCTGATGCTCTCGAAACCTGCTTTAAATCAGTGTAAATACAGAGCTCCTAACGACGTTTTTGGATTGGGTCAGGTCCATCCATCAAGGATCAAATGTAATCTTTTCTTCAGTTTGTTAACCAGCCCCTCTTCTCTGCAGGGCTTTCCTGCATGGCCCGCGGACCAGCAATTCTAGCCACTTTTCTCCCAGAGCTCTGCAATCCAGGCACTGCCCCCAAGGTGGGGGGAAGGGTGGCGGAGGGGGAACTTCGTGCCAGAGCCCCCCACACCCAGCGTAGGCTTCTTCTCCAGCTGCCTCAGCCCCTCTGTGGCATCAAACCTTAGCTCTTTCTCCTGTAGACACAGAGCTTCTCTCCACAACCAACTGACCGGTGTCCTCTAGCTTAGCCTCTCTCTGTCTCTCAAGGCTGCCTTGTAAATGCGTCTTCCTCAGCCCTGCCCCTCCTCCACCTCCTATCCCTGCTGTCTGCCCACTGGCAACCTCTTTTCCATTATTGTTAACAGTTTGTTATGTCTTTCTGAGTTAGAGAACATATTTTCTAGACTGTCCATAACTTGCTCATCCAAATACACTTAATGGAAGTGGGAAAAAAGATTAACTTAGATGTTAAACGCTACTCAGACACCCATTCACACTTGGACTCTGAATCTTAAAGCCTTGAATGCTTTGTGAAATCCCCCAAGATAGGTTTGAAATGTTATCATTTCAAAGATGGCATCCACGAAGTTAAAAACACAGGCATTTAGGGGAGCCTGGGTGGCTCAGTCAGTTAAACATCTGACTTTGGCTTGGGTCATGATCTCACAGTTTGTGAGTTCAAGCCCTGCATCGGGCTCTGTGCTGACAGCTCAGAGCCTGGAGCCAGCTACAGATTCTGTGTCTCCTTCTGTCTATGCCTCTCTCTCTCTCCCTCTCTCCCTCTCTCCCTCTCTCTCTCTCTCTCTCTCTCTCTCTCTCTCTCCTCTCCCTCCCTCCCTCTCCCTCTCTCTCTCTCTTTCCCAAAAATAAACATTAAAAAAAAGTACAGGCATTTAACTGGTAAAAAAGAAAGTTCAGTAAAAGCACTTGGTCTGCTTTTATCTTGTAAGCTGGAACCTCTTTCAATAACATCTAGGGGGAAGAGCATGTGATTTCTCTTGAGTTTGTGCAATTATGTGCATTTTGCAATTCCTTAGCTTTGGCACGCCCTGGGTAGCATTTGGCTTCAGCTCTATGAACTCTAAGGGCAATTCACAACCGAGCTTTTCCTGACAGCTCCAGCATCTGGACCTTGAGTGGCCCGAGTCCACCATGTGATGAAACCTTCTGTGAACCTTCTTGGCAGAGCATGGGATGAGCTGTCCAGGGAAGTCAAGGTCCAAGCAGCACAGCAAGGATTTGAACGCAGGTCCACTATCTCCAAAGCTTTTGTTCATTCCACTATTCTAGGCCACCTCTCATAGATCAATCCCCCACATGCTCTACCAAGCTTCCAAATCTTAACTTTCTTCTATAGATGATTCTGTTCATCCCCAGGCTGCCTTAAATGGGCCCCAGAAGCCTTGGGCTGGGAATCCAATCCTGTACCAAGTCACCTCTGAAGACACAGAACTTGGACAAATAACCAGTCTCTGCTCAGAAGAGCTTGTAGATTAAGTTTATAGACAGTGCGTTGACAGTGTTGATTCCCTCCTTAATTTACACCCTTGCATCTCAGCTTCCCACCTCTCCTACAGATCTTCTTGCTCCCACCTCCTCGAGGAGGACTCCGTTAATGTTGAGTGATTTCTCTCTTCCCTCCCCATACACTTAAAGCAGTCGGGCACATTTTGTTCTCCATGATCTTTCAGGACTGGGCACACATTGCAAAACATTAAAAGGAAGGGAAGGAACAGCAAGGACTGTATGACTCTGGCTCCAGAAATTTTCTGCCAGGGTAAGCTAACATTCAGTTCACTCTCGCACACAGTCCTGAGCCAAAAGATTCCAAATCAAAGCAAAAATCTATCAAGAGAACTCTGATTTAAAACTTAAGAAACAGCCTGTACATATTTTTAGAACAACTTAGAAAACAGTACATCTGTGACTTGAAACAGCTGGAAATAGACCTTTTTGCCAAAATTATGCCGATTACGAAAGTTGTTAATGGTCAGACAAGAGACATCCAAAATCTAAGTGGTCCTGTATTTTTTGTATATTCAAGCTTCAGATAATCTTCACTATTGTACATCAAACACTGACCCTCTAAAGTGCCTTTGAGTGGCACCTGCCTGGCTCTGTCAGTTAAGCATCCCACTTTTGGTTTCGGCTCAGGTCATGATCTCATGGTTTGTGAGTTTGAGCCTCGCATCAGGCTCTGCACTGTCAGATTCTCTTTGGATTCTCTCCTTCTGCCTGCCTCTCTCTCTTGCTCTTTCTCTGCCCCTTTCTCTCTCTCTCCCTTTCTCTCAAAATAAATAAGCTTTAAATCTAAAATATTTAAACTGCCTTTGAAGGACAGCCAGCCATGCAGTTTGGACAGCAGTATTTGCATAATTACTTGAAGATTTTACTGTATTTTGCCCTTATTGGCTTAGTAAAAAGAGTGACAGACCAAAAGAACAAAAGTCAGAAGAAGCATAGGTCTTATAAGCTCATAATGTATGTGAGAAAATAATGGAAATTATGAGGTGTGTTAGAAACAAGATAGCATTAGCCTCAAAGAGTCATTGGACTTAAGCCAGTCAGCCACCTGTTCCATTCTAAAGTAAAACAAAAAGAGCATGTTGAAAATTTTGGTAGCGGGGCACCTGGGTGGCTCAGCTGGTTAAGCGTCCAACTTCGGCTCAGGTCATGATCTCACAGTTCATGGGTTCGAGCCCCGCATCGGGCTCTGTGCTGACAGCTAGCTCAGAGCCTGGAGCCTGTTTTGGATTCTGTGTCTCCCTCTCTCTCTGACCCTCCCCTGCTTATTCTGCCTCTCTCTCTTTCTCAGAAATAAATAAATAAAAAGAAAATGTTGATAGCAAATTGAAGGTAAAAGAAAAGGTATCATTAAGGAGATGGATATTTTGGGTTTTGTTTGCAGAAAATGGGAATTTCTCTTACCTGGGACCCTGCTAGAGTGGGTCTGTCTTATTCACTATTAGGTCCCAGCAGCTTCTTTGCACATGATAGATGGACTATACCATTTGTTGAATAAATGAATAACATAAGTCAGTTGCACGTTCAGCGTTTTAAGGATTTCATTGTGCATAAAAGTAGAGGTGTGTTTTCCTGTCCTTAAATATAGAAAGGGAAGCAGGAAAGAATGGATTCCAGCCTGCTCCATTGCTGTGCCTTATGGTGGACGAGGATCTCATGGGAGCAAAGAATACCAAAAGGGTGACAGTGAAGGCCTTTTGTTGGACTGTTGTGCAAACACCCTCCATGCCACACCCCTCCTCCAGGTCACACACAGAGACCTGACTGAGGTCAAGCAAACCACAGACCTGGCTGGGTCATATGTTCTAATGACAAAGACAGAGCTTGGGAGTAAGGTGTTTTGCATCAGAGGATGCTGTGTTTAGAGCACAGAAAGACCTCGAAGTTGTGCCCAGAAGTAGGCCCAGCATCAAGATCAAGGTGTTTTGAGGGCATAATGAGGAAAATATGCTAAGTGGAATAAGTCAGAGAGAGAGAAAGACAAATACCATATGATCCCCCTTACATGTGGAATCTAAATCTAAGAATAAAACAAAACAACAACAGAAAACAAGCTCATAGATATAGAGAACAGATTGATGATTGCCAGAAGTTGGAGAAGGTGGGATGGGGAGGGAATGGATGATGGAGATAAAAAGGTACAACCTTACAGTTATAAATAAGTCATAGGGATGTAATGCACAGTATGGTGACTGTAGTTAATAACGCTGTATTGCATATCTGAAAGTAGCTAAGAGAGTAGATCTTAAAAGTTCTCAACATAAGAAAAAAATCTTTTTGTATCTATGTATGGTGACTAAGCTATTTTTAAAGTTTTTTGTTTGTTTTTATTTTGAGAGAGAGAGAGAGAGCATGTGTGTGAGCAGGGGAGCGGCAGAGAGAGAGGGAGAGAGAAAATTCCAACCAGTCTCCATGCCATCAGCCCAGAGCCTAATACAGGTCTCAATCCCATGAACTGTGAGGTCATGACCTGAGCCGAAATCAAGAGTAGGATGCTTAACCAACAGAGCCACCCAGGCACCCCAGTGACTAAACTATTAAGTAGCCTTATTGTGGTGATTGTTTTACAATGTATACAAATACGGAGTCATTAAGTTGTATACCTGAAACTAATATTATATGTCACTTACACCTCAAAAATAAAAAAAAAAGGCCAATAATCCAAGCCAAGGAATAAAATGGAAATTCAAAGCCAAGGTAAAGAAGCAAACCAGAGATGCTAGTGAGTGAGGAGCACTCAGATGGACAAGTCTGGAGGAATTCTCAAACTAGAGTGAAGGCATCCAAATTGGTGTTTCCCACCAACTTGCTGTGTGTGTTTGAAGAAACTGGGGCAGAACTCGTGTAGCGACTGTACAAAAGACAGATAAATGAGAGTATGAAAAAGAAAGTCCAAACTGGTGCCTCGCAGAACCAGTCTTTGGAGTGTTAGCTCCAAAAAATATAAATAGTGAAGCCACAAATTGGATACAGTTGTGGTCAGACACTGGAGAAATATTTTAATGGTACCAATGCCACAAGCCCAGAGGTAAAGCAGTGTAGGCAACAGGTGAGCCCAAGAACAAGGTCAGAGCAGGGTCACCCTGAGATTCCAACTAGATGGGTTGGTGGAAAGGCCTGAGGGGTGATCACAATGGCTCCGCAGGGATAGGGCCTTCTTGGAAGGCCATAGCCTTACCTCTGTTGCTATATCACCCCACTCTCGAAGGCATCATACTCCGAACTTCATCAGTAATAGCCTGTGAACATGTATAAGACCCAGAAGGCATTGTGGTAAAAATCTATACCTGCATCCATCCATCCATACGTGTCATCCTGCTCCAGGGTTTTTGAGGATAATGAGTCCTGTTTGACCCAAAGAAGGTGGTGATTCATTTCACTTTAAGTGAACTTAAAGTTTAAGTGAACTTGCATTCAATGTGTCTTACTTTCAAAAGGTTGCTCAATGAGATGGTTGGAGAGGAGGGTCTCTGCCTTCCTCTACCTGCTCTTCCCCAGACAAGTGGAGCTAGGACATGGTCTCCAAATCAAAGATATTGCCTCGAAGCCCCAAGAGAATGCTGGCTAGGAATTGCCATCAGCTAATGTCACTACTCTGCTCTCAGAGAACAAATTTTCTCATAAGACCAGCCATGTGTTATCTCAAACCCTAGAAAAGAAAAGCACTAAGAAGCAGGGGGTTTGGTCGGTGTCTGTGGGAAGGAGGTGAGTAGGAGGGATGCATGCTCAGAATCTCACTGCCTTTCAGACAAGGCCATCGAGTGGAAACCTGTAGGCTGGGTTCTAATTCAAGGTCTATCCTGAGCCTGGGCTCCACCTGGATCTCCAAGCATACCTGTGTCCTGATTGAAAATTTGCTCTTCCCAGTGAGGGGATACAAAAATATACCATCAGTCTGTACTCTTCCCTCTAATGTCCAAGGATGCCCACAGCAGAGCAGTGGGACTGTGAGGCCTCACCCACCACAGGATGCTTGCAGAAGAGTCCCACAAAGTCTTCTGACAGGAGTGGCCATTAGTGGCTCTCAGGGTTTCCTGTTTGCCTGCCTAGCTCTTTGTTGGCTGCAAGGCCCTCAGCAGTGATTCTAAAAGGGGGACGTTTGGGGTGCCTGGGTGGCTTAGTCGGTTAAGCATCTGACTTTCACTTAGGTCATGATCTCGCTCTTCGTGGGTACGAGCCCCGCATCGGGCTCTGTGCTGACTGCCCGCTCAGAGCCTGGAGCCTGTTTCAGTCTGTGACTCCCTCTCTTTCTGACCCTCCCCTGCTCACGCTGTCTCTCTCTCTCCTAGAAATAAATAAATAAATAAAATTTTTAAAAAAGGGACGTTTAGGGGCACCTGGGTGGCTCAGTCGGCTGAGCGTCCCACTTCAGCTCAGGTTATCATCTCACAGTACATGAATTCAAGCCCCACATCGGGCTCTCTGCTGTCAGCGCAGCCCACTTCAGAGCCTCTGTCCCCTCTCTGCCCCTCCCCCACTCATGCTCTCACACGCGAGCACATGCGCGATCGCTCTCTCTCTCTCTCTCTCAAAAATTATAAAGATAAAACGTGGCAGTTTACAAAAGAACCCGTGCTGAGCCCAAGTGGGAGAGCAACCCCAGTTGCTGCTCAGTTCACCCAAGGAACATCTCTCTTTAGAAACTTCTTCATGCTCATTGAGACTGGTTATGGGAAGTCAGCCCGCACCTCTGAGGCCCCTCATCCAGTGCCAGCGCAGGCCAAGGTTCCAGCCCTTTGGGTTAAGGATGAGCTTCACCTCCCTCATGTTTTGTCTCCCTATTCCACCCCCCTCCCCCCCCACACACATCCCACAGGTGAGGCACAATATGCCTCTTAAACCTCTGCATTAATGAGTAAGATTTAATCTCTGGGGTATGCTCGAGACTCTTCCTCATGTGGGTCATAAAGAAGCGTGTCCCCGTGGGCATGTAATTGAGTCATCTGACAGTCCTGAGTACCCTTCAGCTCCTTTGGCAATAAATGCAAATTAAACTTCCTTAGTGACTCTAACTTGAATGGCAAATGTCAGCTTTCAGGGTCAGTTTAAAGCTTAAGGATAGATTTCAACGGTGGAAATAGCCACTGCAAAACCTCCGAAGGGAGAACGCCAAAAAGCGGTGGGAAAGAACTGAAGAGGACCCAGGCCTTCCCCGCAAAACTAGGGCCTGCCTTGGCTGGCACAGTAGCCGTGAGTGTTTACTGACTCACTCAGCTCATTACAAAGGACCAATCACCAAGATATTTATTTTGTCTTCTCTCCTGCTCTGGTGAGCTAATTACAAAGTAATTAAATTAGCTACAGAATAAATTAGTCTATATCAAAGGGAAAATCAAGGCATGCTCAGGAAAATTATTTAGAATAAAACACTGGCTTGAATGATTATTCTAGACTGAGAAATATTTTTGTGGATTTCTTTTACTAATGTATTTTTTCTTTCAAGAGGAAAATCCTAAATTTAAAGGCACACCGAACAGAAATATTTATTCTCTGCTTAAATGGCAAAAAAGGAGGAGGAGGAGGAAGAGGAAACCGTGTTTGAATCCTTGAAAACACTAGAGAGGGCAGTCTACATGGAATGTGTCCATGAGGGTCCTCTTCAGCCCCAGGTCACTGAGTCACTGAAATGTCTTCACGGGTGGAAATTAGTGGTACCTGCTGTATGTGTCATTGTTTGATCAGCCGCCTCACCGCACACTGCCGTCATGCCTTTTTTGAACGTGTGTACTCTGCCCTCTTTAAAATTATGAAAATGTACAGATTCATATTCAGGTTCTAAGTTACACTTCTATTAGATCTCATACAAAGTTCAAACAGTGGCTGTCTCTGATCAGTCGGTTTTGCAAAGCCCTGAATGAAGTCATTCCCATTTGATCACAGAGAGGTGGAGATACCTTATCAATGCTTGGCTTCCCGCTCTCTGACCAGATGAAAGTTATTTAGGAACTGAAAGAGTGTGGGATACTAATGGCAAAGACAAAAAATGACTGGGAAAATTCCAGAGTCAAAGGGCAAAAGCTGGAATCATTAAAGATAATACAGCAAAATCCCACAGTCAAAAGCCCCAGGGTACCATGGGATTTCAAATCCCATGAGCACACTGCTTTATGGTGGAGGGTAAAATGTCAGGCCCATGCTTGGGCCCAAAACAAACAGCATGATTACAAGATCAGAGAACAATATTGGGCAGAAAAGGAACTTGTGGGTCATAGTGGGTGCTGGGGTCAGTCAGAATCAGGGGCATACAGAGGCTGCAGAAAGGCTGGTGTGCGAGTGGACAACATTAGAAAATGGGAGCTACAAGGATTCTTAACTGGGGCTTCATGTGTGGGATTTAGAGCTCACACCCTTCTCTCCTGTCTGACACTTATTTCACTGTTTTCACTAATTCTGTCAACGTGGGCGTGATCATCCTGGTCAATGTATCTTTGCAACCGTCCTTGATGAACGCCTAAGGATAACCCTAAACATGGAATTTCTGGGGCTGAGTATATATATGTTTCTGGTGCTTTTAATGATATTAGCAAACGGGCCTCTAGGATGATTGTACAATCTGTCCCAGATGAGATCACTTCAAATTTCCCCACCTAGTCACCGCTTGCCTTATGCCTTTCTCTCAGGACTGAATTTTTTTTTAATGTTTTTATTTTATTTATTTCTGAGAGAGAGAGACAGACAGCGTGAGAAGGGGAGGGTCAGAGAGAGAGGGGGACGCAGAATCCGAAGCAGGCTCCAGGCTCTGAGCTAGCTGTCAGCACAGAGCCAGACGCAGGGCTTGAACCCACGAACCGTGAGATCATGACCTGAGCCGAAGTCGGACACTCAACCGACTGAGCCACTCAGGCACCCCATAGGACTGAATTTTAAAGTAGAGTGATTTAAAATAGAAGGGATTCCGTCCCTTTCATTTTTAGGAGGAGGAAAAGGGAAGCCCAGGGAGCATAGGTGATATGTCCTCCAAGCTGATAGTAGAGCTTGGGGGTGCAGGGGAGAGATACTGGGGTCTGCCGCCCCTGCTCCTGGCTTTAGGCCTGATGTATGACAGGTCCTCAGAAATGTCCAGAATAGGCTACTCTATAGAAACATAAAGTAGGTGAGTGGTTGCCTAGGGCTGGGGAAGGGAAGGGAGATGGGGACTGACTGCTAATATCTGTAAGGGTCTTCGGGAAGTGTAGACCATCAAAATGTTCCACATTGATGTGCTGATGGTTGCACCATCATCTGTACATCTATACACAGTGTGACTATACTAGAGACCATTGAACTGTACGCTTTCAAGGGGTAAGTTGTATGGTATGTAAAATGTATGTCAATAAAGCTGCTTTAAAAAAAAAAATAGGTGCCCAGTTAACATTTGTGGGAAGAAGGAAGAAAGGAAGGAAAGGAGATCAGAGATCCCTGTTCCTTGATTTCTAACGGGGAGCTGCTCCTCTTTTCTCTGTTTTGACAGAAGTGTGCATGTCTGCAACTGATCTTCGCAACAGTTGTGTGTTTCCTCTGTTAGGTGTTTCCTTGTTTTCAGTACAGCCCACTCTGCCTCTTCTCAGCATTTATGGGTAAAAAGTGAAAACAGGGTCTGATCTTTATCCTTGTCTATTTCCTGGAGAATCTAGCTCAGGGCTGGTCACAAAGTAGGAACTTGATAAATGTCTGCTTACTGAATTACTGGTGAACTGTAAGTAAATTTGATATTAACTAATAAGTCAGCAACATAGTAGTATTTCCTAGCACTGATGCCTAATTTTCTGCAGCTGCTGCCTCAGCCTCTGTAGATAAGGTGGGCAGTTACACAGTTTGGTATTTTGGCCATTCTGATGTCCCTCCTCACCTTTCAGTGCCTGTCCTGAGTGGTCACGGGTCCCATTTTGCCCTGCGTGTCTGAAAATGCAGAGCTAAATTTAGGGGTCAAGAGTAGTGACTGCTGGCCGCAGGGCCAACCCAGAAAGCTTATTCAGCCTGGGAGAGGGTCCTTTTTAAGAAAAGAGAATGCGGAATTATGAATGCAAATAAAGTATAGGATCTCTGAAGCTTCTACAGGGAGGGTCCTCACAGTTAAGCTTCCTTAGCCTCCTGGTATATCTGCCTCTGGCCATATTCCTTTCTCTGCTCCTTTTAATTGCATTTTATTTTGTTTTTGTGTTTAAGTGTCCATTGTTAGAAGCAGTTTACTATTCTCAGCCTCCTAGCCTTCCAATTCTTCTTAAAACTAGAGTTTAAGTAATTAAGTCTCATTGCTACTGTGCAGATCACTAGAATGACAATAGGAACATCCCATCTGGAGTGAAGGCCAGGCTCTAAAAATCAGTGCGTAATGTGAAAATGACACCTAGTCACAATTGTCCTTACATCCCCGAAATCGCCTATAAAGTACGGAATATATAATTTTATGGGTATGACCTTGAGTTCTCCCTCCTTGAACACTTTCTTCCATCCCTCATCGACCAGGTTAATAACTACCAATCCTTCAAGACAGAGCTGAAGAACCACGACTTCTAGAAAACTTCCATGCTCTATCCACACCCCTAGTCTCTATACGTCCCGCCCCTACCTCATTTTTGGCTCCACGCTAATCTCTAATTAGTAGCTTGTCCCGTGCACTAGAGTATAAGCTTTTTGAGACTAGGGAGTTTGAGTTATTAGTTTTTAAGACCTCAGTGCCTTGCACAGTGATTTTTACCCTAGGAATTTGCTAATATTTGAGATATGTGGAAAGAAAGGAGAGAGAAAGAGATGGAGAATCAAAGCTAGAATCATTCCCTTTCCTTTAAAGCCATAGAAAAGAAAAGATTGTTAATGTCCATTTAATTAACTTCTATAAGGTCTTATTGTTGATGTCATACATTTTTTGTCTTTATATGAAAAACCTCTTAGCTCATTTCATTATTCTCACTTATGGTGATTAGTTTTAAAGTTATACAAGGGATACATCAAAACCTGTAGTGCTCCCAGATCCCAGGAGAGGGTCCTCTATAGGATGGTGGCTGAGAGGGTGGGCCCTGAAGTGAAGCCCCCTTTTGAATCCCTCTTGGCCACTTACCATCTGTGTGGCTTTGGCAAGTTGCCTACCCTCCCTAATCCTCAGTTTCCTCCAACTATAAGATGGGGATAATAAAACTAATCACTTCACAACATAGGCTTGAAATTTAAATGAGAAAATACCTACAAGCAAGTAAATACACATAGCTGTTCAATAAATGATTGTTATGAACGAAATCTAATATATCCAATCCTAAGTCCTGGCTTCATTAGTAGGTGACTATAAAGTAGCAGATTCTAATAAAGGAGAAACAGAACATTCACTGGGAACGGAAAGATAATGAGGTGATGAGGAAACCATTTTTATTCTAATATGTTTAGCTCATTTTCTTATAATTAAGCTACAAGATTATTCCTTCACCTACAAAATGGATAAATTCTTCATTGTATTAACTTGTTTGAAAAGATATCCTACTTTAAGTGGAATGAATTTCCCTTTAATATGACTTTCTAGCAAGATTAGATTCTAATATGGATTAATACCCTAAATAGAGAGTTCTAATGGACCACTGTAGGAGCAAAACATGAGTCAAAGACATCCTCCCTTTATAAATGTCAGTCTCTGAGGAGACATCCATCAGTGTGTCAGAGGGATCTCACAGCATCAACCACAAGAGTAATCATCGCTGACACTGACTGAACACTCGCTGTGTGTCAGGCAGCCCAAGTCAGGCTTCCCAGCCTCTCTGAAGCCTCTTGTCTTACACCGCCGGAGGCTGACTTTCCACTTACAGTGAGGGAAGTGTCTGGCGAGTGAGCAGAACACTCCCGTCTGTTCGGCCTGGAGCATCCTTTTCTGAGAGTCTGAGCACCTGCACTGCAGCGTTGGCAACCTCTGTCATCAGCGAGGATCCCAGCAGAGGGACGGAGGGGCTCTCCAGGGCTCAGCCATCCAGACGAGAGTGAACCTTGGGAAGATATTTGACTCAAGTCCTTTCCACAGAAAGTCCTTCTCCCCTACCCCCAGACATCCTCTATATTTCCTGCCTAGTACTTCTCGCTTTCTGAAATGATCTCATACCTCTGTGCATATTTGAGGGGTGTGCGGCTTCTGTGCACACAAGGACCCTTATATCTTCTTCCACACAGCAGCCCCACATGTCTAGGACAGTGTTTGATCCAGAGCAATGTTCCATGAATGTGTGTGTTGAATGAAAATAAGGAAGGAGGGTGGCGCAGAGACGGAACGACACCCTCTAATGGCAGGGATTCTCAGACTCCCAGAGCTGGTGCTTGATCATCCAGATTGGGTCGCACTCCTCTGAAGTCTGCTTTCTGGGACTCTCTTTTCCAAATTTATCCAGCCCCATGCCCACCCTCACCCACCTTGGCTAACCTGCTCTTCCTTTTGAGCCCAACTCACTGAATAGCCTTTGGATTCTTTCACTTTCCAACATGCCAAATCCTATTCTTCCTGCTTAACCCTTAGGGAAACATCCCTTCTTTTACCACAATTTCTGCAGGCGGCTAATGTCATCGATTATTGGCCTCATGCAACTCTCAGAGGGTAATCTTCTCTTTAATTCAAGTTTCAAGGCCATCTCACTGTGGGCTCCTATATACCACTGATTACATGGAGCAGAATCAAGCAGACGTGTTGGCACTGCTCTTTACAGATTCTTCTGGAAGCTGTGATGCTATTAAATCTCTGCTGTATTCGTGCTAATAGTGTCTGTCTATAATCAACTTCGATCTACCCTTCACCACACCCAAAGGTAAATGGCAGTGTGCAGGAACTCACTGAAGGCAGCCCTCAAGGCCAAGGTAGCCCCCTCACCTGCCCTGCCAGGTCCCTAGAACACCTAATTTAGGAAGTTGATCTCTTCCCTGAATCCTCCTTAGGATGTATTCCCAAATCAAAAGCCAATAGTTACATTTCCCTGCAAAGGAGCAGGCAAAAACTGTTTTTGTTTGACACAGCAGTGATGGAAACAAGACCATGTTTCTCTTTTATGGAACCTCAGAGAGTAATTCATTGAGATCTTGACATTTAATATCACCCAATCACCTCTCCAGCAAGACATTTGCTTTGGCTCTACCAGCCCCACACACAGACATCGCTGCTGGCATTTATGGATTGTTAGGTGGGCTGCTTTTAATATCCAAGGCAGGATTTGGCAAGAAGAAGAGACACCTGCTTTAGTGAAAGACATCTTCATATTTTATCCCCTGAAAGAGAAACGTGCAATATAAATGTCCTTAAGAGATGATTATCATACATCAACATGGCCCTTCCACAAAGTATTGTACCAGATGCCCAATCACACACAGTCACCAAGAATGGAGGTCACAGATGGAGAATTTGAGCTTTTAGAGAAAACAAATGTGTAAACTCCTAAGCTTCTGCCTGCTTCTGGCCAACACAGAGCCAGGTCATTGGAGTAGTACCCACTGGCTTAAAAAGGAGCTTCACACCTCAGAGAGGTCTGGGGAAGAAGACAGCATTCAGGTCCCTGTTGCCTGGAGTCTACGAATCAGTACACATGAGATAACACTACCTCCCCCAAGCAGACATTTATGCACTGAATTAAAAGAAAGAATCAAGTATGCGATATCGATCCACACATTAGTGTTGATCCCCTAGCACTGGGGGAGACATTACCATGAAGGACTTTTCCTCTCCACTCTTCAAGTGCTAGACCAATCATTCCAGCAGTGGGGGCAGGGCAGTCCAAAATCCATAAAGCTTAGCAGCTCAGATACAAAGAAAATGAAATCGGAAATCCAGGGTGTTTTGCTATCACTGCCAAAGGCCTCTCTTTGATACAATATCAATCTTTTTAATTTCACATAGTTTAAAAAAAGGTGGGGGGAGGGATTCCTGGGTGGCTCAGTCGGTTGGGTGTTCAACTTCACCTCAAGTCATGATCTCACAGTTTGTGGGTTCGAGTCCCATGTCAGGCTCTGTGCCGACAGCTCAGAGCCTGGAACCTGCTTTATATTCTGTGTCTCCCTCTCTCTGCCTTTCCCCCACTCATGCTCCATCTCACTCTCAACAAAAGTCAACATTTTTTAAAAAAAATTTAAATTTCACATAGTTTGGGAGCACCTGGTGGCTCAGTTGGTTGAACATCTGACTCTTGATTTAGGCTCAGGTCATGTTCTCATGGTCATGGGATCAAGCCCCAAGTTGGGCTCTGCACTGAGCATGGAGCCTGCTTAAGATTCTCCCTCTCCCTCTGCCCCTTTCCCCGCTTGCTTGCACTCTCACTCTAAAATAAGTAAATAAATAAAAATTAAAGTAAAAATAAATGTTATAAATAAGTTTCACATAGTTCGACCCCAGCAAATCTGACAGAGACACTCGCTGTCTAACATCCTTGTGTGGCTCTTCTTGCCTACAGCTGCTCTGCAGGGCCTCGGAGTAAGACTTCCAAGGTGTGAGGGGCAAGGGGGGGTTTCAGCCCCAACCCCTCTACTCATTTGAGTTCTCCTTTTATCTATTCTAGAGGCTGGGCTTCCAAGTAGGATTTTCAGCAAAGGGTGGTGTAACTTAGAAACAAAGTTCCAAAAGGATCACCCTATGGGATGAAGTCTGGACAGGTCCTGCCTAGCTATTTCTCAGACAGTCCTCTTGCTCACCCCTACAGTGCAGGCATATACCTAACGGCCTTCCTCTCTCTTACAGAGTCCATTCTCCCTTCCATTCTCTCTGCCTGGAATGTCTTCCTTCTTCTCTGCCAGGTGGATCTGTATTCTTGCTTGAATATTGGGTTGAAATTTGGCCTTTCGAGTGTTGCTCTTCTTGCATTCCCAGTAATTAGCCATATTCCCCCAGCACTGTGGTCGTGTTGAAGCATGTGGAGTTATTACATGTGTCTGAATCTGGGACCCATCTGCACGTTCACAGAAGGTAGAGTCCTAGTCTTCTTTCTTTCCTCCTCCATCTTCCTCCAGGGCTTGGCATGCGGCAGGCACTCAATAAATATTTGATGGATGGATGCGGAGCTGTTTAATTCACCACTAGTTAGCAAGTTGGCATTTTCCCAAACAGCTTTATTCAAAAGGAATTCGAAGACACAGACCCAGTCTCATAACCAACTCAAGCAGCTCTGTGTTCACAGAGAACATAACTTCTTTTACCTACTTCTGTTTGGATCTGAATTTCATTTTTGTAAAAATAACTATTAGAAAATTAAAAGAAATATTGAACAGAAGCCACGCATCGAAAACCCATGAACGATAACAGTCTTTTAAATTGGCATGGTTTGACCCTGCTAATCTGAAGTCACTTCACTTAAAATCAGTGTAGCTCCCCGTTGCCTGTGGCTTTTGAATTCCTCCATCGGGCTTCAGGGGTTCTTTGGGGACCTCTATAGGTCAGGTCTCCATGGAGATCTGACCAGGAGGGATATGGCTCTGGGCCCCATAACCTTTGCAACAATCAAAGAGGTTTCACAAAATCTCCGTGTTTAAATGTTTTGTGTTTTCAGGTTTCTTTGTTTGTTTTTATTGCCTTTGGCTGAGCCTGATTCTCCAGTCCACCGTAGTCCCCACCACTTGCTGTTTTTTTCTATCTGTCCTCACCTGCCTGATCCCAGATATCATTTGACTTTGCAACAAACCCAGCCCTCAAAGAGCACTTTTCATTGCTATGACCTCCTTTCCAGCCCAGAGTGCACACATCCTTGTTTTTATTTTTATCTTATTATTATTTTTAATTTTTTTAATGTTTATTGTTTTTTGAGAGAGAGACAGACGACAAGCAGGGGAGGGGCAGAGAGAGAAAGGGAGACACAGAATCTGAAGCAGGCTCTGAGCTGTCGGCACAGAACCCAGTGCGGGGCTAGAACCCACCAACCACGAGATCATGACCTGAGCCAAAGTTGGACACTTAACCAACTGAGCCGCCCCGGCGCCCCATCATCCTTGTTTGTATATGGTTCTCCTCACGTTGCACACATCATTGTACATCTTCTTCCTTCACTTAACACTGTAGCACAAATATTGTTCCATTATGTGAGTCACCTCTTTCATGGTTACCTTTTTTTTTTTTAATGTTTTATTTATTTCTAGGAGAGAGAGAGACAGCGCGAGCAGGGGAGGGTCAGAGAGAGAGGGAGACACAGAATCTGAAGCAGGGTCCAGGCTCCGAGCTGGCAGTCAGCACAGAGCCCGACGCGGGGCTCGAACCCACAAACCTCCAGAGCATCACCTAAGCGAAAGTCGGACGCTTAACCGACTAAGCCACCCAGGCGCCCCTCATGGTTACCTTTTGAAATGACAAATGTTTAGGGTGGTTGGGTCTAATTTATTCAGGTCTTCCATTACAGTTTTTTTAAAAAGTTTATGCTCTTAGAAAAAATGCTGTGTTGAATATCCTCATACTTTCTAGAAATAAATGTATTCTTATTGATTTTAACGGGTTCCTTATATGTTATTGATTGTACGATTCTGATGCAAGTATTTTCTCAATGTTCTTTTTCTTTCCATTTCTCATATTTTTGTGATTAAAACACGTAAAGTATTATCCAGTTGAATCTTTTGATCTCCATTGTTATTTCTTCTATTGCCTTGAGCCTTTGAAAGTTCTTTATAGTTCATTATTCACAGTTCCCAAGATCTGATGCAATCTTAGTTCTCTACCCTTTTAGTCGTCCTGTAGATTTAAAATATATATATGTGGGGTGCCTGGGTGGCTCACTTGGTTAAGCTTTCCAGCGTGCTGGCACCCCCGAGCCTGTTTGGGATTTTCTCTCCCTCTCTCTCTGCCCCTCCCCCACTCTTGCTTTCTCTCTCTCTCCCTCTCTCAAAATAAATAAATAAACTTAAAAAATTAAAGTTAAAAATATATACAGTTAACTTTTTAATGTATCTGAGTGTATTTGGTACCTGGTACATGTTTAGATATAAAGGATATTTAAATCAATATCCATTAAATAGCTTCTCCTTTACTCATTGTTTATCATACTTCATTATATATCAAGTCATTGTATACCAACAGGTTTATTTCAGCACTTCTAATTCTCCTCTACTGCACTTTATGTCTGGATTTTTACCAGTACTGCACTGTTTTAATTATCCTTACTTTGCAATAGGTATAGAATTTACACTCCTAGTCTTACCCAATCAGAAGACTTTTTTTTAATATCCTTTCATGTTCTTGACGCTATCTGCCCAATAAATGTTAGAATCATTTTGTCAGATGGTAAGAAAAAGTCGTGATTTTGATTTAGAATGCCTCAAGTCATTATTACTTAACTTCTTAAATCATTCCAAGTGTTCTAGGCATCTTATATTCTTATATTATCATATTTATAAGATTCTAGCCCCTTACTGCTTGTGTACATATGATAGTATATATAGTATATGGTAACATATTGTGGATGGTAATGCTACTGATTTCTTAACTTGAATACCCAAATCTGCCTTCTTTCTAAGCTCGTTGGTTTAGTTCCAAATGTTTAGCAAAGTCTTTGTAAATATTTCTCTCTTCTTTCCCAACAGTTGTTCTTTGTATCTTTTGCAATTTGCCTAAAGCAGTATTAAGTGATAATGGTAGTGTCATTCTTCTTTGGGGCCTATATTTGAAAGGAAAACTTTTAATGTTATTCCATTATTGGTTCATGGTTTTAAAAAGTATGTTTAGAGGCGCCTGGGTGGCTCAGTCGGTTAAGCGTCCGACTTTGGCTCAGGTCATGATCTCACGGTTCGTGGGTTCAAGCTCCGCATCGGGCTTTGTGCTGACAGCCAGCTCAGAGCCTGGAGCCTGCTTCCATTCAGTATCTCCCTCTCTCTCTGACCCTCCCCTGCTCACGCTGTCTCTCTCTCTCTCTCTGTCTCTCAGAAATAAATAAAACATTTAATAAAAAATAAAAATAAAAATAAATAGTATATTTATCAAGTTAAGGTGCAAATTATTTTCCAAAATAAAAGGTTTTATCAGTTCCTCTTTTGAAATATATTGAAATAGTATGCATCATCTAATGTTAATAGATTTTCTTTTATTGATTTTTTTTCCACATTCCTGGAGTAACCTTCATTAAGATCAAACTTGTCACATCGAATACATGAGATGGAGTCCAGCCCAGCCTGTGTTGTGATACAGACAGCATAGCTTGGAAATTATCTGTTCCTTGAGAGTTTGAAGAAATCCATTAAGTCCGTGTGCTTTGCTTTTTTGAGTTTTCTGAAAATTCTAAAAATTTCTTTCTCTGTAACTAGTGTACTAAGGTTTCCTACTTCATTGTAGGAAACAATGGGGTTGTTGTAGGAAACAAATTTCATTTGGCGTATTTTATATTTTTATTACAAAATATTATCCATTTATTGAGACCTTTTAGTCAAGTATAATGTAATTAGATATAGTCTTCACATGTAGGAAGTTTATCCCCTTTTTATATTCCATATATGGAATGAGCCCTGAATTGTCATCCACCATCCACCACTAATTTATCATTGCAACTTTAACCAAGTAATTTGACTTTGGACATCATTTTCTGTGTAAATAGGGGTCATATTGGGGCACCTGGGCGGCTCCATTGGTTAAGAGTCTGACTCTTGGTTTCAAATCAGGTTATGATCTCACAGATCGTGAGTTCAAGCCCCCATTGGGCTCTGCACTGATAACTGCAGAGCCTGCTTGGGATTCTCTGTCTCCCTCTCTCTCTGCCCCTCCCTTGCTATCTCTTTCTCTCTCAAAAATAAGTAAACATTAAAAAAAATAGGGGTCATGTTACTTGTATCCTAGGGTTGCTCTATTACAGACAACATATATGAAGTTCTTAGCACCATGCCGGTCCTCAATAAGTAGGAGGTTATTACAAGGCTTTCTTTTCTAATGCTGTTGGTCTCATTTCTCTTTTGTTCCTAATTATATTTGCTTGGGCTTTACATCATATTTTCAGAAGCCACATATAAGCAGTGGGGGGCCACTGAAGGATTTTAAAGAGAGAACACCAGCTCTGGTAATTGAGTGTCCATGCTAGGTTTGTGGGCAGGCCATCAGACGGCAGGCCTCTGCTGTGAGAAATGACACAGTTGACAAGGAGCCAGCTGTAGACCCTTCTTGCCAAGTGGGATGTGGAGGTGTAGGCTTTACATTCATAGTCAGTGAACACAGGCTCCAGAGCTCAGGAGAGGCCCTTTCAAGGGCTCCAGGGAATGGGAAATTGACCAACTGTCCCCCAATTGTCCTGTTCCAGCATCCAACCCTTTAGGGCCTAGGAACAGACGCTGACAAATACCATGACCCAGACTAAACCCGGCTTTTGAATGGGACAACAAAACAGGCTTTGTTCATCCTTTTGAAATGGGGCCCAATTATGTTTGATTAATAAATGAAACTCTGTGTCCAAATAGGAGAGACACTGTAGAGAAATGGTCAGAAAGCACTTTGTGTAGAAAAGGCTGATGAAGCTTTCAGAAGGCATTCATCTGCCTGGAGCTGCTCTAAGACAGAGAGAAATTTTCAGTTTCCAAATCCTTCTCTTGTTGCCCTATTCCACCCCCCCATGCCTTTTTTTTTTTACTTGAAATATGTTTAACTCTTCTACTTAAGATTTATTTGGCCTCTGTGACTGATGGATTTCTGTATTTATTGTGTCATTTAGGAAAAAAATGCACTGTGAAAAACATTCCTGATCTGTGTATAAATGTCAACAGAAAAATAAGCCAAAAGGTTGACAGTGGTAATTCATCAAAAGATATTCACTGGGCACTTTCTATGTACAAAGCACAGTGGTGTACACTATGAGGGAGGAATTAAGAAATAGTCCCTACCCTCAGAAGTCCTTCAATCCAGTTGGGGAAATGGCTAAATAATAGACTGGCTACAACGCAAGAGAAATGGAAATAAAGGCGATAATCAGGTTGTAAGGCACACCTGTAGGGGCACAGATCATTGGAATGGATCAAAAGGATTTTCGTGAGCAAGTTGCATGTATGTTGCATCTTAGAATATAAACAGGCTTCAGGTAAGCATGTGTTCCTTCAGGTTCTTTTGGATGAGCCAGCCAGTGCACCCGTGCACTATCCCCAGATGTCAGCAAATACAAGCGGCTATTCTGAGCTATTCCATCAGTCCCATATGTGCACACAGGCACACAAACATTCCCAGGTCATGTGTTTGCTTCCCTCTCCCTCACTGCATTGGTCCAGCCCCAAATCCTCACTCCCAGATGGCCTCTGGCCCTCCTCAGCTTGATGACCTCCACAGTTTAGCTTCTTAGATCTAGTCTTTTCTATATAGATGTTAGTTCTGCTCCTTTCCTGGAGTTTTAGCCCCTCCCTCTATGTCATCTTGTGAAAGTAACTCTCCAATTCAGTCCCCTGTCCATAAAGCCCCCAGCCCTCGCCAGGAAAACCTCATATCAAAGTAACTGTTGGAAGAAGTCCCTTCATTAATCATCTAAGAGTCATGAGAGTATTCCAGGCTCTCCTCCACTTCCCTGCCCTAGGGAAGGTAAAGGGAAGGGAAGGGAAGGAAGGTGAAGGAAGGCATTGAGGAAATTCCATCTGCAATGTCAGCCAGCAGGCTAGAATAACTGGAGGTTGTGTGTCAAGTTCTAGGAGAACCTTGGGAGAAATCAGTCATTCCCAACTGGTAAATTTATTGAAGAAGTAGGAACTGGTTGCAAGCCCAGCTAAGCGATCTTGCCCTGTAACAAACTCTTCCTGAGCAACTAGGTGGGGGGGTGGGGGTGAGGGGACAGGGATATGTTTGTTAGAATGCTGTCAGCCACAAGTGACAGGAAACTTGGCCAAGAGTGACTGAAACTACCTGGACATTGACTATCTCACTGAATGAGATGTTTGGAGATAGCTGTTTCCAAGGTTAAGATAGTGGCTCGTGAATGTCATCAGGAACTAAGCCACTTCCATCATTCTGCTCTGCCATGTTTAAGGTATCAGCCATGGCTCCTTTCGTGGGCACAAGATCATACAGCACTTCTACACATTGCCTCCTCATATGACAACCTAAGTGATTTGTTCCATTCAGAATGCTATTGACCTGGTTACTCATGGTCTAAGGGATCTGATATGGCATCATTCATGTGTCTGGAAGACTGGCACACCCACACGTGGCTTCTTCAGCATGGTGGTCTCAAGGAGTTAGACTTCTTATGTGATGGCTCAGAGTTCCCAAAGAGAGTGTTCCAAAAGACAGAAAGTGGAAGCTGCCAGTTTCTCAAGGCCTAGGCCTAGAAATTGGCCAAAGCAGTCACAAAGCCTCCCAAAGGCAAGGGGAGGAGGCATAGACCCCAACGTCTTCATGGGAGTAATGATAGAATTTATGGTCATCTTTGACCCATACATCGGTTGTTAAGTAAGCTGTTGTAATAAAGCAACCATGAGATTGAAGTTTATTTCCCTCACACATAACAGTGCAGAGGGCAGCAACACAGGCTGGTGGTCTGTTTCTGCCAGTCTCTGCACATGGCTCCTGCGTCTGGGTCCAAGTCAGCCACTCCTTTCCAAGAAGCAGAAAGAGTAATGAAAACAGAAAGCAAACAGCTTCCTTAAAAAAGGTGATCTGAAAGTTATACATATCCCTTCTGTTTGCATCACGTTGGCTAAATATTAATCCCATGGCCACACCTAATTGCAAGTTTTTACCACATAGAAAGTGGGGAGAATGGGACTGAGTGACAGTTACATCTTAGTCTCTCCCCATAGCTGAAAAAGAAATAGGTGGTGTTGGATGAGATTCAACTCTAAATCAGAAATGATACCTAGAGGTGGTTTATGAATCAGCCTTGTAAGTGCAGAGAATCTTCACGTCCAGGTCTGGGTAGTGAATCACAGCTACTCTGAATACACCTCTAAATGTGGGGCCACTCACCCACATAGAAGCAAGCTATGGGCAGGTAGCCCCCTATTAAGAGAGGTAACTTGCTTAAAGCTCTCACTGAATACTAATGATAATTATCAATTGGGTCCATGTGATGAGATCCTTCTTCTTAGAAATGTCTGATGCAGCATCTTACTCCAAATTTCATAAGGACCACAAAAGAATTAGTTGAAAAGGAGTGTGCCAAATAGTCAACTAAATGGCTTATCAGCCATAATTATACAGCAGACTTAACTCGTGTATTCCCATAAAGGGGCACCTGGGTGTTCAGTCAGTTAAGCATCCAACTTCAGCTCAGGTCATGATCTCATGGTTCATGGGTTCAAGCCCCACGTCGGGCTCTGTGTCTGCTTTGTGTTCTGTGTCTTCCTCTCTCTCTGTTCCTCCCTGCTTGCACTTTGTCTCTGTCTCTCTCTCAAAAATAAGTAACAATTAGGGGCGCCTGGGTGGCTCAGTTGGTTAAGCTTCTGACTTCGGCTCAGGTCATGATCTCACGGTTCGTGGGTTTGAGCTCCGCGTCAGACTCTGTACTGAGAGCTAGTTCAGAGCCTGGAGCCTGCTTCAGATTCTGTGTCTCCCTCTCTCTCTGACCCTCCCCTGCTCACACTGCCTCTCTCTCTCTCTCTCTCTCAGAAATAAATAAAACATTAAAAAACTTTTTTTAAAAAAGTAACAATTAGGGGTGCCTGAGTGGCTCAGTCGGTTAAGTGTCCAACTTTGGCTCAGGTCATGATCTCACGGTTTGTGGGGTTCGAGCCCCGAGTCAGGCTCTGTGCTGACAGCTAGCTCAGAGCCTGGAGCCTGCTTTGGATTCTGTGTCTCCTTCTCTCTCTGCCCCTCCCCTGCTCATACACTCTCTCTCTCAGAAATAAATAAATAATTTTATTTGAATATTTTATTATAATTTAATAAATATTAAAAATTTAAAAAATTAGTAAATAAATAACAATTAAAAAATAAAACCCATTCCCATAAAGAAAGTATAATGTCCATACAGCCTTCCTCTCACTCAGACATTGGTGAAGCCCTTCTTAGGAGAAGGTGGCATGAGGCATGGGTGTTCTCCGGGATGTCTTCAGCCTTCTTCCTGGTTCTGGGAAACTCACTGAGCCATGTTTGCATCCCACACGTGGGATCAGCGAGATTTCTTGCCTGTGTCATGGCCTTTGATCTCTGCCTGTGAGTGCTCACAATTCATTCATTTCAGCTCCAATGTTCGTTCTATAAGCCTAAAAGCAGCCCTATTCCTGTCTGCTTTATCAATTAGGGTTCTGAGTATACTTTTGCTTAACAAAATGTCTTCCATTACTTTAAAAAAGAAATAGGATTGATGGCTACTGGTTTGGGAGGTTCCTTGGGCTCAGAGCACAGGCAGCTTATGCTCTTGTATATTTTCGCAACTATTTTCAAGAAATAAATGGTCTTTCCACTGGCTCTTGAGGGATAATTTTAATAATATATTTGAGGACATATTTAAAATGGAATGAGAGTATTATGATTCTTGACTTCACTTATTTATAGTTGAATCTCTTTTGCTTCTGTATGTAAAAGCAGAAAGAAAAAAGTACTTCATTCCTGAAGAGGCAGAATAGAGTGACAGAAAAAAAACATGGATTTTTTTATACTCAAAAGACTTAGTTTGAATATCATCTCTGCCACTTATTAGGTCTGTGACCCTGGGCAAAATACTAGGATCTTGAGTTTACACCTGCTCATGGATAAAATAAGGACGATGATAATAATTCTCACAATGTCATGCTATTACGAGGGTTAAGTTAACTAGTTTATGTAAAGCACTAAGCACAGTGCCTAGTATTATTAAAATTTTTTAAACTTTATTCATTTTTGAATGACAGAGAGAGACAGAGTGTGAGCAGGGGAGGGACAGAGAGAGAGGGAGACACAGAATCCAAAACAGGGTGAGGGCTCTGAGCTGTCAGCACAGAGCCTGATGAGAGGCTCAAACACACTAACTGTGAGATCACGACCTGGGTGGAAGTAAGATGCTTAACCCATTGAGCCAGCTAGGCACCCAACCTAATACTATTAATACCATCATTTATTGAACCTTACTATGTGCCAGGCACTGTCTAGGTCAGTGGCTGTCCCTTGGGAACTAGAAATACAGATTCTCCTTGGGCCCCACCCCAGACCCACTAAATCAAAACTTCTGGGGGTGGGGGTCCAATACTGTGCTTTAAGCCCACCTAGTGATTCAGACGCATATTCACGTTTGCAGCCCACCAGCCTAGGTGTTGAAGCAGTGGAGAATGTGATGCTCACATCTTCGTTACACTACAGCTAATAGTTCATGCAGAAACAAATGCAGGCATGCCCTCTTCTATTTTGTTTGGTGATGGCCCCAGGGTCTTACTGACTCAGTCACATCTGTGCCGTGTGTGCCTCTCAGAACTATTTCTTGCAAGGAGATGGAAGGTAGGAGACTCAGGAAAGCCAAATACCTCACGTCCTCCTCCCTCCCAGGTCCTCTCTTCCCTCCCACAGAAGGTCTGCATCCTGTGTTAGATGGTTTGTAAAACACCCACAAAGAACTCAGCCACTCCGGAAAGAATGAACAGCTCCTCCTTAGCCCTGGCACTCGGGGCCGACCCATATCTCCCTGACTTGTCATTGTGTGTTCCATCTGTCCCCTTGATAAAATATGAGCTCTTTGAGGGCAAGAACCGTGTCTTCATCATCTCTGTGTTCTCAGCGCCTGGTACACATGGCAGACACCTAATAAATGGGTAGTGAATGAATGACGTGTCAGCCCCAAATATCAGGGGGACATTTGTTCCAGGAGCATTCAGGTGACAGGTGTGCCCTTGCAGCCAGTATATCTCCGGCCCCAGTGACAAGCAGGCAGCAGAATTTGCCCAAGGACCTGTGAAATGTTACCTGAGCGCTGCCTGCTCCATCCATCGGCTCAGTTCAGTGCCACAGGAAGGCTGTGTGGACAGTCTCAGGGAAGATCAGAACCACACTAGGAACAGCCTAGAAAAGCAAACTGCAAATATCCCTTTCTTTGCTCTGTCATAACTGTTTTCCCAGTTGCAGGCGAGGCTGAAATCAACTCTGTCTGTTGACCGTTTGGGTGGAATAACTTTTCTGTTTCAAGAATTCTAATCAACAGAGGACTGAATTCTCCTCTGGGCTGTGGGAATGGAACAAAGCCCTCAGGGGGATAGACGGGAGCTGAGCAAGGCCTTTGCAGAGGAAGAATTTGGCACTATTCTAGGGCTTTCCCTGGAATGTTGCTGCCTTCTGGGTCTTTCCATGCTGGGTGGGTGCAGAAAGCCACCCTGCTCCCCAGCCTGCCCCCCACCCACTGTCACCAAAGCCAGAAGCCATTCATCTAGCCCACTTAGAAGAACCAGAATAAATATAGATTTCTTCTTCCACACGTTAATTTATGGGACCTTCCTCTTTCGTTCTTACTGCAATGCTTCTACCTACTGCGGTCACATTCAGCTTTATTGAAAAGCAGCAGGGAATTCATCCTTCGCTAGGAAACACTGACAGTTAAATTCAGACTCTGAAGGGAAAGATATTCCCGCTTAACCTTCTTTCTCCAAGTAAGAGTGGAGACAGTAGGTATTGGGCTATGGGGAGGGGCCCCATTATGAGGAGAGCAGGCACCCTCTAAGAGTTGTAAGAGGAAGAATAAGTGCAGAAGGTCTGAGTGAAGCCACATGTAGAAATGGTCCTCAGATCTGGTTATGAGTGGGGGATAGCCGGATTCCAGCCATCACAACTAGGGTGTGTCCTCTCAAGTCAAATGTTTGTTATATAACTGCCACCTATTTGTATCATACTGTAGCCTGGCTGAAGGCAGGCTTACATACAAGGGAATGGTCTGCCTGGCCTCTAGAACAAGGGCGGTTAAAGAGAAGGAGTTGGCCAGGGTCTTCCATGCAGGCCAAGAGAGTGGGTACCATGACCATCTGATGTGAAGTTTTGATCTACAAGGCAGGTCTGTCCCCATCATGGAGGTAAGTGCATTTGACTAAGATAGGTCTGTGACTCTGTCCATTAAAACCATTCAGCTCCACATCCTTTCCTTCAACTCTGTGCTTCCCAGGCAGTATTCAGTTAAGATTATGGCTTCTCAAAAAGACTGCTACACATGGAGCTTATACCGCCCAGCACTCATGGGTTTTCATAAAGTCTGCATCCCTTTTGAGTTCCTCACCATTGAGAGCATCTTCTACTTCTTGAGAGTTCGGGTGACCTCTTCTGCATACACCACCAAAGTCAAGGTCCTGGGTCAGAAATGGAGAAGACTATACTCTGGACATGGTCCAGCCAACATCCCAGGTGACAAAGCTCTTGAATTCAACTATGAGAAGAGGCTATTTTTTCCCCATATCTGTCTTCAGAGGGCCAGTGTTAAAATTAAATAACAACCAGAGTCTCTTCTTTTTTATTCTTACTAAGGTAGATTTTTAGATTGCTTTAAGCACTCCTTTGAAGTGATTTTACTCCCCAAATTTCTAATTTTTTTTCATTATATATTTGAAAAGGGTTTCAAATTGCCTGGTGATAGAAAATGAAAACATGACAAGCTATATACACTCTGACCTTAAAACTGTCTGTAATATAGCACCATAAAATATAACTAGAAATCATTTCAACATCACATTAAAGATCTATGACTTAAAGGTAATTTCTGTCATTTGAATATGATGGTGAGCTGATGGCTGAATTGGATTCTTAAGATAAAAACAATTCATCCTGCATTAGGAGTTATTACTTTAATTGAATAATATCTGGATCATGCCAGTGGTGATAATGTTAATGTTATTACCCATTATCTTGGTGATGTTCACCCTACTGTTTCCAAAGAAAATATAGCCCATTAAACGGACGGAAGGATTAAAATAGAAAAAAGCTGAAAGCTTTTCATGGCTCATTATGCCAAGGTTGGAACAAAGGAATGGCCCTGACCTTGAAATAGGACGGAGGACCTGACCTGCGCTAAATGTTTGAAAGAACTGCAAGAGAAGTCAATCAGCCATGACAGAGTGCTATGAACTTCCTCAACCATATCTTTCTGAAAATTAACATTCATTAATTAATTCATTAATTCACTTACCTGTTCATTCCTGGAAACCATTCATTCATTCAGCCAACATATTTTGTGTGCCTTCATGAAAACATGAATGGGTCAGACCATTGAGAAACAAAGATGATTTATTTAGTCGAGGAAGGAGGGTCAAGGCTTATAGGGAACATACAACATTTTCAACAAGATAGTGGGAGCTTCCAAACAATATCTGATTCATTCTTCACTACAACGCATAAGGTGGGTAGAGTTACTATACCCATTTTATACTTAAAGAAACCGAGGGTCAGGCTGGTAAAATAACCTGCCCAAGGCCTCACAACTAGAAAGGGAAAGCCTCTGAATTCAAACCCAGCCCTGTCTTATTTCGAGGTCTAAGCTGTTTTCACTACACTTGGAATTTGGACTTAGGATATAAAGATATTTTAAAATATTATAATGCACTGGGGCGCCTGGGTGGCTTAGTCGGTTGAGCGTCCGACTTTCGCTTAGGTCATGATCTCGCGGTTCGTGGGTTCGAGCCCCGCGTCGGGCTCTGTGCTGACTGCCAGCTCAGAGCCTGGAGCCTGTTTCAGTCTGTGACTCCCACTCTCTCTGACCCTCCCCTGCTCACGCTGTCTCTCTCTCTCCTAGAAATAAATAAAACATTAAAAAAAAAATTAAAAAAAAAATAATAAAAATAAAATATTATAATGCACTGTGATAAACTATGCAAATGGCACCCAGTAATATGGAGCAGGAAAACCATGGTAGCGATAGCCAGATCCCTACTCTGGACGGACTCATTGCATCTCTGAGCAGTGGGAAATATCTAGGTGGTCCTAATGTGTCACGCAAAGCTCTTATTCATCCATATATTATTCAAGGAAAGTAATGAGTCCTAGTGTAGGATGAATTGTTTTTATCTTAAAGCTTGTCACACAGAGCTCTTTCCGCCTCTTTATGAAAAAACCTAGTCTCTGGGTCCCCCTTCCATTCTCCCAAACAAAGGGAAGTTATTCTCCCACATCCCACATAACTCAAGACAAGAGGAAGGGTCAGGCTCTACTTCCTCTTCATCACCTCCTCATACCTCATCTCATAGAAAGAACCATGCTCCTTTGAGGCTCCTCATACCCACCCACTCAGCCTCTGTCTTCCTAGTCTCTGCCACCTGCCAGCCTTCTGGTTACTCGCAGCCATCACTGAAGATTTTGACCCTGAGACCACTGTCTTCTCCGAACCACATCAGCAGTTTTCACTGGGACTAGGATGACTTTTCATTGTTATGGGTGCTGAAGTCAGTGGGCACTATAAGATATATTGTTCCCCTGTGAAGTCACACATTCAATGGCAGGTGATACAATGGTCTATGTCCAAATCAAAGAAGTATGTCTGATAAAGCTTTATGTAAGTACAAAAAAATTCAAACCACACCTTTTCCCGATACAACATGTTACATCTCTTTCTTATTCAGGCCTGGCACCACTACCTCCATCATAGCCCAGATCTCATCAAGCCGTGACAGGTGACAGAGGCTGTACATGAAGAGTCAGGGGACCTGTTTAGGAAATCTATGACCTCATAGGTTGCATCTTATCATCTTCTCTGTGAGGTGTCTTAACACCTTGAGACATATAACAAAGATTCCCATATGCTGTTCCATTGACCTGAACCATTGTCAGAGCATTTTTAAAACCACAAATTCCACTGCCCCACCCAGAGATTCTCATTCAGTAGCTCTGGGGTGAGACCTGAACATAAGTAGGCTTAAAAAGTCTTCAGCTGAGGAGCGCCTGAATGGTCCAGTTGGTTAAGTGTCTGATCAGTTCAGATCATAATCTCACAGTTCATGAGTTCAAGCCCACGTCAGGCTCTCCGCTGTCATTGTGGAGCCTGGAGCCTCCTTCAGATCCTCTGTCCCCCTTTCTCTGTCCCTTGCCTGTGTACTTTCTCTCTCTCTCTCTCTTGCTCTCACTCTCAAAAATAAATAAACATTTAAAAAATCTTCTGATTCTGAAGCACAGTTTGGGGAGCACTGGCAGATAGCCCCTGCTCATGAATCTGGATGCTCCTTACCTCTTGACACCAAGTGTCTTGAGTGCTCCCTCACTCATGTTCACCACCATTAAGTGAGGAAAAAATACCATCAGCCTCTAGCTTGCCATCCCCTCGCCCACACCAGTGATAGGATAATAAATATTTAACTATCAATGGAAGGGAGGGAGGGAGGGAGGGAGGGAGGAAGGAAGGAAGGAAGGAAGGAAGGAAGGAAGGAAGGAAGGAAGGAAGGAAGGAAGGAAGGGGCGAGCCAGCCCTGATCTGTAGTGTTTGGCAATATCTATCATGTAAATACTCCCATCTTGGCCAACTGCAGGCTACTAATGTAACTTCACTGAACACAGTATTGGGAAGAGGTGTATCAGCTCTCATGAGCCAGATAAGTCAGCTCTACCACCCACCCCTTATTTATCTCCAAACACCAAACCAGCCTCTGCTCAAAGAGCAGAGGTCTCGCTCAGATCCTACAACACAGCCAGGGTTTCTCAGAAGTCAAGTTACCCCCATTTTTCTAAAGTTCTCAGCATATTAAAAAGTAGAGGGAAATGCTATAACAGGATTGACAAACTTTGGGTAATGCTTTAGCAACAACAACAAAATACAAGGCAATAAAATTGTGCTAATTTCAAGATCATTTACAAAAATTATAAAAACACTCATTTAGACTCCGGAGTAGGCGGGGTTGGTCAGAGTAGGACGTGTTAATAGTTGTAATGAGCTTCTTCATTCAGTTCTGTTTGGTGTAGCTCTGTGACTCTGGAATCGTGCCAGATCCTGATCTGAAGCTTTTGTGAGCACAGAACTGGACAGAGGGCCCCCCAGTCCTGTGTCCACCCTTGCACCTCCTACCCTCACCCCCCAACCCCTTATCCCCCTGCCTCCCCACTCCAAAAGGTAGACACTGGACATAGTTTTCTTCCTTCTACCTCTGTTCTTTGACTTTCAAGAATTTCCAAAGCCCAGCTGCCCTGTTGTAGGGGAGGAAAAATAATTCCCCTCTACCCACTTAAGTTCTTGGCTAAGACATTCCCACCCACCCCTGGAATAAAAGAAAGAGAAAAAGAATTGTGACTGCATACATATGTATATGTATGTACATATACAGCCAGGCAATTGAGGCTTATATACCATCCTGAGCTAAGGAAAGGGATAAGAGTCCGGGGCTTGCAATCACAGGAAGTGAGAGGAAGAAATATATGATCAACAAAATTTGCCTTGCATTGCAGACAAGTCTCTCAGATGAAAATGCAGTCTCTAGTAATTGCCCTCTTACTGGTACAGGTCCCCTCTCTAAATGTAAGTTTCCTTTGCAAAAGGGTAGCTTTTACTCTATTTTCAGCATTCCTCCTGTGTCTGCAGTTTCTCAAAATAATCCTTGTGCCAAAGAGGCATATTTTGGGGTGGCATAGTCTCTTAGCCTTCACCTGCCAGTGGACCTTATCCTGCTGACAAAATAGCCAAATGACAAGAGTTAACCACAACAAAGAAAGGTCAGGGAGTCCAGCTCCCTCTGCACCGCTGAGGATCAGCAGTTAGTTAAAATGACAGGCTCTTTCATCTGGCTCCAGCCTGGCAAGGGATCTGGTAGCAAAGAATTCTAGGTTTCATTTTCCTTATTTCTCTGAGCTACTTCTGGCAGGAACATTATAAGCAAATCATGTTTTGATCAGATGAAGACCACTTGAGGTCTGTAGGAGCTGCTGCCCATTCATTCATTTATTAAACAAACATTTATTATTGCCCCAATCCTGTGCAAGATAGAAGTGGGAAAGAGGGAGAGAGAGATGAATGAGACACAGCTCCCCCCTTGAGGGACTCCCAGATGGGGAGGGAGGGGATATGTGATTGTAAAAGGGCAACTACAATTCAGTGAGATGGATCCCATGACAAAGGTCAACATTGGGTACCTTGGATGCAGAGAGGAGGGGCAGCTACCATAATCCAAAGGCTTGATCTGCATTCTAAGGGACAAGGAGGCATTAGGTAGGAGAGAAAGGGCTAAAAGTCACCTTGGGGAAATGGTGATTTATGCAAAGGTATGGAAGTTTGAAAAAACCATGTCTGGTTCAAGAAATTTCAAGTAGTTCCGTAAGGAAGCAGGAATCCTAATGATGATGCTTTGACATCAGAGGACCCTGGGCTCAGATTCTGGCTCCTTTGCTGATGAGCCACGTGCAGGGCAGTGAATTGTTGGGATCCTTTGAGCCTCAGTTTCCTCATCCATAAACCCCACCTTATAGGACTGTTGGTATGTAGATGACACATGACATGAAACATGCTCAGTGTGGTACCTAACACACACCTCACAGCCAGTCCTTGGTGGTGGGGTGGGTGATGAAGATGAAGATGGTGGCCATGGGGATTGAGGGTATATGTAGGGGAGGAAAGATGAGGCTGGAAGAGAGGCAGGGCCAGAGAGTGAACTTTGTGTCCCATGCTAAAAAATTTGGATACCATCCCTAAACCCAAAGGAAGAACTTCAAGAAGTGGAGTGAGCTGGTCCAATATATGTTCTAGAAAGTTCCCCATAAGGACTGGAGTGGGAGGGAGAGTAACACTGGAGGCAGGAGGGAGTTAGGAGGCCTGACCACTCATATAAAGGAGTGACGAGGGCATCGTGGTGGGGCGGCCCCTCAGAGCCAATGACTAAAGGTGTTCCCTGTGATTTCTCAGACTTTTGTAGGCCAGGTCCACTCACTCTCAGCGGGGCCTAACTATGTGGAGGAATAGAGAATCCGGGTTCCTATTATCATTGGAATTAAGCTGCTTTGGTGATTCCCGGAACATCACACGGAGGCACACTGAAGTATGCTTTTGCAGTTCAGAATGGAAACCGTAAGAGTGGTTAGCTGTGGGTGGTGGGATTACGAGTTGTCTTTATAGTATTCTTTCTGCTTGTCTTAATTTTCTGAATGTTCTACAATGAACATATTTTTGTAATAAGAAAAAACCCATTATAAAAGCGATTCCTAAAAAAAAAAAAAAAGAAGAACTACACACAGTTTCAATCAAAACAGCAATTCTTTCTTTACTACCTGAGTAGGGAAATGCTTGATTGAATTACAAATGGGGGAAGAAATTGTTGATGGGTTCCAAGTTCAAACTTTAAAGGTGTTATTTTCTTCCTTTTTCTTTGAAAAATTGTGCTGTGCCATTGAAAATAGATAGACCAGACCCATGTGAACAGTCTTGAGTTTGAAAAATAATCGTCGTTTTTAGTGTTATAACTTCACGCACAAATTCTTTGCACAATTTTTACTTCAGGAAGCTTCAAGTACAGGAAAATTGCCCAATAGTTAGAGATGATTGGATTATTGGTATTCTCCTTTTAAAGCAAACAAACATCTCATCAAAGAGAAGTCCAAGTGATGATAATACCTCCACACTCAGCCCGAGTTGTAAAAATAAGGAATTGCAGGTAGGCCCTGGGTTAGGTTTAGTGAAATTCAGTGGGAACTGCCGACAGAGGTCTAAGAACTGAAAATTTTCAGTTCCGTGTCCCCTGAGTGGCCGTGCCTAAATTCAACTATTCATGGAGTCGCTTCAGACAGACACGTTACACACCAGTAGGCCGCCTTCTAAGAGGTGGCAAGCATCTTGATGTCAGTCTTCAACTTAAATTTTTTAAAAGTAATTATAATAGGGGCGCCTGGGTGGCTTAGTCGGTTAAGCATCCGACTTTCGCTTGGGTCATGATCTCGTGGCTCGTGGGTTTGAGCCCCGCGTCGGGCTCTGTGCTGACTGCCAGCTCGGAGCCTGGAGCCTGTTTCAGTCTGTGACTCCCTCTCTCTCTGACCCTCCCCTGCTCACGCTATCTCTCTGTCTCTCCTAGAAATAAATAAAAACATTAAAAAAAAAGTAATTATAATAATAATAATGAGAAGAGTTCACATAGTTTTATAGTACCTAAAGTGTTCTAACAGGTAATCCTCGCAAGAAGCCTGCGAGTCAACTTGAGTCTTATTTTAGAGATGGAAACCAGTAGGCTCAGAGTTGCTGACTGACTGGCCTGAGGCCACACAGCTAGAAAGGAAGGAGACAGGACTCAGATCAACTCTTCACACTCAGTGCTAGTCCCTCCCCTTCTCCCTTCAAACGACTGGTTTTAGTTACCTCATTTTCACTAGACCCACTAATTCAAAGGGCAAGTTGGGTCCATAGGAATTGTATTAGTTCCTATTGCTGTTAAATTACCACAGATTTAGTGTCTTAAAAGAAGGTTGAATTTATCCTCTTATACTTCTGGAGACCAGAAATCCAAAATGAGTCTTACAGGGCTAACATCCAGGTGTGAGCCAGGCTCATTCCTTCAGGAGACTCTAAAAGGCTTTTTGCCTCCTCAGAACGTCAGTGTCTGCCACATTCAGTTGCTCATGGCCACATCACTCCGATCTCTGCTTCCATCCTGACATTGCCTTCCCGTCTTCGGTAGTCAGATCTCCTGCGCCTCCTTCTTACAAGGACACTTAGATTTAAGGCCACTCACATAAGCCAGGATAATCTCCATCTCAAGATCCTTAATTTAATCACATCTGCCAGGTCCTTTTGGCCATAAGGTAACTTTCGTAGGTTCCAGGGATTAGAACGTGGAAATCTTTGGGGGAACCATTGTTCAGCCTGACTCGAGACTGTTTACTGACGGGTCCTTAAACAAAATCCTCTGAATTTAAATTAAGCTCACAGCTCTTTTTAGTTCTCTATTTCTAACCTTTCGCTTCTGAGTGCCTTAGGGATTCCATGTTTGTCTGTGAGCTCGTTTGCTTGTACTTTGAAGCAAATTTAAGTCTGACTCCCTGTCCCCTTAAACTCCAGCCTCCTGCTGTCCTTCAGGGTTGGCTGCTGACCACAGGGTTTCTCCAGGCCAGGTCTGGAAAGGGCCTGCAGAAAGATGTGTCCTCTCCTGTGAGGCCTCTCCTGTCCGCTGCCATTTATTGAGTACTTACTATGTGCCCGGAACCGGGCAAGCCTTCTGTATTCATTTATCGCTCATTTCATCGCTTCTCGGCCTTTTGGCTAAGATCAAGTGCATTTATCGCTCATTTCTGTCTCACAGCAAGCCTGTAAGGTAGCTATCATTAGGCCCCTCTGCAGAATGAGAAAAGCAGGGCTCAGAGAATTAAGTAAGCTGTCCAGGGTTGCACCGTGAAGCCACAGAGCCTCTAAAATCCAAGCCCTTCAGACCATGCTATTGTAAAATTAGATAATCCCCCACCCCAAGTAAGGTAGGGACCTTTTTTAGAGGGCATTTGTAAGCTCACAAACCCCCAGGGCTGAGTTGTAATTATTTTCATTATCATATTGTTTAAATGCGTGCAAAGATAACTGGATATTAACTCTTTATGCTTATGGCTCTCCTATGACCATAAAAGCAAACTAACGATAATAATAACACAAACTACAAACGTTTTAAAATTCTAATCAGGAACATTGCTCGAATGTGGTGGGCGATGCTGTTTTGCTGAAATTGACTGCTCACAAAATCCAGTTTTGAGGCTGGCTGCCCCGACGTGGTCCCTCAGACTTTGGCGTGCAGGCACGCCAGGTCCTTGCACCTAACCCACCTCTCCCTCCCGCTGACAGCAAACACATCATTGGGCTTTACCCGGTGAGAATGTCTTTGCTGTGCTACCTCTGCGTCTCTTTTCTTCCCACCAGCCGTAGCAGCTGGCTTCTCCGGGCGGCAGGCAGAGCCCAGATTGGCACGCGTCGAGTTAGGGAAGGCTGCTGGGAGCCCCACCTGGGGTGGCCAGAGGCCGAGAGGGGTGGCAGGCAGAAATGGGCCGAGGGAGAGGCGGGGCTGCGGTGCAGGCCCAAAGACCTCTGCCAGCGTCACGTGAGGTGGTTTTATGCAGCCACTGAAGCCCCCCCGAAAAGAACTGACAACTGAGGACCGCATTCTAACATCTTTCCCAGCAGCTCAAGAGTGTTCTGGGCAGAGGATCACGGTCCACAGTAAAATTGTACAGAGCAGCTGTGGGATATAAACACAGACCCATCCTGGCTGCTGAAATTGTCTGGTGCTGCTAGGTTGTAGAATCTTCAAATAAAGAGAATATTTGGGGAATATTCTTTCATTTACTAAACATTCAGTATATTTGATTAAGCACCTACTAGGAGATGGGTGTTTTGGTAGATGTCTTCTGGTTTGAAAGACACTCAAGTGAGCACATAATCATGCAAATGATAATGATGCCACATGGTTGAGGTAATGGAAAAAAGATGATTTGAGGATCCGGGGGCATCAAGAAGGCATCCCCAAGCACTGGGTGTTATGTGCAAACTAATTTGACAATAAACTATTTGTAAAAAATAAAATAAAATAAAATAAAATAAAATAAAATAAAATAAAATTCAAAAGTTTAAAAAAAAAGAAGGCATCCCCAGGGCAGGGAGGTGGGGGAAATGGAGGATGGCCAGCAAAGGGTACAAAGTTACAGTTATGTGGGATGAATAAGTCTAGAGACATAACATACAGCACAGTGACTATAGTTTAAATTACTGTAGGGGCGCCTGGGTGGACCAGTTGGTTAAGCATCTGACTCTTGATTTCGGCTCTGGTCACGATCTCGCAGTTGTGGGATCAAGCCTCACGTTGGGCTCTGCACTGAGTGTGGAGCCGGCTTGGGATTCTCCCTCTCTCCCTCTCTCTCTGCCTCTCCCCTGCTCATGCGCAAACTCTCTCTCCTCTCCCATAAATAAATAAATAAATAAATAAATAAATAAATAAATAAATATATATTTGTATGTGTAGTATCATACAATATATACTAATATTAATATAATACTTTATCGTATACTGGAAATTTGCTAACAGTAGATTTATGGTGATCTCACCACACACACACAAAAAAAACAACTCTGAAGAGATGAATGTGTTAATTAGCTTGACTGCAGTGACCATTTTACCAAGTGCAGGAGCACCTCATTTTATTGTACTTCACTTTATCGTGCTCGCCAGATATTGCTTTCTTTCTTTTGTTTTGTTTTGTTTTGTTTTGTTTACAAATTGAAGGTTGGTGGCAACCTGCATGGAACAAATCTTTCAGAATTCATTTTCCAATGGCATTTGCTCACTTTGTGTCTCTGTCACATCTTGGTAATGTTTGCAAACTCTTGGGTAATTCTCCTTTTCGTACCTTTTTGGCAATTCTCTTCAAACTTTTTCATTATAGTTCTGTCTGTTATGGTGATCAATGACTGTGACTCACTCAAAGCTCAGATGATGGTTAGCACTTTTTGGCAACAAAGTATTTTTTGATTAAGATATACCCACTGTTTTCTTTTTTTAAGACCTGTTGCTATTGCACCTTTAACAGACTTCAGTATAGTGTAAACACAACTTTTATATACACCAGGAAAGCAAAAAATTCATTTGCCTCGCCTTATCATAGTTGTCTGGAATCAAACCCACAGTATCTCGAAGATGTGCCTATGCATGTATATGAAAACATTGTATTGTACACTTTAAATATATGTTTCTACTCAAAATATTAGGCCATTCAAATTTCTCTTTTTTTATTTTTTAATGATTTATTTATTTATGAGAGAGACAGACAGACAGAACGTGAGTTGGGGAGGGGCAGAGAGAGAGGGAGACATGGAATCTGAAGCAGGCTCCAGGTTCTGAGCTGTCAGCACAGAGCCCAACACGGGGCTTGAACTCACGAACCGCAAGATGATAACCTGAGCCAAAGTCAGACACTCAACCAACTGAGCCACCCAGGTGCCCCAAAAATGAGGCCTTTCAGAGGAAGAGTTGCTTGAGGGGCAGGGATAAGTGGACACGGTGGACAATTACACAGAAGGAGGGGGCTGGAGACATGCGAGTTTAGTTATCGTGGCTACCCTTTCGTCACCACTCGCCTGGCCCTTCACTTTCACGATCTCATTCAATCTGCATGTATTCTTATTAACCTACAAGAGGACATGCCCACAAGAGCAAGGACTGTGGCACCTTGTCCACTGCCCTGTGCCCCATGCCCAGCACAGTCTCTGACCCATAACAGGAGCTCAGTGAATACATTTTTTCACACATGAGGAATCCCCTCAGAGAGGGTGAGCAACTTCCCCAAACTCACACAGCATGTGAGTGGTTGAGCCAAGATTTGAACTTCTGTCTGACTTATTCTACCACACTGCTCTTTAATTCTTGGTCCATGATGCCACAATACTAACTAAAAGCTGGTTTTCACAGCCAGGGAAACTTCTGTTACCATGAAAAGTCTGACAGAAGCCAGCCTCTTAAATTCCTGGTAGGGACAACCTTTTCTGTCAGCCACAACACACAACTTCTCCATTACCTCCCCAGGCTCTCCCCAAACCTCTGTGGGGACATGGAGTGGGGGTGGTCGTCAGAAATGAGAAGGGTTAAGCTTTTATAGCTTATCAAAGCTGTTCCTTTGCATTTAAATAGCACTATTTAAGAAAGTAGCATTTCTGGAACCTTATTTGATGCTAACATTCCGAGCACCTTCCGGCACGCCTATTTCTCCACTGTCCAGGTCATTTGGAGCTTCATTACTTAACAGTCTGAAAGCTTTTTATGGAAATCAGTGGATGAAGGGAGCCGATGAAGTGAAATGTTATTATATTTAAGGATCCAGCCAAACAGGCTGACGGTACAATACCTGAAGCTTCTACCTTGCTTTCTAATTCAGTCTAGGGTCTTTCAGAGATCGTCTCATTAGTGATATAGCTCTTTTAATGATGAACCCAAAGACCATATAGCGATGTAAAAACACACATGTATATGCTTTTGTATCTTTTTTTTACTTTGCTAGATGGTCTTTGAGGTCATCATTAGAGGAGCTATATCACAAATGAGATCATCTCTGAAATACATTAAATGAGAAAGCAAGGTACAGTTTGTGTAATCATCTATTTGTATAATAATCTAGCTACTATTGTGCAAAGAAATGGTAGGGGTAAAGACAACGTGTGTGTGTGTGTGTGTGTGTGTGTGTGTGTGTGTGTGTGAGCTATGATTCCAACTATGTGACAAAAACATACAAATACAGAATGAATTAATACCTGCTAGGAAAGGATGGTGAGATGATGGATATTGCTTTTTGCATCTCACACCCTCTCTTTTCATCTCTAACATCATATAATATGGTTATGTTATTTTTTAAGTCCTTATTTTAGCATGTGAGGTAATTTTCATCCTGTTAGAGTGCTTACTTGGCCCCTTTCACACGCATGAGCACCTGTATCTCAGAATACTTCGGTGGCCTTGTCAGTGAAGCCTTCTTCACATCCCAAGCTCTCCGAGCCTGGCCCTCTGCTCACCAGCCCCTGCTTTCTTGTCTCCAGAGAGCCCATCACAGTCTGGCACGCTGTGGCTGCTCGTTGTTTAGGTCCGTCCTCCACTCAGGAAAGCTCCACGGGGCAGGGATCGGCGTCTCTCTTGTTCTGGACTCTGTCTCCAGCCCCCTCAGTGGAGCCTGGCAGAGAGTGCCGGTTCACTCCTCATCTGCTGGGCGCCCAGAAAGGCCCATGAGCTCCAGCATCAGGAGCTACTACCCTGTGCCTTCCTCTTCCATCCACTTGCTCTGGCTGGAAGGCCTGGATCTCACCCCACTCCTCCAAGTGCACCCCCTCTCTCTCCTGGGAAGTGATTTCTCTCTCTGTATTAGACTATACCGTTTCACATACAAACTTGCCGTAACATCACTCATCTTTTATGAAATAATCACGTGTCCTTCCTGCTACTGCCAGATTTCTCGACATCCCGCACAGCACACTCCTCAAAAGAGCCGTTTGGGCTTGCTGGCCTCGCGGGCGGGTCTTTCCTAAATGGGCTTCAGTTGCATTTCCAGCAGTCACCAGCAAGGCAGCCGTGGCAGCAGTGAGCAAGTAGCAGGGCCGGCAAGGGGGAGGGGGTGCAATAGGGGCCAGGGGGTCAGCAAGGGTTCGGAGGAGCAGCAAGGGGACTGTGGATGTAGCAGGGGGACTGTGGGGCAGCAAAGGTGTCAGGGGAAGTGGGGACAGCAGGGGGCGGGGGTGTCGGGGGCAGAGGGCACAGCAGGGACAGTGGGCAGCAGTGGAGACATTAAGGGGCAGTGCAGGGAGAGCACAAGGGCTTTGAAGAGGCCCCGGGCAGTTCCTAATGTCCTCCTGCCTCTCTGGCTGCCTCTTGTTAGGCTCTTTGCCGCCCCCAACCCCATCCCCGTCTCTGCCCACTCCCCAGGGCCTTTGTCTTGTCACTTAAACTACCACTTATATGCTGATGCCTTTTGAATATATATCTCCGGCCTGGACCTGTCCCTTGAACTCCAGCCTCATATATCCAACTGCTGACAAGACACCTCCCCTTGGAGTCATCCTTGACCCCTCTTAGTTTTACAGCCCACATCCATCAGCAGGTCCTTTTGCGGCTCCCTTCAAAATAATGCCTTGTATCCACGGTCTCCTGGCAGTGCTCTCTGCTGTCCTGCCGCCCCCATGCCCCACTACCGTCCACCCCCCACAGCAGTGGGCAGGGCCCTCCGAACACATCAGTCAGGTCACCTGCTCCGGCTGGCAGACCCTCTGGCACATCCCGGCCCCACGGCATTCACCAGAAGTGCCCTGGGACCCCCGGGGAGGGTGTCGCAGGCCAGAGGCCTCCTCTAGCTTGTCATTAATGAATCATTGTATTAGCTTACCCATTATTCATCCCTTAATCATGCCCTGCACACCTCCTCCAACCCCAGCCTATGCTGGGGATGCAAGGAAGGTACACAGTCCCCACCCCTGCTCTGGCACTGGCATCTGGGACTAGACCTGGACAGGAGCTGTCATCAGAGGAAGGGGGGGGACTGGCCAGAGGGACAAGGGATGTCCAATGCTGTGCTTTTAAGATCACTGGAGGGCTGCCTGGGCAGCTCAGTCAGTTAAAACGTCCAACTTGAGGGTCACCTGGGTGGCTCAGTTGGTTAAGCGCCCAACTTCAGCTCGGGTCATGATCTCGGAGCTCGTAAGTTCAAGCCCCGCATTGGGCTCTGTGGAGCCTGCTTGGGACTTTCTCTCTCTCTCTCTTTCTCTCTCTCTCTCTCTCTGCCCCCCTCTCAAAGTAAATAAATTTAATTTTTTTTTATTTTTTTTTTTAAAAAGACCACTGGAGATGCTCCCACGGGGCAGGGTAGGGGTGCTGTCCCATAACTGCATCATGATCACCTTCAGCCAGACCTGGCCTGGGCTTCCATGCACCTCTTGCCTTTTCGAGAGCAGACGGCTTCTGCTTACCGCGTTCTCTCCTCTGTGACATCAGAATCTCGCCTGGCCTGGTCCCCTTTTTCACTTCTCTGCTGTGGCCCTGGCACTTAGTCTTTTCGGGTTGCTGGAGACAGGGTGGAGTAGGGAGGAGGGCCCAGGAAGATCACGTCGAGAGAGACTGGTAGGATGGAGAGTCGGACCTGCCCCATCGACCTCCCTAGCTCCCTCTGCTTCCCGGGCTGCAGATTTTCATAAGCATTACAAAGGACAAAATGAAAAAGTCTGGAAAATGAGGTTAAACCCAGGATTGACACTTTGGCCCCTAAAGGACAAGCTAAATTGAGCCAGTGGCTCACAGAAGCACACAGAAGGATGGTTGCCTCAGGTCATGGGGTGATCCCCCTCCACAGAGCGCTCCACCTGCTAGAGTCAGCTGCAGGTGGAGGGGCAGTCGGGCAGCCCCCGGAGGCTCTGATGGGTCCTTCTTCTCCTGCTTCAGAAATGCCAAGCTGCTTTCAAAAAAAAAACGTCTCACAGGGAAATTGTTATCTACAGGCATTATGCAATTTTCCCATCGGAATTACAGGCTGTGTCTGAAAAGAACTAAAAAGACATTGAATTTGAAATACTTCTGTGCAACCACATCAACTTCTTGTGGATCTGTTAATGGGCCCCAGGTACCTTCTCTGCCTTTGAAATCGCTGATCAGACAGTAGCTTGGGATGGCTGTGTCTTTCCCGGGGACGAGGCACACTGTGGGCACTTCAACAGCCAGCCCAGGTCACAGAGTGTCCACCTGAGGCTGACTCAGAAATTGTGAGATCTGACCACAGCTCCTAAAGTGGCCTCTGTGTCCTGTCCCTTCCCTCTCCTTCTAGTTCAGGGAGTTCCAGCACAGTTGTCTGGCTGGCACTCTCCTCCACTCTTGCCCATGCCTGCCAGCTCAGCGCTCAGATCTCTGAGGATCAGTTCAAGCAGCTAGGATAACGGAGGCTGGTGGGCTGAGGCTCAGAGGGCACCGGCCCCTTCCTCCTCACAGCCTCTCATTCGTGCAACAAATATGGCTTGAGCATGTTCCAAGCACAGTCCTAAATATTGATAATACAGCACTAGGCAAGACAGACAGCAGCCCTTGCCTGCAGGGGGTGCCCTGTTCTAGCAGGGAGAGATAGAAAATAGAAGTAAATAAGCAAAATCCACAGGATATGGGACAGTGACCAATGTGGTGAAAAATACACAATCAGATAATGTGATGAGGGCATGCTGGGTGGAGGGGCCAGCGAGGAATTGCTATTTTTAATCATGGGGTCAACAAAGACCTCAAGAGAAGGTGACATTTGAGCCAACACCTGGAGGAGGAAGGGCGTGAGTGCTGCGATGTCTGTCTGGAGGACAGCATTCCTGGTACAGGGAGCAGCAAGTGCTAAATGTGCCCGGTGCATTCGAGGAAAATGAGATGTCTGGAGTAGCCAAAACAAAGCGAGAGGGAAGGACAGAGTCCTGAGGGATAGAGCAAGTAACACAGGGCGAGGCTGGTCATGGAGGGCTGTGGGGGGCATAGAAGGTCCCTGTTTGCTGTGAGGTGTGAAGCCATTGAAGGATTTTGACCTAAGGGATGGCATGAGATGGTTGCTGTGCAAAGAGCCCAGAGGAGGGCAAAAAAGGGGACAGAGAAACCAGCCAAAGAGCGACTGCAGTCATCTAGATGAGTAGTGATGATGGTTTGGACCACAGTGGTGGCAAGGCAGGTGACAGAAAGTGGTGGGTTCATAAATACATTTTAGAAGCAGAGCCGACAGGGTGGACTGAAGGATTGGGTGTGGAGCAGGAGAGAGAGAAGCATCGGGGATGAGAAACTAGAAAGATGGCATTGCCACTGAGCGGGCAGGGGAGAAAAGAGCAGGCCATGCTAGGGGAGGGGAGGGTCACGAAGTTAGTTCCGACAATTCAACATCCAGATGAAAATGTCAAACAGTTGATATACAAGGTGAAAGATTAAACTCCAGTCATCATTAATGCATGTATAGTATTTTAAGGCACAAGACAAGCTGCAATTAATTGTAATTAATTAATTGCAGTATGGGGGAGGATCAAGGGCTTGACCCCAGGTGGATGGAGAAGGGTCAGCAAAGAAGATGAGGAGGAACGGCCAGTGAGGTGAGAAGAAACAGAGGAGCAGCAGGTGCCAGAACCAAATAGGAAGTATTTCAAGACAGAGGGAGTGACCAGCTCTCCTGATCCAACACCGATGAGGGGTCATGGAAGCCAAGAGCTGGGCAATAACCACTGGCAGCAGTGAGAGCACTGGTGATCTTGACCAGAGCAGTATCGTGTGGTGGGGAGGGGAATCTCAGTTACTTCATCTGAACAATGGGAACAATATGCCTGCCTACCTCAGAGTTCCACAGTACTTACCACAGAAGATCACAGGCAAGCCATGGAGCATCACCAAATATGAACCATCTGTTTTTATTTATGACCCAATAAACCCAGAGCTTGTTGAAACGATGGGAGACTATGACGTTGAGCACAATTGATTTTAAAGATGTTCATAGCTCCATTATCACCTCATAAAATGGCTCATTTCCTGCTGCTCATCACCAGGACACCCACCAAGGGATGAAAAGTTCCTTTCAGACATGGAAGCCATCAGGGTTATTTTTATGGGCGGTAAGTGGGAATTCTGGGATAGGATAGAAGCAAGTAATGGAGCCAAACACTGTTCACGAGAGTCTACCTAAGAGGCCAGGCACTGCCCTCCCAGAGGGATCTGGGTGACCCTATGCCTCACAGCAAGGGCTCTTTGGGGAAAACTGTCCGCCAGCAGTAGCCACGCTCTTGCTGAAACAAAAAAAAAGCAAAACGGGAGAGAGATGAGGTCAAGATAGAGAGTAAGAATCCACAGGCCAAGGGGAAGGAACAGGAGTTTTGGAGGCAGACACATCTGTATGAGAACCATGGCTCCTGCGTGGGCTGCAACAAGTCACGTGACTTCTCTGAACGCAGTTTCCTCATCTGCAAAATGAGATGGTCGCTATGCCCAAGGATTTTCCTAAGAAACGAGCTGATGAATGCACAGAAATGCGTGATGGGGGGGTGGGGGGAGGGGAAGGAAAGGGATCTCTCTGCGCACACTCGTGTATCCCTGCGTGCACTTTAACATCAGTTGGTCACTGGGTGTCCGCCTCTCCAGGAGCAGTTCCTCTCCAACTCATATTCCCTGAGCCTCCCCCGCTCTTCATCAAAACCAGTTCTCAGGGCAGCATTAACATTAATGGTATTGTGAACACTTGTCTGGTGTCAACTGCGGCTGTAACATTCAGAACTCAGAGTATTCTAGGGCATGCGGAAGCCCAGGGAGGGCAGGAGGTTGACCTTTCAAGAGTACCCGGCTCTCTCTGTGCCACAGCTTACCCAGCTCCCCCTCTGCCTGGGGTCATAGGGTGACGTGTGTGTCCCCAAAGTGAGACTGACGTTTAAACTCCAGCTCTGTCATTGACGAACTGGCTACCTAATTTGGGCAAATAAATGTGTTTCTGAGGATTGAAAAGTGTATACCTACCTCCCTTGCAAATGTGTTGTAAAGATTAAATACAATACTATACAAAGGTCATGAGCACAGTGCCTATGCCTGGGACATAAAAACAGATCGCTGTGTTATTACTGTTGATGTTGCCGTTACTTTCTCTCTCTTGAGTATGGATTGCAGCCCCTTTCTCTTCCCTGCAGGGAGGAGGCCTGTTGTCTGGGTGGAGTCCCAGACTGTAGGTCAAGGGCAGGATGTGCTCAGTGCCACCTAGAGCAAAGAGGGCGTTAGGATGAGGAAAGGGGATGTGGTTCAGGACTGGGATATGAAGGTTCAGGAGAGGAGGTGAGGCACGAGGCAGGGAGGAGGGGACAGACGCTGGCCTTTCACTGCGGGCACAGCGGAGACGCTCAGGGCCCTCCTGCATTGGGGGCTGGCTCTGGAGGGCATGGGAAGGTCAGTGTTGGGGAAGGTTGGTTCTGACACCAGCCCCCACCCATTCCCGGGACCCACATTCTTACTCTCTGCTCTGCTCAGTCTCAGCATCTCCTAACACCGATGTGATTTCTGCCACCAACCTGTGTTGGGGCCTGTGTTTGCCCCTACATGACCCTCTTTCCTCCAGAGCTGACCTCAGCCTGGGGCCTGTTTGCAGCTGTGTGATTCCCATTTGCTGTCGGTAGCTATGAAGTCTGAGTACAGCTGTAACATCTTCACAATATATTTACCAAAAGCAAAATGAAAGAGCCCATCCCCATGAAGATGGACACGAGTGACCTGTGGTTTCTTTGGGGTTTTTTATTTTAATTGGCATATCTCCGGGAAAGTGCTAATGTCATCCAAAAGAGGGATGAACTGTGAATGCCCTGAAATAGTTGGTTTGAAAAGAGTCCTATGGGAGATGTACAAGGGCTCTAAGGATTCTTGAAAGATCCTTTCTGTGCCTTAGAGACTTGTTAAAACAGCTTTTCATTTAAGTCTGAAGTTTGGATTGCTTACTCTGACTTTAAATCCTTCATTCTTCAGAATGGAACACACCCAGCCCCCCGGAGCCCCATCCAAGGCTCACGCAACTACATAAACCTCCCATCATATGCTCCCTGAGACTCAGAGTTGGCTTTAAGTGAGGGCGTATTCTCCCGAGGCTTTGTGAATTTGTAGATGCAACTGTGTGCTTCACAATCTGTACTCAAGCAGTGCAAATTGATTCTAATACCAGCTTGGCCTGAATGTAAATGAGAGCAAGAATAGTAGCTAATATATGCATATTTGGGCACTGCATTAACACATCATATGAATGATGCCACTTAGTCCCCAACAGCCCCGTGTAGTAGATAGATACCCTTTCTAAATCCCATTTCACAGATGAGAAGGCTAAGGGAGGTCACGAGACTTGTCAAAGGACACAGAGTGAGCTAATGGTGCAGGCAGGATTTGAACTCAGGTGTGATTCTAAACTGTGTGCTCTCACACCTACCACTCTCCTGCCAGCTGGATCAGTAAATACTAAAAAGATTGATGGCATTCAGTGTGTCCAAACCTGTGGCAAGATGGGCATATATACATTCTTGTGGGGGTGTAAATTGGTACAGATTTTTGGAGCACGATTTGGTAGGTCCTACCAAAATTGTAAATCTGCTCCATCTTTTAATCATCTCCTAGGAATCTAGAACACAGGAAGCCCTGGGTTTGTAGACATAGAAAAAGGTATGCAAGTGTTCATCACAGCATCATGTATGGAAACAAATACCCACCAATGATGCTGGTGGGTATTTAATTACAGAACTTTCATGCTATGGAATTCTAGATATCCATCAAAGGCTTTACATTTTCAACAATTTGCTGGATATGGCCACGAACAAGCCAGATGCTTTCCAGTCCTATAGAATTTAGGGTCTACCAGAGAATTTTGATGCTCCAGAGATTTTTAGCTTTTTAAATAACTTGTCTGTGGTGCTCCTGCATTCTTATCTGATTGAATAACACAAATGATCACAAACAAGTAAAACTAAGCTATTGATCATGCAGATGGCATTCAACCACTAGAAGAAACAATTTACAGCAGGAAGCTGTTCTAATGCCTGCACACGTGGGTCTACCATCCCTGGAACCTCCATACCTCTAAAAATTACAGATAGAACTTCATCACCATGAGTAAACACTAACGGAGGGCCCAAACAATTTTTGTCGTTATATACTGCAAAAGCAAAATCAATATGTCATCAGTTGGGACTTGAAAACCAAGATTTAATTATAATGCAAGATGAATCTGCAGGGAGGGCCAGCTAACCTGGTGGCCATCTTAACTCCACCCACATTGATTGTACTTCGTAGTGAAGTATTTCTTCAAGGGCAAGGGGATTGTCATCAGACAGTTTCTCGTTTCTTGGATCTCATATCTTGGATTTCTCTTTGATGCATCTTGACTTGGCTTACCAGAATTTAAAGCTCTCCAACACTTTAACCATCAACAAAAGGATTGCTATGATGCAGTATCTACTGACATGGAAAGTTTCTCATGAAATGGTATTAAGGGAAAATTTGAAATCATGGTGCAGAATAAGGTAGTCAGTATGATGCAGTTCTTGTGGGAAGAGCCATATCTAATGTGCACACACATACACACGTGCACATCGTTGCATTTGCAATGGTACGCACCAAACGGTAACATTCTGGAGAAGGAGGCAGAAGGCAGGGTAGATGCTGGATGGAATATGCTCACTATTACATTGTGTGCTTCTCTGATGCTAAATTTGTCTACAGTGAGCATGTACAATTCTGCTCATGCATTATTCTGTATATGTAAAATCAAAGGGAAAAAAAGTATACTAGAGCCAGATGATGAAGTCCATGTAGGAAAACACAGGAATTAAGAAATGGTCATGGAAGTTGTGTGGACCTCCCAAAGGGCTAAGGCAGGGAATGGAGATGCTCGGATCTGCAGTAATATGGAGGGTGCATTGTGGGAAAGCAAGAAGGTATGGAGACTATGGCCGGGGGGCAGGAGGGGGTGCTCAAGGGACTTAAATGCTGTGGGCACAGCGGATCTTGGAGCCCGGCCACTGTGAGGGGCAGGAGATGGAGGAATGGAGGCTCGCGATAGATGTGCCTTTAACTTGCTGGAGGAGGAGTGGGCTTCTGGGCTCAGAGGAAGGGCTCAGTGCGAGACATGGGGTAAATGAGATGACTGCGGGGCTGTGGGATTTCCTGGGCATGGTACCCACCAATTAAGAGGTTTGTCAGTTCATCCTAAATAGGTTTTACGCACTCTTACCAGGCATGACTCTAAGAACTGGAGCGGAGATATAAGCCAGCCAAGCATGTCTCTGCCCTGCTGGAATTCAGGGACCTGTTCAGTTAGCAACAGAGTTCTTCCTTGCTCAGCTGGTGACATTCTAGACATTTCCCAGTACAATGGATGGTGGTATCTGAGCGCTGCTGGGTCCAGCCAGGGGAAGGGGAGACTGAAGACCAGCTGAATCATCTCCAGGGAAGGTCTCTAGACAAGACCAAATTTGAGCCTATGGAAGTCTTAAGCCTTGACAAGGTTATGATGCTCCTCTTGCCCCAAAGTGTAACTGAAGATAAAAACCCAAATAAACTGCAAAGTAAAGTTAAGCAAGATCCACAAACTTTCTGATTTTTGCCTCTCGATGTTGACTTGATGCTTTCCTTCAAAATGTTAAGTAGCAAATCCTTCCTCAAAAATTGATTTTAAGGGCCCATGCTACACACTGTCTAAAGCAAATAGAGCTGTGTTGACCTCAGGGGTGTTGGCCTCAGACTTTGTTCTGGCCTTCTTGTCCAAGGAGTCTGATCAGGTGTGTGGGTCTCAACAGCAGGAGAGGCCTGGGGGGTGACAATCGTCTGGAGCAGGTGTTGCCTACCCTGCAGCTCTTCATGCAGCCGGTGCCTGGACACAGAGCACATGGCCTGCCTCCAGGCTGGGCACGATACAGAAGCATGGCCATGCAAGGCGGAGGCCAGGGCACGGCTCTGGCTGTGATGGCGAAGGGGTGGCCAGAGCTGGACACCAGATCATGGCTCAGTGAACCCTTCAGTGTGCACCACACACTAGACACAGTGGACATTGAGCCCCATCCCCTGGGACTGCCAAGGCTCCTGGGCTTCCCTACCTTAGGGAGGGATGTCTCCCCACCTGGGCATCAGGTAAGGGAATGAGGGTGGACAATGTCACCATGTCAAACCTCTCTTGCTCCCATGAGCCTGGCTCTCCTCACTAAACAACTGTGGTCCTTTTTTGCAGAGTGATGAGGTCCTCACCGTCATCAAGGCCAAAGCTCAGTGGCCAGCCTGGCAGCCTCTCAACGTGTAAGTAACACACAGACCCTGGCCATTCCTTGTACTTGAAGCCACCCACCTGCTGTCCACTGCATGCCAGTTATGTCATTAAAGTCAGCAGAACCTCTCAGGTGCATGAGCAGATGAGGTACACTGCCCATATGTGGGCTGTCATTCTTACCCATATCTTCTCAGGAATACGGGCTTGGTCTCTGTTTCCCCCAATGGCTCTAATACCACAGAACCGGACATAACAGTCACCCATTATGTGTTCACTCATGTTCTTGGCCACAATAGGCTGCAACCACCTTTGCACACAGGTATACTCACTCTAAGCAGGTCTAACTTGTGCAAGGCTAGATTTACCCCAGGTTATCTCTTTTCTGTCTACTCTATCCCTTGAAGATTTCATCCTCCCTTGTATTTTGATGACCAAGGGTATGCTGATGGCTCCCTGAATGACTACTGCCCCAGGTAGACATGTATGTAGGTAGGGAGGTAGGAAGACAGGTAGGTAAGTAGATAGATCATCCATCCATCAGTTTCTTGGACACCTCTCTGTAGATGGCATACATGGACCTTGAACTTATCATATCAAAAAAAAAAAAAAAAAAAGGAACCCATCACTAAGTCCTGTGGATTCTACCTTTATAATATCTCACAAATCAGTCCTCACTTGGCCATTCTCCCATCATTAGTTCAAACCACCATGTTTTCTCACCTGAACTACTTCAACTCTTCCCTCTTCCATGGTCTCTCCTACCTGATCCCACATTACACTGTCACTGGAGTGATCTTTTAAAAATCCAAATCCAATAGTGTTCTCCTCTCCTTAGAATCCCTCCATAACCTTCTTGAGTCTCCAGGATCACTTAGAGAGGCCACAGTGAGCCGAACACACCCCAGCTCCTGCTTCCTTTTCCATAAGGCTCATGTCTTACCTCTCTCTGCTCTGCACCCCTCTCTGGCCAAGCCAAGTCCTGTCCAGTTCCTTGAACGAGGTTTAGTTTCACTCCTCCTTCAAGGATCCAAGACTTGGAGCAAAGTTCCTGCCAACCACATGAAAATGGTTTATGAAGAATGGCTTGGCCATTCTCTGGAGTAGTGTCTACCCTCCAGTGATGGTCCTGATGACTAGAGCGTGTGAGATTCTGCTCCGTGGGGGAAAAGACAAATTCAAAATGATGGGTAGAGAAGCACAGGATGGGGTAGCAGGGGTGGAGACAAGAGTGCTCGCACACAACCAGCTGGGAGCAGGGAAGCCCACCTGTTTAACCATTCAGCAAGCTAACTGCCCTTCCCCCACCATGTGCCAGTCCTGTACACCCAGTCCCCACCCTTTGGAACGCACAGCCAGCAGGGGGGATGGACAATAAAGAGAGTTCTACCATCCCGGGGCTGCCCTTTGCACACGGCCAGGTGACACCATATATACATCATGGTAGCCGTGTACACTCCAAAGGGGATAAATGTTATGATGAGGTTGTAAGTGGTTCTGGAAGCCTAGACAAGGCACAACCCAGCCAAGGGTTGGGGAGGGGTCATGAAGGGCCTTGTTCAGAAGGTATCATACAGGGCTGAGTCTGGAAGGATGCTCCTTGCCCTGGATTGGCCCAGGTCTGGGCAGAACTGAGGCCCTAAGTAGAGACCTGAGGAAAGGGAGAGAGGCCACCACCTGGACAGCTGACCGAGGGCAGCCAAGCTGGCTGTGTAGAGGCCTTTCCTCACTTGCTGTGATCTCCTCTGAGGAAGCGGGGGCCAGTGTGGTTGAAAACCTGCCCAGCCCTGGAAGTGCCTTCCCCTCCAGGGAGAAGCAGCCGAGGCAAGGTCTGCTGCCCCGGGGTCTCCCCCTGTAAGTGGGCATTTGCCTGTCTCAGGCCCGTCCCACCAAAAAACCCTGAGTCCCCTTCACATCATTAGCATCAGTCAGAAAAAATGGTCCACCACGAATGTTGTGTGCTCAGGCTCTCCTCAGCTGCCCCCAGCTCCCCAAACTGTATGTGGACGCGTCCTCACCCTGGGCCCTCTATGTCAGGGGCTCGAGGCCAGGCAGGGGCTGGGGGCATCTGGGCCAGAGCTTGTGGGTGCCAGTGTTGACGCCACTAGGGAAACCAGATCCCAGTTTTCCCTTAAGAAGCCTGGGTTTAGGAAGATGTAAATGACAAAGCAGGGTGCTTCTGGAAGGAAAGGGGAAAGGGGGAGGAGAGAAAAGGAAGAGAGCAGAGAGCTGTCCTTTTCTCTCTAGCACCTACTGTGTGCCAGGTACCCTGTTAGGACTTCTGCCCCTCATCCCACTTCATCCTCATACTAACCCCATGAGGTAGGGGTGTGGAGCCTCACCTTGCAGATCAGACGGAGGCTCACAGGTTCCATGGCAGGTCTAACCCCTGACCTCAGCATCCAGCTCCACTGGCGGAGGGACTGGAGCTCCAACCCTGTCCAGCTGCCTCCACCCGCTATGCCCCTCGCTTAGAACAAGACCCCTCCAACTAAGTAACAGTTCGTTCAGTGTCCATTTTTTAACCATCAAGACATCTGTATCTGCCAGTCAGACTTCGGACCAGTATGAAATTAACACTGCGACCACAACCAAATTGTCTGACTCCTGCCCCAAAACCAAACAATATCTTGACTTTCACTTACCTTGTGTCCTTCTGTCAACGATGGCCGAAACATTTCATTGCCTCAACAAACATTTATGGCCTGTCTCTAAAGGGAAGTACTGTCAAAGGTAGTTAGGAATGCAGTGGTGAGCAGAGCAGAGTTGCTCATGAACTCACAGTTTAGTGAGGGAGAGACATTAACCAAATGGTGACAAATGTGACACATCTGTGAAGATGTAAGGTGCCATAAGAGAGTGTGAAGGGGACCCCGACCCAACCTGAAGGTCAGAGAAAGTTTCATTAAGGGTTGGCAATTGAGCTAAAGGTTAAGGAACCAATAGGAGCTGATGAGGTAAAGAAGTAAAGAAAGGGGAGAGCATTCTAGAAAGTCTAGAGAGACCATCATGTGTAAAGACCCTGAGGAAGGTACTAAACAGTTGTGGTATAACTAGGTCCAGAAATCACAGGTGAGCTTGGCATGGGGCCAAGCCACACAACATTAGGGATTTTGATTTTTACATTAAGAGTAATGGGAAGTCATTGAAGGGTTTTAAACAGGATGACAACATGATCAAATCTGCATTCAAAGCAAAACACAACAGGGATGTCTGGGTGGCTCAGTTTGTTGAGTGCCCAACTTTTGATTTCTGCTTAAGTCATGATCTCACAGTCTGTGAATTCCAGCCCTGTGTTGTGCTCTGCACTGACAGCTCAGAGCCTGGTTGGGATTCTCTCTCTCTCTCTCTCTCTCTGCCCTTCCCCCACTCAGGCTCACTATCTCCCAAAAAACAAAGAAACTTAAAAAAGAAATAGTAACAACACTCTGCCTCCAATATGAAAAGGTTAAGAGTAGGGGCACCTGGGTGGCTCAGTCGGTTAAGCGTCCAACTTTGGCTCAGGTCATGATCTCACGGTTCGTGCGTTCGAGCCCCGCATCAGGCTCTGTGCAGGCAGCTAGCTCAGAGCCTGGAGCCTGCCTCAGATTCTGTGTCTCCCTCTCTCTCTGACCCTCCCCTGCTCATGCTGTCTCTCTCTCTCTCTCAGAAATAAATAAAACACTAAAAATTAAAAAAAAAAAAAGAGTAGTGAGGAGAGAACTCACAGTGACCTTAGCAAGGATGGTGGTGATAGAGATAGGAAGAGGTGCAGTGATCTCAGAGATGTGTAGGAGTAAACCCCATAGGCTGCAGTGATAGGTTGGATGAGGAGAGTGAGGGAGGCAGAGACATCGGGATTAACGGGTTGGTGGGGCCACTATTAAAGTTTAGAATAGTAAATAAAGTTCAATGGGAAAGACCATGAGCTCAGTTCTGGATGTGATATGTTGGAGGTGTCTTCAAGATATACACCTGGAGGTGTTTACATCTCACTATAAAGCTTCTGAAACGCAGGGAGAATTCTGAACTGACATATAAAGTTGGGAGTCATTGAGAAGCAGTAGACAACCAACACCAAGGTCATGGATGAGGGAGAGCCTGAGAATAAATCAAAGGTTTAAGGCTAAGTCCCAAGGAGCTCCAACATGTAATGCAGGGGAGGACGTGTCTGCAAAGGAAGGAAACAGAAAAGGAGTAGCAGACAAGGGGAAGGAAGCTTGGCATCAGGAGGGAGTGGGCAGCTGTGTCCCGTGCACCTGAGAGATCAAGATTAGGGCTGCAACATGCCCATTGGATTGACCAACATGAAGAAAATCAATGACCTTATTGAGAATCTTTTCCACTGAGCAATGGCAGGAGGCCTCAAAGAGGGTGAAATGTGAACAGAAAGTGAGGTTATACAGTCAGTGAGCACAGACAAGTCTTCTGAGGAGTTTGCTGTGAAAGAAGAGAGACTGAACAGTAGCTCCAAAGAGATGAAAGAGTCAATGATGTTTTTGTCTTTTTTTTTTTTTTAATGTTTATTTTTGAGAGAGACAGAGCGTCAGCAAGGGAGGGGCAGAGAGAGGGGGAGACACAGAATCCGAAGCAGGCTCCAGGCTCTGAGCTGTCAGCACAGAGCCTGATGTGGGGCTCAAACTCACAAACCGAGAGATCATGACCTGAGCTGGAGTCCATTGCTTAACCAACTGAGCCACCCCAGGTGCCCCTGTCTTCTTTTTTTTAAAATGGGAAAGACTCAGGGGTGCCTGGGTGGCTCAGTTGGTTAAGCATCCAACTTCAGCTCAGGTCATGATCTCACAGTTTGTGGGTTCGAGCCCCACATCAGGCTCTGTGCTGATGGCTCAGAGTCTGTTTCAGATTCTGTGTCTCCCTCTCTCTCTGCCCCTTACCCACTCATTCTCTGTCTCTCAAAACTGAATAAATGCTAAAAAAAAAAAAAGTTTTTTAAATGGGAAAGACTTTTCTGAAAATTTGAAAAATATGTATATTTAGGGTCACCTTCCCAGCTTTCACCCATCCCTCAGACTTCATGAGACCCCAGTGGAACAGAATTAATCAATGGCAAATACTCAGACCTCCAAACACCCAAACCCTCTCTGCTCAGTGCTACCAGCTTGTTAAGGGAAAGGAATTTTCCTTTGATTTTCCCATACCCCAGTCTCCCCTTCCCTCTTCCAAATCTCATTAGGAAGTCAAATTAGGAAGCCTCCACGCAGCCAAGTTTTGTTTTGCAGAAACAGTCCTGCCCCTCCTCACTGAGCTTGCCCGATTGAGGTTAATGGGATTCCAGCCTCCCTTGGGCCAGTGGAAAGCCAGGGTGACCTACTTTGTGAGGTCCTGCCCTGTGAAACTGACTTGCTTTTCAATGATCTTCATCTTTTTCCCCAGGACTACTTCTCAAAGGACAGCCGTGAACGAAACAAATTAGCTGCTGACTTGTTTAGCTCAATAAATCAAGCAGTGGCTCTGTCAGCCCAGAGCGCAGGTAGAGACAGGAAAGAGATTCTGAACAAAACCCACATCCTCCACCAGTTCCTCTGGCGCCCGAGTAGAAAATGACCAGGGTTCCTGCAAATCAATTCTAAATTTCCACCGCCCAGTTCCTCCAGTTTAATCTGAATGCCAGGAATTACTGGAACTTCTACAAATAATCTTTATTCTTATGGTGAATCTTATAAGGGCCTGTAGTCTCCGTAATTATTTCCAGCCACTCTAATTCACATTCGATTAGACAACCGTCCTTGTTTTTGAGACAGTCACCCCCGCCGCCCCCTCCAGATATCTGCTTCTGGAGTGTCAGTGCCCCGCAAATCACTCAAGCCATGGCTCTCCCTATGAGGACAAAGGGATGTGTGTGTGTGTCTGTCTGTCTTTCTCAGATCAGGGCTGAAACTTTCAGTGCCCTCCCTGCCTCCTGCAGCGCTTGCCAGATGTATCGATACCCTCAGGGCTGTAAAGACTGGACTTGGGCTAGAGGAGCAGGCGGTAAATCTAATTGGCCAGAGGGACCTGGAGCCCTAGATGCCTGCAGGTTATAAACAGTTTTTCAGAGGCAGAAACCTCAGACCTACCTCCACCCACGCAGGACTTCAGCCTAGCGCATGGCTCTCGCGCCCTCTAGTGGTTAGGTTGAGTTTCTGCAACTTGGAAAGCTCTTTATTGGAGATTATTTGAAATCCATGAGAGACAGAACACCGCATATGAGTGACCTGAATCGCCAGTAACTAGAGTCTCACCAGTGACCTGAGTCACACTGGTTTGGATCTGAAATTTAGAAGGAAATAATAAGTCCTTAGAGCATAAAAACCCCTTACTGCCTCTTTTCTTTTATGGTGTCTTTTGAAGTTTTGTTTGGAAAGGCTTAATGAGCAGGAAATCAACATCTACCAAGTTCTAGGATGTGCCGGTCACAAAGGCAAGCAGTTTCCTCATGAAAAGCCCTTGGGTGGGTATGATGATGCTCCCATTTTGCTGCAAAGAGCGGGGTAGGGGGAGTCAAAAAGCACCTGGCACAGAGCTAGCAAGTGGTTGAACCCGGATTGAAATCCAGCTGCCTCTTCCAATATCCTTTGTTCTCTCTGTGCACCTCACTGTCTCTCTGAATGTAAAAAGGTGAAACACTTCTCCATGTCTTCATCTGATCTTCCTTTTTCATTTTTCTGGTGTGAATTGTCTGTTCATAACTTTCCTTTATCTGTCGAGATTGTGGTGTTATTCTTACAGATTTGGATTAGCTCTGTATATACGACAGATAGTTACATTTGTCAGTCACACTGCATGGAGATGTTTTTGCCAACATGCGTCTTCTTTTTCTCGCTAATTCAACCATGTTGTTTCATTACACAGATGTCTTTAGTTGGTGCATAATTCAATCAGTTACTTTTTGTGATTGCTTTATTGTTTCCAAGCAGAGAAAATTAACATTTCTCTACCAGATCAGTAATCGACATTTTCCCTACAATCTGGCTGCTTTTTATTTAATTCTGGATTATTTAGGTATGTGAGATTAAGTGCAAATTCCAGATTTAAAAAAAAAAATTGCAGTTGGCCCCACCCTTTTGGCACAATCTTTCCTTTTCCCCCTAATTTGAGGAGTCTGTTTTGTATAATAGCGTATCTAAAGTTTTCAGGGCCTCCAATCTATGCCACTCATTTATATTTCTTTCTTATCTCAAATAGGCCACCATTTTAGTTATCATGATTTATAATATACTGTTATATGGTATGGCCAGATCAACTCTATTTGCTAGGAAACTGATAAAAAATTTAAATCCCAGAACAGAAAAATAACACCAAATTCACAAAATATCATATCTGGGAAGATATAAGAAAACACAAATGTGGATTTTTATTATGGTTATTATGCTCCAGTAGTACTGAGCATTTCCCAAAGAAAACTCCCATATATTCTTACCCATTTCATTATTTTAAATAGCATTTTTATTACAGAAGTAATAAATACTTTGAGGTGATTTTTAAATTAAATTTGAAGGTCAAAGGAAGTATAAGAGCTCTGTATTCATTTCCTAGATTAAGTAATTTATTTAAAACAAATATTTGAGAAGAATCCACCGCATGCCAAGTTCTAAGCCAGGCTCCAAGGTAGAGCTGTAAGCAAGACAGAAATGGCCTCTGCTCTTCTGGAACCTAATGTGGAAGATGGAAATTCAACAAGAAGCCCCAAGGAAAGAGTGAGCTTGGTGTGCCCCGGGAAAGCACACCTGGGGTCCTCAACAATTTGAAGAGAGGTCAGGAAATGCTTCCTGCAGGATGTACTATGGGAGCTGTGGGTCAGGGAATGTATTTCCCAGTCAAGGATAAGAGAAAAAATGCTATATGAAGATGAAGATGCTAGAAAACTGTTGAAATTGCTCCCAGGCCCTTACAGATTCAAATTTGTCATATTACCCCACCTAAGGTCAGGCATTTTGTTCAGGGATTGGTTGCCCCCAATTTCCTACTCCTTAAGACTCACCAAGGTCCGGAAGATGCCTCACTCAGGTTACAGATTTGGCCAAAGTGCATCCGTGGAGAACCATTTGCATCATGTCTTATAAAACACCTGAGGCTCTCCGATGGCTATGTCCATCAGCTGAGCAGAGTATCAGGATGGCCTGTTGGGTCAGGCTTGATTCGGTTTCCCCAGCACTGGACTCCTGAGTAGAGATGCATTTGCCCCTCAGGCTATCACTATGAATAGTGTCGCCCATAGTTTACAGGATACAAATGACGATTCTGACAAAGCAAGCCACATGCTCAGGGAGATGGGAAGATAATAGGTGGAGTGGTTGGTCTCTATGGCAATGGAAGAGGAAGTCTGCCCCCCAAGGCACTGCTGGACCCCCAAGGGGCCAAGAGCCAGGGAGAGATGGGGCATAAAGCAGTCCCCTCAGATGTCCATGCTGTGTGCCTTGCACTAACAGGAAGGCAGACCCCAGGCCAAACACTGTCAGTCCCTAGGTGAGCAAGGCTAAATTTCCCCAGACTATAATTCTCCTAGAAGCCAGGTCTTTAAAAAAGCTGCTAAAAGCAAAAACCACTCACCTACAAGCCAGTAAATGAACACCTGGGAAAAGAAGGTGAAATTCCCCAGTTTGTGCCTAACTGCATAGTGGACTAGGTGTGGGGGTGATGTAAGCAGTTTATAAAGGCTTCCTCATGGGGCGTCTGGGTGGCTCAGTTCATTAAGCATCTGACTTTGGCTCAGGTCATGATCTCACGGTTCGTGGGTTCAAGCCCCGCGTCGGGCTCTGCACTGACTGCTAGCCCAGAGCCTGGAGCCTGCTTCAGATTCTGTGTCTCAGTCTCTCTCTGACCCTCCCCTGCTCATGCTGTCTCTCTTTTTTTTTTTCTCTTAAATAAAATAATAATAATAATAAAATAAAATAGATAAAGGCTTCCTCAGAGAGCATCATGGGAGCCTCCTATCAACCCTGCAGGTAGACAGTGTCAGATGAAGAGCCTGAGACTGGAAGACAGGGAGTGACTTACTGCCAAGACCTAGAGCTGGGGGCGGAGCTCAAGTCCTCACACACTCCCTTGTTCAGCGGGGCTGCTGGGCACCTCGGTCCTGGGATGAAGCTTAGAGTTCCTGCCCTTGAGGAGCCCCCAGTCTAGAGGGGGAAGCAGATGATGGCAGTGTGATGTCGATCATAGGGCACAGCTCTAGAGAGAAAATGGAAAGGCAGACCCCAGGCACTGGCCTCAGGGGCATCCAAAAGTTTCTAGGATGAGATGACTCATGACCTGAACCTTGAAAGATGAGTAGACCAACCTTGAGCCCCATCCAGATCACCTGGAGGGCTTTGTTAAACTAGAACGCTAGGTCCTACCCCAGAGTCTCATTAAGTAAGTCCGGGGTGGAGCTCAAGAATTCGCATTTCGATCAAGTGACCAGGGACTACCTGGTGCAAACCACTGAAGAAGAGCTTTCCCAGCAGATGCAAGTGCACGTGTGACCTGCAACTAGGCTGGGCTGGCCGGGCCCGGGGCGGTGGGCAGCAGGAGGCTGGAGAGGAGGGCAATACCGGCCTTGGTGAGCTGCTGACACCCAAGCCAGGGCTCGGGCCAGGCTCCCCCCCAACTCCTGTGCCAGATCATAGACTGGGGTCAGGCTACGGTGTATAGTCCACTCAGGAAGGCCTCCCTCCACCTCCCCCTCTCTTTTCTGATATCCTTATCACCCTACCCTGCTTCTCTCAGCACAGTAATAGCTCAAGTGCCCGGCACTGGACTGAGTACCATATGCAAGTTCTCTGGTGAAACGCAGTAACCCTTTGGAGTAGACATATGCAGATCCCCATTTTACAGGTTTGGACACTGAGGCACAGAATGTGTGGGTAGTTTGCCCAAGGATCCGCAGCTGAGAGAGGTGATGCCAGGACGCACACCCAGGCTTCCGTCCCTCTCTGCTCATTGTTTGACCCCATCTAGTCTGCCAGAGCCCAGCGGGTCCGGCTCCACGAGCCCTAACCAGGTCAAGAGTCCTTACTTTGGGGAACAGGTGAGAGCAGCCAGAAGCAGCTGGTCTCCACAGAGGGACACGGGGGCTCCCCAGCAGCTGAGGTGAACCCGCTGCCAATGGGGCTGAACAGACAAGTTGGTCCCTGGCCAAGGATTCCCCACAATTAGCAGCCTGGGGGTACAGAGCCAGGCGGAGCTGCTCTCTAACCCTCAGATCCTGCCAGCTGTCTCCCTAGGTCCATTAACCTTTATGTGCTTGCTTTCATCTCTACAAAATGGGACAGTTCTAACCCCACAGGATTGTCATGGGGATGGGGAAATAAAATAACCTGGGTCTGCCACCAAGTGTGTGCTGAGTGAATACAACTCATCCTTCCCCAGTCCCCCGACCCCCGCCCAAATGGGCCACCACCATTGTCCTCACCCAGCCCTGGCCATGGGTAAGACCTCTTCTTAGCAACTTGAGGAGACAGAGGTTGAAGAATCGCCTCTTGTGGCTTGGGGGTTGTCAGACAAGCCACCTCCCAGGCTAGAGCCAGGTCCTTGCTCACCAACTGGAGGATGTGGCCAGGGAACCAGCTGTCTCTGTCCTGTCCCTGTCCATGGGGGAGCCCTGGCACCAGGGCAGGGACTTTCTGTCACCAGCCCAGTGAGGACAACAGAGGCAGCAGGCTGGGGAGACAGCCCCCTCTGATGGCACAATGTAGATCGCAGAGTGAAAACAGGGCCGGGAGAAGGAATTTGAATTTGATGGTGAAAAGAGCACTGATTTGAACTACTACTGCCTTGGGTCATGGTCTTGTCTGCCATTTTTAACTTTGTGATTTTGGACGAGTTACATTTGAAACGAGCCTCAGTTTCCTCATCCATAAATTGGAGTCATTCTTCCCTCGGGTCTGTTCTGAGGATTCAGTGGGGATGTCAAAAAAAGGAAAGAAAAGAAAAGAAAAGAAGAAAAGGAAAGAAAAGAAAAAAGAAAAGAGGAATGGGGCATCATTAAGCGCTTATTTGTAAAGTTCATCTCACACCCAACACAGCTAGGCACACAATGGAAGTGGTAAGCAAAGGGTTAATGGGGCTGCCCTCAGCTGCAACTTTTTAGCCAGACCTTTTTCATTTGCCTTTAAGAGAAAAGACAGAGGAGGGAGGGCGAATAATAGAAAATAAAAAAATGCATAAAAGGTCAAAAGGAAGAAAAGAAAAGGAAAAAAGAAGAATACCAATGGACAAAGAACAGTTTATAGCATATAACTGGCCCCTGCTCCCCGTGTGTTTGTCAGTCTATTTTCATTTGCCTTTAAATTGCCCTGATTCCTCTCTTTGAAGGAAGTGGATAGAGTTCTATCCTGTCTCCTCCTTTGGCTGTCTGTCAAATGAATTCTTATGCTGCTGGGTACTTCATGTCTCTCAGTGATGGTCTTTGCTAAGTATTGTGTGAACTTGGGTTTGGCTACAAATTTGGCCAGCCAGGCAGGAGCTCTGTGCCCTTGGTTTGTCAGCCCCCCACTGGTAACAGGATTCTGGTGACTGGTCCAAGCAGTTGCCCAGGCTCTCTGTCCTGGGGCCCGTCCCCAAGACCCCACTCTGACTGGGCACCACCGACCTTAACCTGCAGCAAGAAAATGGCTTTGGGTTTGGTTTGGACAGAGGTCTCTTGGTGAGTACTTCATGCGCACGGCATGGAGCTCACTTAGTTATTCCTTGCTTTGGTTTGGCTTACTTAGATGTCTTCCTCTTACTCGGCTGCCTCCAGACAGAGGATTTTGGTTCTCTGTGTCTCTGTCTTAAGAGAAGGCTGACTAGCGAATTGTTTGGTTCAGTCCGTGAAGCTCTGAATCTTAGGAAGGAACTAGAAACTAGGAAGCCATTTGGTTCTGTGGGTGAAGCCTCAACTCTCGGCGGAGGAACCAGCGCCCACAGAGGCTCTCTTTCCCCACACTCAGCCCTTTGGGCTCTGTTCCCCAAAATAGGGCAATTTTTTTTTTTCTGTAACACTGGCCGCAGTATTCATTCGACTCTTGAGAAAAATGACCAGTTAATGAGTCTGTAAATTATACCACCTTCCAATTCAATTTGTATTGTAAAAGGGGCAGATGTGGAAACTGGGGCTTTAAGATTTTATCTGCATCTTGTTTGCGTATTTGTGTAAGTGTGAGCTGTTTCCTCTACGTCTGCATGGTGTTGCTAAAATTAATTTATAAGAGCGTTCTAGTCAGTTAGAAAGCAAGTGGTTATTAGAATCGGACATTCTAAAACTCAAAGACAAAAACTAACCCAAATGTTTTTCACATGATCTTGGATAATATTGAGTAGTAAAGCTAATTTAAGGTTGCTGGTTTAATTATAATGGGCACGTGTTTAGAATTAAAGGCATTATAATACAAATCTTTTATTCTGCTTGTGTGTATTGAAAGTCAGATAAGTTCATGTGATCTCCAGTGTGGAATTTGTCAAAAAAGGGGAAGGAAGTTTTAAGAAAAACGCCTTAGAACTTTTTGTAATGTCTGATGAAGTTTGAAGCAGCAAACCTGGAGAAGACAAGCAGGTAGACTTCACCATGATGCCAAAAACAACAGCTAATTGCTGGTATTTATAGATCCCTTGGCAAGCTGGGTTGAAGCTTTCCCCTGCCGTTCAGCAAATTCCTCAGAAGCTGTCACAACCCTTTGAAGCAAAAGCATTCCTGGGTATGGATGGCCACTACTAGTGCAACAATGGACCAGCGTTTGCGGCAAAAGTCAAACAGAGCCCAGTGCCTTGGGTGTCCAGTGGAAATGACACACTTCCTGGAGACCCCAACCAACTGGAAAAACAGAAAAAACAAACTTTGGCAAAGATCTGTCAAGAAACTAACTTAATTTGGGGAAGAAACATTGCTTGCTGCTCTGCTTTAGGTACGTGTGGCCCTTAGACACGGGACTGAGTGAAGCCCCTATGAAATGGTTTATGGAAGACTCTTTCCACACCCTTCCCATAACTTAGGAGCTCCTGATGGGGCTCACCCCCATCAGGGGCGAATTGGATACTCTCAGGTAGGAGCAGTAGGTAAGCTCAATTCCAGCAGGTCGACGTGCCCCACAGACTGTATCCTGGAGACTTGGTGTCACTAAAGACCTGAAGAGTGAGCACCTCAAGGGCCAGCTCCAACCTCAGTGTGCAGGACCTTGTGAGGCACTGGTGACCGCCCATTCTTCAGGGACACTGAGGGGAGTTAAACTGTGGATTCCTCACCCTCCATGTATGAGAATCCACAGGTTCCCTGCAGCCTGTCCATAAGGAGAACCTCAAAAACTGCACTGCCTGGAGCAGCGAGCCTCTGGCAGACCTGAACTACTGTTCAGGAGAGCTGGTCCAGAGACATCAATACATGCAACAAGCTTGGTTACAACAGCTCTCCCCAAAGATCCTAGATAAAATACAGCACAAACACTAATAGCCAAACTACAAAATCTTCATAATGCAGGGGCACCTGGGTGACTCGGTCGGTTAAATGTCGAACTTCAGCTCAGGTCATGATCTCCTGGTTCATGGGTTCTCCGTGTCGGGCTCTGTGCTGACATTTCAGAGTCTGAGCCTGCTTCAAATTCTGTTTCTATCTCTCTGCCCCTACCCCACTTGTGCTAATGCACACTTTCTCTCTCTCTTTCTCAAAAATATTTTTTTAAAAAAACTTAGTAGTAATTCAGAATGTTGGATTTCAACCTGGCACTGAAGAGTGTCTCTAGGTGGGTGCAGAAATTTTCCATTCCCCTAAACTCTAGTCTTTGCCCCATCTCAGCAGGAGGTAACTAGGATGGTCATCCTCCCAATTCCCTCAAGAATGAGGAATGATCACAAGAGGGTCGGGATTGAAACCGGTCACCAAAGGGATAATGGGACTGATTGCAGCTGCAGACTAGTAAGTGCAGCTGTAACTTTTTACCCAGAGCTCTTTCACTTGCCTTCAGATTTCCTTGACTCTCCTACCTGGGGGCAGATTTGAGGCTTGCCCTCCCATCTCTGCATTTGGCTTCCTCTCAAATAAACTTCCCTTGCTGCATCCTTGGTGCCTCCGTGATCATCTTTGCTGGGCATTGGGCAGACAGACTTGGGTTCAGTTACAATAACATGAAGTCTTTTTCATTTATTCAGAAAAACTTACTGAGCACCTCCTCTGTGCCAGGCACTGTCGTAGGCACTGGAAATCAGGCCATGAACTAGACAGACAAAAGCCCTGCTTTCCTAGGGCTCCCACTCCAGTGAGAGCTGACAGTCAATAAACAGCTGAACAATAAGAAACCTACCCAAAACAGTAAGTGCGTTGAACACATTAAAACTAGATAGGGTGATAGCATATGATTTTCTCCACGTGTGGCCAGTGGATGGGCTCAGGACTGCAAAGGCTATAAAACAGTAGTGGCCAAAGGCAGAGACCAGCGGAAGACCACGAATCCACCTTCTGTCCTCTCCTCCTCCATTTCTGGTCTGGCCAGATGTCCCTCAGAGCGTGTCCCCCCAGGCCCCCTAATATAATGTATTTGGTTTCCAGGAGAGCAGCACCCTCGGCTGAATTTTCAGTGGACAGGACCCGCCACTTGATGTCCTTCCTGACCATGATGGGCCCCAGCCCTGACTGGAACGTGGGCCTGTCTGCAGAGGATCTGTGTACCAAGGAGTGTGGCTGGGTCCAGAAGGTGGTACAAGACCTGATCCCCTGGGATGCCGGCACCGACAGCGGGGTGACCTACGAGGTGGGTGTGCACCTGCAGTAGTGGGGGACCAAGCTTCCTGGGTGCTTCGCCTTCACCCAGCCCTGTGCTGGATATCAATGCAGCAGATGAATCCAGTCTGGTAGGGGAGGCTGGCATAGTCTCACCCTCATGTACCATATACAGTATGACCCACACATCTGGCTAGGAGGCCACGGAGAGGGAGTCTGCTAAAAAGCAGTTCGTAGGTAAGCAAGGGAACAGCAGGAAATGGGCATGGAAGCAAAAAGCAAGAGACGGGGTGAGGATGGGGAAGAACAGAAACCGATGTACATTAGGTCTGGAAATCCTGGAGGTTTCCAGACAGCCAGGTTAAGGACTTTGGATTCTCTCCTGACTGTTCATATTTTTCAGCTATCGTCAGCACACTGACTGCATTGAAATCTGTAGCTATTAGAATACCAGTGGAGGGCAATACATCGGAAAACCCCAGTTTGTGGGCCAATTTGGGCCTGCCACCTGATTTGTAAATAAGGCTTTCCAACCCTGCCCCCTATATTCAATTACATGTTGTCAGGGGCTGCTTTCTCCCTACCAAAGCTGAGTTGAGTAGTTGTAGCTGACACAGTGTGGGCCACATAACCTAAAATATTTACCATCTGACCCTCTCTAGACTAGTTTGATGATGCCTGGTCTAGCAGGAAGATCTCTGGGTTCAGATCAGTCTGGTCCAGCTGTTTCCTAGCTATGATGACCTCTCTGAAACTTTATCTTCATCAGGACATAATCCTGGGTACCTGGGAGAATCTGAAAATAGAGGTCTACCAATTTTTTTGCACAATACATGGCATGAATAGAATTGCATCGATACCAGTAGCAGTTACAGCTCTTGTGAAATCCATAATGAGGTTTTTGTTTTGATCATATTACAGTCAAGTTGCTTTCATGATTTTTAACCACTTTGTTTCCCACACTCTGTATCTGTGTTTTCCCCCCCAACAGTCCCCCAACAAGCCCACGATTCCCCAGGAGAAAATCCGGCCCCTGACCAGTCTGGACCATCCTCAGAGTCCTTTTTATGACCCGGAGGGTGGGTCTATCACTCAAGTAGCCAGAGTTGTCATCGAGAGAATCGCCCGGAAGGTACTGGAGCTAGAGCTCACCCTGACACAGACCCCTCTCACCAGGAATGCAAGCCAACTATACCCCTATCTGCTCTGGAATCATGCAGTCCCTGGTGTATTCTAAAATGCAGGACTCCTGGACCTCCCGAGGCTTCTAAGCATGCAAATTATTTGTAAGATCTCAATGAGCAACATCAACATTGCAGCAGGGTTCTGTGCTTGACTGAATGATTTGATCCAGACAGATCAGTGTCCTAGTGAGTTCCATAACTGATTGCTAATGTCAGCCTGTTGTGCCCGATTTGCGAGTCCCCAGAGACCACCAAGGAGCCGCCACCGATGCAAGTACATAAGGGTCTTTATTACAAGCTCAAGCAGGGGCTCACCCACCTACCGGTGTCGTGGCAGCAAGGTGAAGTGAAGAACAATAGTGAACAGGGTTTTTATGGGGTAAAGGACGGGGGTGTTACAGTACATATAGCATCATCATCTAAGCACCAGTTACAATTGTACAGCACCCATGGTAACAGCTTTGACCATTCAGTATCTGTGAGGTGTTCATTACTTTTGGTGGGACCCAATCATGACTTTTGAGAATCCTTTGAAAATGACCTATTATGAGGTGAGTTCAAAGGGCCCACGTGGGGTTCAGGCAAGTGGTGAGAAATTGGCTAGTTTATATAAAATAACTGTTTGCAGTTCCCAGCCTTGACTCAGACCATAGGGATGTTTTTTTTGATTAGCTGATCTGAGGGCGGTCCGAGGATAGCTTTAGCCTTGAGCAATCTGAGGCTTTTCCTGGAACTGGGACTGGGGCTACGAGCAGCCCGAGGTTGCTCTTAATGGAGGACTTAATTTTTGGCTCTTCAGGCCATGGGTCAGGAACTGGGAAGCTGTGGCTTTCTTGCCATTTCTCTTTCAGTCTGATTGTAAATGTTGGCTCAGAACTCCACCGTGACCTGGGATCTGTATGCAGGGTGGGCATCCGATTTTATATCCTTCTCCTCTGTTCCCAACATGTGCCATTCTTTGATGGGAGCCCTCCAATAAAAATTCCTTTTTTCAGGGGGAACAATGCAATATTGTACCTGATAATGTCGATGATATTGTCGCAGATCTGGCTCCAGAAGAGAAAGATGAAGGTATGTAAGTTTCCTTGGTTGCAGGTAGCAATATAAACTGGCAATACCTTCTGGGAAACCCATTTTCTAACAGGTTTTAAGAGCTGCAAGAATAGTATATCCTTTGACTTGGCAATCCCCTCTTTGAGGACTTCTGCATGGAAGATAAGCTGGAATGAGGCCAGGACTCCTGAAAGATGTATTCACCAGTTATAGGCCTTTGCATGGGAATCCCAGTACCCCTGGCACTCTGCTCTGATGGTCACGCTGGCCTGTGGGGCAGCGTGGATGTGTCCACTTCCCCGGCAAGGAAAGAAAGGCCCAGTCCTACAGCCAGGAAGGAGCGTCAGGGCCATGCCTTCAGCTCCATTCTCTTGTGGGATCTGGAAGCCACCCCACCTGGGCTTTTTTTCTGTGTCCTTCAGCAGGAAGCTCCCAGGCTACCGTACTGTCCTCCCCTGTAAAATGGGGATAATAATAGAACCTGCCTCGCTGAGAGTTGCTGTGAGAACCAAATGGGATTAAATATGTAAGGTTCTTACGATGATGTTGCTGTGTAAGAAGTGCTCGGCGAACACTGGCTGGCCTCATCGTAACCCCTATGTATGGGGTCATTGAGAAGATGTAGGCTGTGCTCCCCCAAATCGCCTGTGCTATCTCTGCACACCTGCGGAAACCAGGTCGGCCAAGAACCAAAAACGAAAGACCCTCCTGTTGAGGGGAAGGGATAGCAGGAGACTCTTCCCTGTCAATTAGATACTCGTGGAATGATTATAATATCACTTTTTCAAGGCGAGTAAAGAGCCCCTTCCATCCCAGAGCACCCAGGTGTGCTGAGGCAGGTCAGGCAACACAGATTTTCTCATCCCCCAAAGGAGTTCACATGGGGATAGGGCCAGCTCCGGTGTCCACAGGCTCCTAAGGAAAAGCTGTCCCGCGCTCTTTCCAGATGACACCCCCGAAACCTGCATCTACTCCAACTGGTCCCCGTGGTCTGCCTGCAGCTCCTCCACCTGTGACAGAGGCAAGAGAATGCGGCAGCGCATGCTCAAGGCTCAGCTGGACCTCAGCGTCCCCTGCCCCGACACGCAGGACTTCCAGCCCTGCATGGGCCCGGGCTGCAGCGACGAAGGTGAGGCTACAGCCCTGGGGAGCCAGGGGCTGGCGGAGGCTTGAAGAGCTGCTCCCTGTGCTGGCCCGGGACACCTGCTCGGATGGTGACCCCAATAAAGCACCGGGCCCCAGCTGTAGTTGCCAGTGTGGACCGCTAGGGGGGACCCTCATCTCCAACAATGTCTGGAGGGCTCTAAGACCTGGACGTCAAAAGAATTCTTGGGATTGTCCACCCATCTCCCTTCAGAGCCGTGAATCTGTTCTACAGCAGTTACTAAAGAGCTAGCAGGCCTCTGTGACAAATCACAACTAACAAGCAGTCTGCTTCCGGGCCTTTGCTCCGATCTCTTTTTAAGAAACAGGTGAGGGGCGCCTGGGTGGCTCAGTCAGCTAAGCATCTGACTTTGGCTCAAGTCATGATCTCCTAGCTTATGGGTTCCAGCCCCGTGTCGGGGTCTGTGCTGACAGCTCAGAGCCTGGAGCCTGCTTCGGATTCTGTGTGTCTCTCTGTTCCTCTCCTGTGCTCGCCTGCACTCCCTCTCTCTCTCTCAAAAACATTTTAAAAAATTAAGAGGTGAGCGGGTTGGCCAACACTGAAACTCAATCCGTAGCCCTAGTGGGACATGACAATTGTGGGCCTTCATGTTCCATTCCCCTCCGAGTTAAAGCAGTTACTTCCTGTGTCAGGACCTCTGGGCTGATCGTAAGGATTCTGTCTCGCTCTCTGCAATTGCTCAAAAATCAGGTCTGAGCTGTGAACTTGCGTGGCCCGTCATGATGGCAAAAGCTTCAGAGTGGCACTGAGCTAATTGCTGTGCAAAGGTCAGCTGCCTACTTCCCAGGGTACAGCTGTTCTCTCCACCTGAACAGATCTATACTCTGTACTTTGAGCTTCCCTCTCTCACAGGTGCAACAAGGCAACAGGAAGGGATGTAGAAGTTGGGCTGGTTTGTGGCAGGAAGAAAACCCCTTCCAAGCTGAGGATAACTGAAGAAAGCTTATCCTGTTGTGGATCATTCTCCCTCTGGCTCTTACTGGGGACAGTCTTTTAAAAAATTTTTTTAAAAAAAGTCTTTGAGAGAGACAGCAAGTGGGGGAGGGGCAGAGAGAGAGGGAGACACAGAATCTGAAGTGGGCTCCACGTCCTGAGCTGTCGCACAGAGCCTGACATAGGACGTGAACCCACGGCCTATGAGATCATGACCTGAGCCCAAGTCGGATGCTCAACTGACTGAGCCACCCAGGCGCCCTGGGACAGTCTTAAATATGTCTCTTGGCTGCCATTTGTGCCTTTGATAAGGCACTTCAGAGGGGAGTGAACCCTCCCACTTCCATATATTGTAGATATTAATCCCTTACCAGATAGAATTTGCAAATATTTCATACCATTCCTTAAGTTACCTGTTCACTGTTGACTGTGTCCTTTTGCACAAATATGAAATTTTCCTGGAATGCTTTTTTCCTTTGGTTGCCTGTGCCTTTGGTATCCTATCCAAGAAATCATTCCTAAATTAAGTGTCCTGAAGGTTTTTCCCTAGTTTTCTCTTATGTTTATAGGTCACTGATCATTTCAAGCTAATTTTTATATATATTTGTAAAAGTCTCCCTTCATTCTTTTATATGGGGGTACCCACATTTCCCAGCACCATCCTATTGAAAAGCCTGTCCTTTCTCTATTGAATGGTTTTGGACTCCTTGTCTGATTATTTGCCCATTTATGTGAGACTTTATTTCTAGGTTCTTTATTCTAGTCATTGGTCTGTAGGTCTGTTTTGCCAGCACCACACAGCTTTAATGACTGTAGCTTTGTAATTAAGTTTTTAAAGTCAGGAAGTGTCAAATCTTCCAACGTTGTTCTTTTTCAAGGTTGTTTTGATTATTCAGGGGCCCTTAAGATTCCCTATGAAGTTTAGACTAGATTTTACTATTTCTGCAGTTGTGCCTGCTTTTTGTACCTGGTGTACATGCTGTCCACAGCCAGAACAAGAGTTCTCTTGTGCCCTGTCCGGTTGCCTTCTGCACTTGATCATTCAGGGCAGGGTTAGAACGGTAAGGAAGCGAAGACCCCTTTGTATGTTTGGAAGGAATGACACCGACCACGTGAATGAACATGTTACTATAGCAACTGCAGCTTTGTTTCTTCTTAATTCTCTGAGCCAGCCTGTTAACCCAGGCTTTATCCTCTTCCCTGACGTGTGCCCATCTTTCAGGGCCCCACTAGAGGGATCTTCTACAACGATCTGATCATCTCACTCCCCGGCTGAAAGATCTGTGGCTCCTTATTGCCCATGGCAAACTCCTCAGCTTAATTTACAGGGAAAATAGTCCTGCAGTGCACCCGGGTGGAGGCCTGGGGGAGGTGAGCACTCTGACACAAATCCACACCATATGAGTTACACTGCAACACTAAAGACACGCTGGCAGTAAAGGCACTTGGGGACAGCCATGGGTGGGGGTGGCGGGTGTCACTGGAAGAGTGGAGCCTCGCGTCTAAGCTCTACCTGTCTGTAGACACACAGGTGGGTGGTGACTGTATTCTGCTTTCCTGGGGTAATGTCTTGTCAGGTCCTGGAAAGCCTGAGCTGGGGCTTGTCAACCTGGTACCCCTAACCATTACTGCACCAGCCTAACCATTATTACACGGGAACATAATATTCTCGGTACGTGCTTCTTTCCGTTAGCCTTGTCCCTGGGCCCAATGTGTGGGTTCCAGGAGAGACTTTTATTCTACATACCACTGGTACTGTCCATAGATTAAATCACCATGTGTAGGCATCACACCTGTGCAAGTGACAGCCACGGTCATGTGCAGGCTGGACTCCCGCTCAATTCTTCTAACTTCATCTCCCAGTAGCATGCACATAAACACCCTGTACAGGGGTGTTCACATAAGCTTTCCATTTACCTTAAAAGCAAATCTCCTTTACCCAACAAAAGTATACTCAGGTGTGCCCCCTTGTGTGAAATCTTTCCCTAAACTCCAAGAAGGAGTGAGTTTTTTCCCCTCTGTTCCTCAATTCCCTGGGTTGTCAGATTTTCAGGAGCTGGAACATCTTTTTAACCTCCGAGCATACCACTAGGCATTCAAAGCATTCAATAAATCTCTATTGATATGGATAGATGGGTAACATCATTTCCCTTTTTTTTTTTTCCTTTAAAAAAGCACCATGCAGGCACGCATGTGCACACACAGACACGCACACTCCTGTGTTTCCACCCCCACCACTATTTGCAAATAGGACTACCTAGCCATGCTGAGGGCCCTGATTATCTTTCCCCCCAACCTCCAGAGTGTCCCTCCATGATCATGGCCTTTGCTAACACCTAGGGCTAGAAGCCAAGCCATATATAGCCCAAGATGTCAACACAAAAGAATGGTTCTACTACCCTCCTCACTCTTCCTCTGTCCCCAGGCACACAGACAATCCCTCAACACCCCACATTCGTTCCCCGTTAGCAGCTGGGGTATTCTCTTGGTTGCCAGGCTCAACAGAGGCAATGAGAGGTGTGTGGTCACTTAGTGTAATCTACTGTTTGGGTACAAATCCACTGTGTGTCTGTCCTCAGGTCCCTATGTCCAAAGGCCAGTCTTCACCCTCAGGAACAAAATTCTCCTCAGTTTTTCTAGACAGGGAACTGGCAGCTTTAGGCCAAAACTATAAGGTCTCCGTTTCCTCTGAGCAGGAGTTGGCATTGCATCTCACAATGTGTATCCTGTCTTTCTAGCACTGTCCAGTAGAAGTTTCTGTGATGGGAAAGTTCTGTATCTGTACTATCCAAAATGGCAGCCACTAATCTCACACGTGGCTACTGTCGTGTAGTTAGTGACTGAGGGAAGTGAAGTTTTAATTTTATTTCATGGTTAGATCTAGGATGCATCCTAGACCATGCATATACATAATTTAAGATAAATTAATATATAAAACATCCTTCTACCCATACAAACAGCTTTCAAATGTATTGTCCTGGAACAAGAGTAATCCTGAGTGCTCCGTGCACCTGGCAACGTGCATGTCCTTTTAGAGAAGAATCCTGGTTTTAAGATTTTTGTCTTCTAAGTTCCCTTCCATCCTCAACTGCCTGGCTCCCCTTGAATGCCACCCAGTTCTGTTCTGTTTAATTCCAGGATATTTAACATAGTGTTATGTTAATATCAGGTGTACAATACAGTGATTCAGCAATTCCATATGTTACTCAGCACTCATCAGAAGGGTACTCTTAATCCCCATTACCTAGATCATCCATCTCCTCTGGAAACCAAAGTTTCTCTATAGTTGAGACAAACCGAAAACCAAAAAAGACTCTTTGCCCTTTGTTTTTATTTTTGAAATTCTACAAGTAAACTCCTACAGGATTTGCTTTTCTGACTTCTATTGCTTAGCATTATATTTTCTAGTTCCATCTATGTTGCAAATAGACTGCATTGTGTTATGGCTGAATTATATTCCATTGTATACATATACCATTTTCTTTATCATCAAGCGATGGACACTTACGTTGCTTACATAATTTGGCTACCGTAAACAATGCTGCAAAAACATAGGAGTGCATATATCCTTTGAAATTAGTATTTTTGTATTTTGGGGTAAATACCCAGTAGTGTAGTATTGGATCAGAGGACAGTTCTATTTTTAACTTTTTGAGGCACTTCCATTTCTCTTCCACAGTGGCTGCTCCGGTTTGCATTCCCAACAGTGCACAAGGGTTCCTTTTTCCCCACATCCTCCCCCACACCTGTTGCTTTTATTCTAGCTAATCTGATGGGTATGAGGTAATAGCTCTTTGTAGTTTTGATTTACATTTCCCTGATGAGTGATTTTGGGCATCTTTTCATGTCTGTTGTCCCTCTGTCATCTTCAGAGAAATGTCTGCTCATGTCCTGCCCGTTTGCATTTATTTGATATTTATTTTTGAGAAAGAGAGACAAAGTGAAAGTGGGGGAGGGGCAGAAGGCCAGGGAGACGCAGAATCCAAAGCAGGCTCCAAGCTCTGAGCTGTCAGCACAGAACCCTGTGCGGGGCTCGAACTCACAAACTGTGAGATCATGATCTGAGCCAAAGTTGGATGCTTAACCAACTGAGCCACCCAGGTGCCCTTATGTCCTGCCGATTTTTTTTTTTAAATATTTTTATTTATTTCTAGGAGAGAGAGAGAGACAGTGTGATCAGGGGAGGGTCACAGAGAGAGGGAGATACAGACTCTGAAATAGGCTCCAGGCTCCGAGCTGGCAGTCAGCACAGAGCCTGACGCGGGGCTCGAACCCACAGACCGCGAGATCATGACCTAAGCGAAAGTCGGACGCTTAACCGACTCAGCCACCCAGGCGCCCCTGTCCTGCCGATTTTTAAACTGAAGTTTTTGGATGTTGAGTTTTATAAGTTCTTTATATATTCTAGGTACCAGCCCTTTTTCAAAGAGGTCATTTGCAAATATTCTCTCCCATTCCATAGGTTGCCTTTTAGTTTTGATTGTTTCCTTTGCTGTGCAGAAGCTTTTATTTTGATGTAGTCCCAATAGTTTATTTTTGCTTATTTCTTTTGCCTCGGGAGACTTATCTAGAAAAATGTTGCCGTAGTCCATGTCAGAGGAATTACTGCCTGTGCTCTCTTCCAGGATTTTTATGGTTTCAGGTCTCACATTTAGATCTTAAACCTATTTTATTTTTATGTATGGTGTAAGAAAGTGGTCCAGTTTCATTTTTTGCATGTAGCTCTCCTGTGTTCCCAACACCATTTGTTGAAGAGACTTTTTTTCCCATTCAAAACCGTGTATTGGCACAAAAAACAGGCCTTATAGCTCAGTGGAGCAGGACAGAAACCCCAGAAACAAATTCATGATTATGTTATCAGTTAATCTTTGACGAAAGAGGCAAAAATATGCACTGGGGAAAAGCCGGCCTGTTCCTTTGTGGTTCCCACCCTGGAGAGCTGGGCACCCGGGCTGCAGCCGCGCCTGGTCGTGTGTTGCAGACGGCTCCACCTGCACCATGTCCGAGTGGATCACCTGGTCGCCCTGCAGCATCTCCTGTGGCCTGGGCATGCGGTCCCGGGAGAGGTACGTGAAGCAGTTCCCTGAGGACGGCTCTGTGTGCACGCTGCCCACTGAGGAGACGGAGAAGTGCACGGTCAATGAGGAGTGCTGTGAGTAGGGGCGGGGGGGGGGGGGGAGTGCCGGGCCAGCAGGGGGTAGGGGAGAAGAAGGGGGTGCTCCCCAGGCGGCAGCCGTGATCCCAACAGGGCTGGCCTCCCAGCTCCCAGCAGCTGCCTGATGACCGAGTGGGGCGAGTGGGATGAGTGCAGCGCCACCTGCGGGATGGGCATGAAGAAGCGGCATCGCATGGTCAAGATGAGCCCGGCGGACGGCTCCATGTGCAAGGCCGAGACCTCCCAGGCAGAGAAGTGCATGATGCCCGAGTGTCGTGAGTGGGTGTGGGGCAGCGGAGGGGGGCGGTGTGAACCACAGAACCCCTGCTGCTACCCCAGGTGGAGGCTGGGCGGGTGCTGGGAGAACATAACACCCACTGTCCTCGCAAGAGCCATCAAGCAGCAATGAGAGGGGCCTCCCTTGAGGGACATTCTGAGTGATGCGGGGATGGCAAACTGGTAACCTCTGGAAAGCATTCAGCAGCAGCAGCTGTGTTTTATAGGACCCCAGAGTATCTTGGGGGGCGGGTGGTATAGTAATACATTCAGGCAGGACATCAGCCCCTCAGGTCATAGGCCCTCACTCTCGTTCTGCACTGGACGTGCCTGGCCCCATAAAGCATTACAACCCAGGCTCTAGGCACAAATGCACATAGACCCATACGTCAGCACACAAATGCAGGCAGGCAGCAGACCTCCTAGGATTTTAGCAACAAAGTGTTCAAAACTGTACTGCATGGTCCTTGGGACAGTGTGGGGTGCTGCAGGTGAGACTTGTGTATTTCTATGGCTGAGCTACATCAGGGCAGGTGCAGGAGAGTGACAAGGACAGTAGTCTACCGAGCCCCTTCTTGCTACATGGGGTCACTTGGGTTACCTGAAAGCCATCGGTCCATTGCACTCGACTCCAGGGGCCAGAGTGGGGGACAGAGGGTAGGGGACACAGGGAAATTAAAGTCCAGGGAGTCCATTCTCAGTGGCAATCCTGGCTCTTGGCCTAGACACCATTCCCTGCCTGTTGTCCCCGTGGTCTGAGTGGAGTGACTGCAGCGTGACGTGCGGAAAGGGCATGCGGACCCGCCAGCGGATGCTCAAGTCTCTGGCCGAACTCGGGGACTGTAACGAGGAGCTGGAGCAGGTGGAGAAGTGCATGCTGCCCGAATGCCGTAAGTGCTGTAGCTTCTCCTCTTACCAGGGAACTCCACGTTAGCAAAGACCATTAACCTTCAATCTCCTCACTAGCAAGAGGGGGTCCTGTTACCAGCTACAAGACCCCCAAACTGCAAGTTGCTAGGAAGTCTAAAGAGGAGACAGAGATGGGAAACACATAGCCCAGGCTCAAGGAGCCTTCTTATGTGGGTCTTACCCTCCCCACCCTCACAGCTGTCTGATCCATGGGTTTTCCAAGCTTTTTCATGCTATTCTTTTTCCCTGTAACCATTTACCCATGACTAGAGGGTAGACATGAAGTCAGTAACTCCTGTACTTTTGCAGCCTTGCTAAGACCAGCAGCGAAAAGCTCGATGCCCACCCCCATCTCTTCCAAAACCTCTTTGATCACCTGTGCTTCACAGGTACTGATCTCCGAGGAGAGAGCGCCCATTTTTCTGGCTAATCTTTCAAGAGAGCTGCTCTTTTAGGAGGTAGGAAGTCAGACAGGCTTGCGAGGATTGGTTTTTCTGGCTTCCTCTGAAAGGCCCTTGGTCTTTCATGCTCCCTCTTCCTTGTTACTACTCGGGCTGCCTACCTGGGTTCAACTCCCAGCTTTGTCCCTTACGCAGATGACTTAGCATCCCTGTTCAACTGTAAAATGGCAAGAAAGCTTTCCACATAACTGGCACGAATTGCCAAACGCTAGACCCGACAAGTATGTTACAGCTGATGTTATATACTACAGTTCCTGAGCTCTTTCAGCTAGACGCGGTCGCGTGTGGAGAGGGCCCAGCCCATCAAACTAAATGAGTCTGAGGCTTTGAATAAGGTCGCCCCTATGCTCAACCCATGTCACCAAGAGTGGGGGCTCCAGAACTTCTGGCCGAGACACTCACCCACTGAAACACATAGTCACAGGTTCACTGAATGGAGAACACTTCCTGTGTACCAGGAACTAGCCTGGGAGGATTATTTCCTTTAATCCTCACAACTAATGAGAAAAATACCATTATCCTCATTTTAGCACATCAGCTGCCTGAGCTCACAGGGAGAAAGGCTGAAAACTACTGACCAAGATGAGTTCTTCCTAGGTCTAGCCTGGATCTACACTCTGCAAACCCAGCGAGGAGTCCAGAATTCTTTGCCTCCTTGGGTCACATCCTCAGAATCAGACTGTTGGGTTATTTTCCCTCCACTTTTTGAGGTGTTGGCTTAGTAAGAATGTGCTGGATCCTATATGCTGATAAACCTACCCCTCTCTACTCTATCTCCTGTTTCTGGCTCCTGTGATTTTTGCACAAACTGCCATCTATAGGACCCAGGGTGATGCTGAACAAGAGCAGAAGCTACTGGAGTCTTACTGCAAAAGTCACAACGGCCTCGGGTATTGGTCCACAGGGTCAGCTCTGAAAAATACCATCAGTGAGCTATGCCTTCCCTGAGAATATCCAAGTCCTTGGGACTGTGGAAGTCTGCTCTCTGCCACTTAAGGCTGATTTGACAATAGTCTAGATGCTCACAGGGAAGGGTGAGAGGGTCTGAACATATCTTCCAAATTCCTCCCAAGGCATTTGAGCCATTATGACCTGGGTGAAGTGAGTCTGCCTCTAGGAGCCTCTTCTGTAAAATGGGAAAACCACACCTTCTCTGCATTTCTCATAGACTTGTGTGGAGATGTTCAGAGAACCTAAGTGGCTGCATGTTGTTTCAGACAGGAGATAACACTCATGCCCATCTGTGTCTTGCCAGCCATTGACTGTGAGCTCACCGAGTGGTCTCAGTGGTCGGAATGTAACAAGTCCTGTGGGAAAGGCCACATGATTCGAACCCGGATGATCCAAATGGAGCCACAGTTTGGAGGTGCACCCTGCCCAGAGACCGTGCAACGAAAAAAGTGCCGTATCCGGAAATGCCTGAGAAATCCATCCATCCAGAAGCTGCGCTGGAGAGAGGCCCGAGAGAGCCGGAGGAGTGAGCAGCTGAGGGAAGAGTCTGGCGGCGAGCAGTTCCCAGGTATCGCTCCCAAGCTTGAGGCTGGAGTTCAGGGCAATGCCAAAGCAGGGGAAAGGGGAGTGGGTGGGTCTTGAAAAATCGATAGGGGTTCGCAAGTTGGAGAAAGCCTCCCTGGCAGCAGGGACAGGGCTCCCAAAGAGCACGAGACGGTCAATAAGTAGGGGGCAGATGGAGCAGAATACAAGGAGAGAGGCAGAAAAACCAGCCTGGAGAAGTGGGGACCAGCCCATAAAAGTCCAGGGGCCTGCTGAGGTTTTGAGACTTGATTCTGTGAGATATTCTAAGCTAGAATGACTTGAACAGACCTGTGTTGAGTGGCTTGGAGGTGGCAAAAAACAGGCACAGAGGCCAGTTCTGTTGGTAGCCCAGGAAAAAGAGTGTCCCCCCTACTCCAGCATAATCAAAACAGCACAGCCTGGGGCTTCACTGTTGAATAAGCTGGTGCACAAGCAAAGGCTCCAGTATCATTGGCAAACGTACGAAATAAGGAGTTGGAAAGATTCATGGTTCAGGCCTGGGTAGACTGAGTGACAGTGTTTGGATTCTCTGGAGTGGGAGAGGAAGGTGCCATGGTTAGAGGTTTATAATAGGTACTCTGAGTTTCTATTTTAAAAGGCACAGCTCAATTTACCCCATTTTCTTGTCCCTCAGACCGTTCACCCTGACAGGACAATGAGAGAAATACAGATATGAAGAGCTCCCTGACAGGTCACTATGTGTCCATTACGGAGCCATGTGCATACCAAAGTGCTATCTGTTGGACATGGTAGCCAGTCCTTCAACAAACGTTCACCATGCCTAAACACATGCCAGGCAGGCACTGTGGCATGGTCTTCTCTTCCATGAAACTTAGCATAGTAAACGTGCCTGGTTGCACTAGAATAATACAGAGGATCATGAAAACATTTTTTGAAAAGATCTACTCTAACCTCCCAGAGCCAGGGAAGTTTTTAAGCATGTTTATCTGTGTAGGGAAATTAATTAATTACACTTGAGTGTATGTAGGAGACCATGTACATGGGGGCAAAGCATTAGGAGAAGGTGGTTTAATTGCTCGAGAGGTAACTGCCATCCCCAAGCCACCCCAAAACTTCTAGGGTTTTGTGGGCAGTGGCATGAGCTGGGTCAGCCAGGTGGGTCTTCTGAGGTCTTGTTGGACTCCTGTAGCTTCTTTCAGCTGGGGCTGGAAGGTCTAGACCGGCCTCATCTGCACCGCTGGGGCCTCACAGCAGGGCTGGCCGGGGTCTCTCCTCCACGTTCCCTTCAGCAGTCAAGCCAGGCTTGCAGACATGGTGGTGGAAGGGTTCCCACCAGCTTTTTCCAGCCCTGTTTACTCATGTGCCATTGGCCAAAGCCAGTCCAACAGCCACGCCCACATTCCAGAGGTGGAGAATTTCCCTTGATGCCACTACAGCATTTATGGCCATTTCTGGTGGTCTGTCACATGGGAGTTGACAGTCTAATAAGGACTCCAACCATTGTTCAACTCAACCCATCAAGAGCAGAGAAGCCCAGCCCGCTGTGGACCGGAGTTCCGCATTCAGGCTGGTCTCCCCCTTTCTGCTGGTCTAACTGGGCCTTCTCCTGCTTCCAGGCTGCAGGATGCGCCCATGGACGGCCTGGTCGGAATGCACCAAACTGTGCGGCGGCGGGATCCAGGAACGCTACATGACTGTCAAGAAGAGGTTCAAAAGCTCCCAGTTCACCAGCTGCAAGGACAAGAAGGAGATCAGAGCGTGCAATGTTCACCCTTGTTAACAAGGGTCGAAGTTTTCCGGGGCTGCAGCCTGGGTCGCACAGTCGCCGATGGCTGGAGTGTTCGTTTGCTTGTTGTTTAAGGCAATTTAAATTGTATACCTTAGTTTTCATTTCTGCAGTGTGGCTCGCCCACCAGTCCTGTGGACGCCAGGGACCTCCTTTCTGTCCGCTTCTTGGTAGGCACAGGCGGCGTGGGGCTCCCTCATGCCCAGCTGGCCCTCCTCCAGCACTGAAGGAAGTAGTGTCAGCCACCCTGTCACGGAGGGAAACGTGTCCCTCTGGAGCACCCACCTGGGCAGCGGGCAGCAGACAGCAGCCCGGCCCCCTCCACCGGGAGCGGCAGCTGGGTCTGGAGAGGACTCCGTGCAGCTGTCCCGGGGGTGCCGCAGGGAGGGAACAGTCCTGCTCCCACGGAGAGCGTGGGTTCCCCTCACGCTTGCCTTTGGCCTGCCTGCTCTTGTAGGAACCTCTTGTTTGCCCATCTCTTTTCCTTTAGTGCAACTTAGGGTCCCTTGTTGAGTCTCCTCCGTCATCAACAGTTCTTGGGGGGAAAAGAGCTGGTAGACGCGAAGTGCGTTGATATAGGGTGGCTTTTCTTTCAGAAATGTATCTCCCCTCCTATTGGTTGCTGATACCCCAGAGCAAGGAAACGATGGCTGCTTTACTGGAAATTAAGGTTGCCAGTTCTTACAGTTGAGGTAAAAGGTACTAAGTCTAGAAAGTACCATTCCCTAGCTTTTTTTTTTTAAGGGGGGGGGGTGGACGGCGCACAATTCCCCTAAGGATGCCAGGTTTATAAACTTATAAACCTTCTGACATTACATCCTTACTAAGGGCAAGGCAGCAAAACTAGCCTAAAAGTCCCAAACCCACGTTTCTGAAATATCCTGACCCACACCTAGACTTTTAAGTTTGCAAACCAGTTCTACCAAGAAAACATCTTTTAGTTATACATCAGCTGCCCACATCCGACCAAGCCATTGCTTCAACAAAAAGTACTATCTCTGTACTTTAAAAGGTGTTTTTTTTTAGTCCTAAAGTTTTGTATGTAGAAAGAAAAAGTGTTTCAGAGACCAAGAAAGAAAGGTATCTAAGGAGAAAGGAATTATTACAGAATCAGGCTGGGTAGGAGTATCTGGTGAGAAGCCAAACTTACCTAGGCTTTCCACACCAGGGCTCTGGGCCTCTGTCACATGCAGAAGGCGGCAATGGTTTTCCATCCCCTTCCAAGCACGCATACGCACCAAATTCAGGAATTCTGACTACCAAGAATTCGTGTAAAAGGACATTTTACTGAGCTGAGTCTATCAGCAGTTTTTACTCATTCATCTATTGTTAAAACTGTTTCATTTCTCTTGCAGGTTTTCATTATGCTTAATCCAAATATGTATCCCAGATGAGATGCATACAATGTTTTGAATACACTACTTTAAGAATTTGCATTAAACACATCAGGATATCTCCAAACACAACATATATATGATATAGCCCTGAATCTGTATTTTCTTTAACATCAGAGACTGTTCAATAAAAAACTCATTTGGGTCTGTCTTCTGTGTTTTTAAACTAATTAAGTGTTCAGGAGGTTGGGCCTTCTTGCAGTTATCTGCCTGAATCATATTCAGTACAAGAGAGGCTTTCTGCTCCCTCATTCGAGAGGGGCCATTAATACCACACATCCCCGAGTCTTCTGGAACTCCGAGTTGTTTCCAGTATTATTTTTGTAATCCTTAAATGAACTGCTTTCTCACTCCCGGAAAGAGTGTACTATAAGGAAGTAAGAGGTTTCTTTTGACAAAAAGCCTCGATGCACAACCGGCCCACTTCTGCAACATTCCTCTTGACCACCCCGAGGCACACTTATTGTCATCCCATGAAAGTCAAGGCTCAAGTCGGTGATTCGTATGTACATCTAAGGACAAGCCACCCTAGTATATCCTGTTCTTATCAGGCCTCTATTGGATACATTTTTAATATTAATTTTGGAGACTTAAAACCAAGTAACTGGTTTATGGCTGAGAATGGGTAACGTGTTTCTTGTTATGTGTTATTTCTTTTGTTTGCAAGGGGAATTTATAAGAAGCATCAAATCTTTCTTGCCAAAGTCTTGGGTTAGGTAGTTTATAGTTTTCCCGGCTAACCATTTTGGAAATAAAGACTTTTTACTACAAAAATGAAATCTGTTTCAACTTCCACTTGAGATACAGATGGTAAGACACCCAGTAAAAACCACCCTATAAAGAAGAGCTACCTCACAGGGGACCCTTCTGACCCTGGGTGATGGGCCCAGTGAGCACATTCCTCTAAAGCAACACTAGCACTTTACTCACTAGCCATCGACCTGTGCTGACAGTGCAGAACCAAAAAAAAAAAAAAAAGCTATAATTGTTGTATAAACTTACATCCCCATGTTCAGATGACAGTAAATTCAGAGATCTATTCCCCAACCAGACAATGGGTCACACACCCGTCACCTTCCTAGCTGATGCATTAATTGAAGGAAATCTGTTATAGCAAAAGAGAAAAAGCCTACACTTTTTCAGACCCACAACTGAAAAAATTAAGGATTTTTGTGCTGTGTTTAGACTCTGTGTATTAAACATGTTTTAGGCACACTCAAGTGTATACTTCTTCTGAGACGTGGGAGTACAGGACACATTCTCACAGGACTACAATTCTCCAGAAACTGAGTCCAGATCAAGTCCATGAGCTGTTGTGTACTCTGGTCAATACACAACAATTCTCTATACCAAATGCTCTCTGTGACCTAACAGTCCATGTTTCAGGAAACAGTTCAAAGGGGCTAAATATTATAGTGTCCCAGGACTGTATGCTGAGTCCCCACTTCCCCAGAGTTAGATATTTATAAAGAAAGGGACACTACTGTACAAATAAAAGTAAACATAAATGTCCAATCCCTAATTAAAAACAGAATCGAGGAAGGCACATTCATTCTACTCCTTGGTTACTAGTGGTATTAATTTTAATAATGCAATAATTCATTGTGTTCTTCGTATTGCCCAAAAGTAGGGAAGATGAGTGAAATAAATTAGTCCTTTTTGAACATGAGTTAGATGCAGTGACAAACTATAGCAACTGGATGCTAATGAGCATGAAGAGAATTCTTCAATTTGAATCCTTTTAAATCTGTGAGCAAAAGATCTGTGCTAAAATGTCAAATTTAAATAATGATGTCCCTGCTGTAGAGCCCCTTATAGCCATGGAGGGTTTATACACTCTGTGAGGAGCGCGGGGAGGCTGCGTTCAAACCACTGCTGTGGTCCTGAGAGCTGACAGGGCCGGGGCCAGGAAGGTCACCTTTTCCGGCTCAGGCTTTGACACAAGCAGGCTTATGTGACAGGACTCGTCTGCCCCACCTCTGCCCATTCTCACCTTGGGAGCGGGTCATGATGGCAGCTGGACGGAGTCACCGCTGGATGCCAGCCTTGCCCCGCCAGTCCCTCACGTTTTCATAAACCAGGAAAGGCCCACGCTGTGTGGGAGCTGGCCTGAGCTGCGTTTCTGCCATTTATAACTGAAATGTCCTGACAAAACAGACACGCGATACTTTTAACCCAGCTCTCCTCAGACCAAAATGCAATTTCAGATTTTTCTCTTAACATTTACAATGTAGAACATAAGACAGCATTCATTAACATTTTCTCATATTGCTCTAAGTGCTTGATGAAATTCAGAATACGTTCTTAACCACTTCCTGGCTTTAGACCTGACTGGTAAAGTTCTCGTATTTTAGTAGTTCTCACATGCAAGTTAACAGTTCTCATATTTTAACTGTTATGTGTTTGAACGATTTTCCTTTACTCCAAATAATCTTAAGTATTAGCAGAAGGGAAAAGGACAAACAGCTTGTTCAAGACTACTGATTCCTTTACAACACTTGAGGTTTATAAAAGTAGGGTACCTTTTTTGTAAAAAAAGAAAAGAAAAGAAAGAAAGAAAAAAGGAAAGGAAAGAAAGAAAGAGAAAGAGAGCGAAAAGAAGGAAGGAGGGAGGGAAGGAGGGAGGGAGGGAGGGAGGGAGGGAGGAAGAGAGGAAGAGAGGAAGAGAGAGAGAGAGAGAGAGAGAGAAAGAAAGAGAGAAAGAGAGAAAGAAAGAAAGAAAGAGAGAGAGAGAAAGAAAGAAAGAAAGAAAGAAAGAAAGAAAGAAAGAAAGAAAGAAAGAGAGAGAGAGAGAGAGAGAGAAAGAAAGAAAGAAAGAAAGAAAGAAAGAAAGAAAGAGTCTGTATTTTTAGGAGGCAAGCAACCCCTACTGTGTGCTCTTCGCCTGGAATTCCCTACCCCATCTGGGAAGTCCGAAGGGCTGGAAAAACCCTGGATCTGCTGCTGCCTTCCTCACTACCTTATCGCAGCCTGAGAACTTCCACCGACATGTTACTGTCCTACGGGGAGAGGCAAACACTGAACACAGATGTTTAGAAACGTTTAGAGTGATTGGACATTGCCAGTATAGCCAAGAGGGTGATTACTTTTCTGGTAGTTGATTTTTTAACTAACTTTACATTTAGCAAAGCTATCATTCCACAGCAGCAGAGAGGAGTAATTGTTCACGCTGGCCATTCGCCTCGGAAGCAAGTACAGAGCCGCGCCACATTTCACTCCCCCATCAGAGAGGGATGCCGGCCCGCAAAGTGTCAGCCTCTAAATCTCTCCAGACCCTAAGTGTCCACATGGCAATACCTACTTGCAGCCTTGTCCACCTACCTATGATTAGGTACCAGGCCCTGGCTCTTCCTGCTCCTCTAACATCCTATCAAGGAAGAGAACTGCCCCCATCACTCTCTGATTTTGCCACAGAACTTCTTACAACGGTAGCCCACAGGTCTTCCATTTCCTCACACTCTAGTCACACCATGATCGCTATAATCTGGTTGCCACCACCAGCTGACTACACGAAACCTTCCAAGTTACCAGCAAACATCTACGCAATCTTACTCTTCCCCTCCCCCCACACCCCCCAGTCTTTTACAGCACTCAGGGCTCTGGACATCCCTTCTGCTCCTTTCACAATAGCCTCCTGGTTCTCTCCAGTTTCTGACTGCTTCTCTTGACTTTTTGCTGCCTTTTAAGCTTTTATCCCCAAGTGTTCATTTTCCACCCCCAAAAGTTTTCCCCTTGGTTCTTCTAATAAACTCTTTCTACTTCTATCCACTCCCACCTGTTCAATCATCAGCTCAAAACAGATGACTTTCAAATCTGCACTTGCAGCCCTAGCCTCTTCTTTGGAGCTCCAATCCCCATTCCCAAATGCCTCCTGGACGAATCCCTGTACGTAAGTGCTACAATCACCACCTATTTCTGTCACTAGAGGGATGCCTGTGTGTCTTATTTATTGACCAAATGGTTTAGCTACAAATGCCAGGTAAGGTGGGTAAAGCAGTGTACACAGCAGACATGGGTCTGCCCTCACAGAGCCTGTGATACTCAAGTATAGACCAGACAGGATGGACAGAATCATCACAGCTGCCTCCGTGTCCCTAAGTAAATACAGGACACTGTGTCGTTGTGGTGGGCTGGTCAAAGAGGGCTCTCTGAACAGGTGGCATCTAAATTAAAAGCAAATGGATGAAACAGCTAATTGGAGCAGTCAAAGGAAATCAACAGTCTGGGAAATACCAGCATCCTATAGAGTGTAAAACAGCAAATCAGCCTGAATGTGAGAAGCAAGGAGATGACAGACCTCGCAAGGGGCTGTCTTTGTGCACTATGGTAAGGAATTCGGATACTGGTCCAAGTGCACTGAGGTGATGACAGATTTTAAGCAGTAGTGTAATATTTAATTTATGGCCTGTATTTACAGAACAGCTTTGTGGGGGCAAAATGCAAATAAAAAGACTGCTTCAAAGGCCAGTGAAATAATGTGGCTGGCAGAACAAATTGGAAAGGCAGAGATTCCATGACTCCAGTATCCTCCTACCTGACCACCCTTCCCCAAACCCGCACTTCTCCGTCATTCATACTACCAGCCGATCCAGCCACTCCCTGTTCAGAGTCCTTGGCAGTTCCCCACTACATACAGAAGGGCCACCCTATTTAAAGCTCTCCACAATCCGAGCCCCGTCTACTTTATCATTATCTTTTCCCACTGCACTTGAAATCCTTTTAGATTAAGGTTCCAATACCAGAATACTCCCTGCATTCTGCCAAAATGTGTCTTTGCCCAGGCTTTTCCCCCAGCCTTTGCACCACCTCACTCCTCTCCTCTCCTCCCCATCTCAAATCCCACCAATCCATCAAGTTCTGGCTAAAGCACCACTTCTAAGAAGCTCCCTCAGATTTTCCAGAAAGAACATACACCATCTGCTCGACTGGACAGCTTTGTGCACACTTTTCATTCTGCCTCAACTGCAGCCCCAGTATTTTTCTCACTCATAACTTTTCTCCATTAGATACCAAATAGTTTGTAGGAAGGAAAAGCTCCAAATCCATTTCCCAGAACACCTAATGAAGTCTTGCAGAAAGCCATCTGTTCAAATTAAAATACCTTGTTTCTAAAAAACTCCTTGAAGCTTTCCATGCAGTTAGTGACTAAATACTCTCAAGTGGTCAAGCGCTATTGAAAGTAACTACTTTATCATCTCCTCCTATTCACCTGACAGTTACCTGTTTAATAGTATCATTTATGTCGAGAATGGGAAAAGAAGTAAAATTAAGATTAGTGAAAAGTCAGAAGAGGAACAAGCTAGACCTGAAGTATATACAACCTCATTACAGCGAATCTTGTAAGTCAAATGAGAGGGGCCCCAGGGTGATTCAGTCAGTTGAGTGTCTTGACTCTAAATTTCGGTTCAGGTTATGATCTCACAGTCGTTAAGATCACGCAGAGCCTGCTTGGGATTCTCTCTCTCCATCTCTGCACCTTCCCCACTTGCTTGCACGCTCTCTCTCACCTCGCTCACTCTCTCTAAAAATAAACATTTTTTTAAATCAAATACTAAAGGAACCACTTTATATTATAAAACTTTGGGGTACCAAATTTAGAGGAATCATCAGTGTAAGATGTATGCCAACAGGGCATAATGTCCAATCCTGAAATACTGTAAATCCCTAAACAAATATAAAGACAAAATTAAATTTATGACCATCAATTCAGGAAATCCTGTTTGAAGGAATTTTCACATATACAGAGAAAAGAGGTTCTGAAGTTGGGAATGTAACCTCAAATGCCAAATGTGCTATAGAGCAAGATTGGCAAACCGTGGCCCACAGATCAAATCCAATCTGCCATCTGTTGTTGTACAGAATGGTTTTTACAATTTTAAATGCATTTTTTTAAATTCAAAGGATGATTAACATTTCATGACATGAAAATGATATGAAATATAAATTTCAGCATCCCCACATAAAGTTTTATTGGAACACAGCCACGTTCATTTGTTTATAGATTGTTTATGGCTGCCTTGGTGCCACAATGGCAGAGGGGAGTAGCTGGAACAGTGACCATATAGCCCACAAAACCTAAGCTGATACTTATATTTACTATATGGCCCTTTATAAAAAATGTTTGCCAATCCACCAGCTACACAATTAAAAAAAAAAAAAAAGATCCCATAGGCAAGGACTTATTCATGCCATGAGACTGCCATTCTTTGTGAAAAACGATTTGAAATCAGATTTCAAGGGCTACAAGGCACCTCTGAGTGTATGATGGATATCAAATGTGAGAGACTTCAGCTTCTGATGGAAAGTAGCAGGCGCAGGGCACCTGGGTGGCTCAGTTGGTTAAGCGTCCTACTTTGGCTCAGGTCATGATCTCACAGTTTGTGGGTTAAAGCCCTGCGTCGGGCTCTGTGTTGACAGCTCAGAACCTGGAACCTGTTTCAGATTCTGTGTGTCTCTCTCTCTCTCTGACCCTCCCCTGCTCATGCTCTCTCTCTCCCTCTCTTAGAAATAAATAAAACATTAAAAAATTTTTTTAAAAAGTAGCAGTAGCAGATTTACCCTCCTACCTTAGACAATCAGAAAACTGTAGTTAATATGTGAAACACCTATTTTCAGCCATCCTACACCAGGCAGCATAGGACTACCATCCCTGATGGAAGAGAATCAAAAAGGTAACCCTTAAGATTGCCCTGACTTTCTGCTTAGAGGCACACTGCAGACTGTAGAGGGGATGGGGGATTCCAAGCAGGGTATAATTGTTTTCCTATGCTTACAAGACAGATACTGGAAATCTGTCCCACATACTAAGAGTTTGAGGCAGGTTAAAGTTGCAGGACAAAGTTCTGGAGGGGAAGTAGCTACACAGAAAAAAAAGAACTCCAAAAATACGCCCATGGTCACCCAGTCTTTGCTTGATATTAATTTATGCATGTATAGGATGAAACTCCAGAGGCCAGGCAAAGAATGACCCAGGAGCTATGGACAGAATGGTTCCACAGAGCTCACTCAATCTGAGAATTGTTTGGTTTCCATTAGCCAAATTAGAGGGTGCTCACTGATTATGCAGGGCATTCAGCAGAATGAGCCACACCTTAGTAGCAGAGCTAACCCATCCGGGAGGGTGGCAGGGAGGTTACTTGAGACTATATAAAGTGTAAAAGATCTGAAAGGATTAAACTGAACTACAATTAATTACCAGATTAAAAAAAAAATCTTAAGATGAAGACAAGATCTAGGCACCCAATAACATAAAATACACTATGTCTAGCATCCAATCAAAACTTACTAGACATGCAAAAAAATAAAAAAGGATGTTACCCATAACTAGAGAATAGTCAATAGAAACAGATCCAAAAATTATACAGATAATGAGTTCCAAAGACAAGAACTTTAAAATAGCCATTATAACCATGTTCAAATACTCAAAGCAGCCTTTCTTAATTCTCCCAAGGATGGTACACAGCTAGAACCACTCTGAAGAGAAGTTAACTCATTGCACACCACAGATAGGTATGGCATTAGGCTGATTCTCTGGGAACTCAGTTGAAGAGGGGCTCGATACGAGAAATACATGAGCATAATGAGAGAAATGGAAAATGTAAAAAAGAACCAAATAGAACCTCTACAGAAAAATTAAAAGAAAACACAAGGTCTGAAATGAAAACTTCATTAAATGTGATTAATAACATTAAATAACTATAGAAGAAAAGGTTAGGGAACTTGAAGATGTAGCAATAAAGAGTATTCAAATCAAAGAAGAAAAAGTAAACTGATATAACAAAATTTAACCTTCAAATTGCATTGCTACAAATCACCTATTCAGAATAAAATAAAAGGTTTCCCATTAAATCTGCTTATTATGTAGACAGTCTGTTACCTACGAAAATTTTCCCAAGGTGCCTGGGCAGTTCAGTCAGTTAAGTGTCCAACTCTTGATTTCAGCTCAGATCATGATCTCATGGTTGTGAGACTGAGCCCCTTGCCGGGCTCTGTGCTGACATCATGGAGCCTGCTTGGGATTTTCTCTCTCTCCTCTCTCTCTGCCCCTCTCTAGCTCATATGCACATGTTCTCTCTCTCTCCCGTCTCTCTCTCTCAAAATAAAAAGAAATAAACATTAACAACAACAAAAATTCCCAACTGAAAGTCCTAACAAAGGCATGTGATGGTGCTAGAATATCAAAACCCACAGGATAAATACAACACCTTCCTGGGCAGTAATTTTCATTAGTATTCAAATAAGTGTGTGTGCTTTGCCTCAGCTGCTTTAGGCTTCGTCTTCAGAGGGTATATGTGCATGTACTGACCCTCCTCTCTCTTTTAGATATGGGGTTTCTGTCAGGAGTACTTCATAGAAAAAGTTTAAGAAATGCTGACTTAATATTCGGGAAACTCCTAAGAACACCATGCCATTCATTTCAAGTTCACCTGCTAAATATTGATTTTTAGATTCGACCCCTAAGGCACTGTTGGGAAATGGCACAGGGCTAGCTACTAAATTAGGTCTCTTCCAACACTCATTCCTTTGAGAAACCACCCAAATAACAAGTCATCAAGCCTTCTCTTGTGATAACAGATCAGTTTTAATTCTAGCACCTGAAGCTATACAAGGGTTTGCTTTATCAACTTCACGGGGCTGTTGTACACATTCAGTAAAGTGACAACCGTGCAATACCACTTAGTATCCCACCGTCAGGAACACACTTCTGAATTGCTGAAACACAATCCACAAAATTAAAAACAAAACTCAGAAGCCATCCACAGTTATACTAATTGTCGATTCAAAGTTTTACACTTACTACTTGATAGAACAGTCAATACCTAGTACGGGATATCACAAGTGACTTCAGATTCTCACCCTGTTGTCATCTATGGAGGAGGTTTCTCAAGCAGGTGTGTGACTGGCCAAAGGTGGGTGCCCCCAGGACCAGGACCGCGACGGCAAGTACAGCGCTACCACAGTTTCTGTAGTTTTCACTGGTTTTTTTTTTTCATTGTCAGTTAAAAGTGAACAGTGAGAATTAAATACTTATCTTTACATATACACAAGGTATGCTGTGAAAGCATATTTGCTTACAAACATATAAAAATACTTGTTAACTAGTTTGATAAGAAAATAATGTATAAAAGTATATAGCAAAAACATTAATCATCTCTGACCCCGGAAAGATCAATTCCGTATTTTATATTACAAACAAAAACAGTTTTAGTTCTTTTGAATCCCTTATCCAGAAATACTTGAAAAGGAAGACAGACAGAAATTATTTATTTTTACTCTCAACATGGCTGTGAAAAGAGTTAACTTAAAAAACCAAGAACAATGAAATGCCTAAATCCAGAATAAGTCCAAATATTTGGCCACAAAGAACATTATTATCATCTTTCAGAGTGGAGCTATAATAAAGCCTTTATATGCAATTTTTAATCTATAAACGTAACAGGCATTTTGGTATTTTGGCCACTGGAAAACAAAGGCTGTAGCATCGGTAAAGGTCTGAGATGTCTCACTTTTGTGGATTCAATTCAGTGTACTTAAGATTAACTAAAGTTGACATCAAAATTTTTAGAGATAGGCAAAACTTCACATTTAAAAACAACTCGTTTCTATTTAGAGTAACAATAGGCAATATGATTCCAGAAGTTAAAAGTTATTTCACAACCTATGACTTCAGCTTGGCAAACAGCTTAGGTTCCAAAACTGATTCATCCCTATTAAAATGTAAGCCCTTAAAAAAAAAAAATGTGTCTATGTATGTAGATCATTATTTTTAAGAAATCAGATAATCTTTGAAGCAGCCTTAGTGTTTCCTTTAAATGTGTCTTGAAATGACCATAAGATTAGCTTCATGGAAAGGATTAGCCAGCTTCTTGGTCTAAGGCTACCACGGTGATCATTTGTCTAAGGCTAGAAAGGTACCAACACGATGTGATGTAAACCATAAGGAGAGGAGGAGAAGATGAGGGCTTTTCCTGGCAGTTGGTAGCTAAAATTCAAGGGATTCTTAGAAAATGACACAATGGCAGCCTTTCTTGTCTTTTTCTTTCCGTGTTGGTTCTGGTGAAGGAGGACATTCCTGCTCTTGAAATTTCCTGTAAGACAGAAAAATGTATGTTTAATTGCCCTGCTGGTAACACATTATTACAAACATATTATTTTTGGACAAGTCTAGTTTATGTGCATATGCTTCTCAATGTTGATTTTAACTGGGAAATCGGAGCAAATCTCGGGGAAAAAGGTACAGATGTTTCAACACCAGAATAAAGCAGAGCCATTTGAGCTCCACTGATAGGTGAGTCTTGAATCAGATGCAATACAGAACCCAATGACCTCTAAGTTCCCTTCCCAATGTGAAACTCCATGACGGTAAGGTATACTTAAGAACAGGCATCCAGGGGCGCCTAGGTGGTTCAGTCAGTTAAGTATCTGACTCTTGATTTAGCCTCAGGTCATGATCTCCCAGTCTGAGATGGAGCCCTGTATCAGGCCTGCTTAGGAGTCTCTCTCGTTCTGCCCCCTCCCCTGCTAGCACTCTCTCTCTCAAAATAAATAAGTAAACATTTTTAAAAAATAAGCAACCATTGCTAGAGTAAAATATAAAGTACATACCCATACGAGGTACACAGTTTCTGTTCCAGTTTTGCCACTTACTAGCTACAAGTCAGCATTAGACAAATTAGCTGACCTCTGTGAACCTCGGTTTTCTAGAAGAGAATAATAAAACTCTACCTTTCACAGTTGCTATGAGGGTTAAACATGATCTTGTTATGTTTAAAGGCCTACCAGTGGCTGGCATTAAAAAAAAAACAACCAAAAAAAAACAACTCCCCTAGGAGTACCTGGCTGGCTCAGTGGGTAGAGCCTGTAACTCTTGATCTCAAGGTCATGAGATCACGCCCCTGTTTAGGTGTGAAGCCTACTTAAAATTAAAATTAAAATAATTTTTTAGTTGCCTCTTCTACCCACTTCTCCAGATTAACTGATGGATTTGAACATAGATTCTGAGTATCAAAACCAAGGACAAAATATTCAAAAGGCAGTAAAAGTCATTTTAAGAAAATAATGGTTTGTGTGCGCATGCCCACATTAAAATACATAACAAAACTTAACATCTTAACCACTTTTAAGCATACAGCCCAGTGGTATTAAATATATTCACAATGTTACTACTACCACCATCCACCTCCAGAACTCTTTCCATCTTGCAAAACTGAAACTCTGTAATCACTAAAAAATAATGGAACTTTTAACAAACTACTAAAAAACCAAGAACTATAATCTTTACTTTTCTTTCCCCACAAAGAAAATGCCCAGACAAGGGGTTAAAGAAGTACAAGAAGCTCATAGCCCCGATGTTGATTCGCCTTATATACACCATTATACCAGCTCACTCCAAGTATCTGTCAAGCAGAGAGACCTGCAGATCTAGTGAGCCCAAGGTGAAGTAGGCGCCAAGCCACCATGGCTAAAAATAATCTAATCAAACCCCTCCCACTATACAGCGACTCAATCTTTCTCACACAGAAACTAACTCTGGGCCACCTGCCCTTCACCTCAAGCTTCCTGGAACCATTAACACTTTCTGAACCGCAGGGGCCTTCTAGGCCAGCGGAACAGAAAAGAACAGAAAAACCCTTTGTTATGTGGGATATCATACTTCGTACCCTGAATGGGAGCACCTCATTATCTCCCTACCCGGCTCCCGGCTCCCCCGCAGCCTGGGAGGAGGTGGGTAAGAAGCAAAGCCTAAGAACACAGGCTCTGGAACCAGAGACACAGAGTCAAGTCCCAGCCCTGCCGTGTAAACTGAAACTCTGAGCAAGTTAACTAACCTCTCTATACCTGCTCTCTCATCCAAAAGTGGGGATAAATGAAAGTATTTCGCTTACTGGGTCATGAGGAAGTTTAAATGTAATAACACAGGTAAAGTATTAGACAAAGTACCTAGCAGAGTTCTCCACTCAAACGTTAGCTGTTGTCATCCCTATCTCCCTACCACTGATACCACTGAAAGTAGTATACGTTGTTTTTTTCTAAATCCCTTTGTGTACTCTCTACTTCAATATAATTAAATTTGGCTTTATATGTAGGAAGTTCCTAGTATACAATAAGTACTTAATTAAAATTTTTAACCCACCACGTGCAGTGACTCCTAACACAGAAGCACTCTTATATACAATTTACTCTTTCTTACTGAAAACATTTAATGGCAATTTCTTTCTTAGTTAATGGTTTTAAAAAGCACAGTGTGATTACCTGTCAAATTCAATAAATTGAAATAACTTCTAAGACATGTTTCACTTACCTTATAACCCGGACCAGTTCATGGAAAGCTTGATCTACATTCATCCTAATCTTTGCTGACGCCTCCATGTATGTTACCTTAAGCTGTCGGGCTAACTGCTGTCCTTCTTCCTGTGTTACCTGAAATTCCAAGAGTTGTATCTGAGGTGCATAATTAAAAATCAGATCTGCTCCATCTAACCCTCTAGTCACAGACTGCACTCCTAATCCAGCCAGAGGCCAAGTTGATTTCTCATAAGACAAACCAAGACATTTAAAAGCTCAGTACATACGGAAGCCCAGCTCTGAAGAACATGCTTGTGACCAAATATTACCATGTCTTTAATATTCTAGTCTGTTGATTACTTCAAAAGTATTAAGTACAATGGTGATAATTCTGGTAAGGAAAAGTACAAGGTGTGTATTGTGTGCATAACCTTGTTGGGCAGGTCAGGGAAAGCTTCTCTGAGGAATGACATTTAAACTAAGAACCAAATAGGGGCGCCTGGGTGGCTTAGTCGGTTAAGCGTCCGACTTTCGCTTAGGTCATGATCTCACGGTTCGTGGTTTCGAGCCCCGCGTTGGGCTCTGTGCTGACTGCCAGCTCAGAGCCTGGAGCCTGTTTCAGTCTGTGACTCCCTCTCTCTCTGACCCTCCCCTGCTCACGCTGTCTCTCTCTCTTGGAAATAAATAAAACATTAAAAAAAAAAATTTAAACTAAGAACCAAATAAAGAACATGGAGTTAGCTAGCGGGGATAAGAGTGTATCCCTGACCAAAAAAAAAAAAAAGAGGCCTGTGTAAGGACTGTGGGGAGCAGAGTTACCAGGTTCCAAGTACTAAAAGAAGTCTAGAAAAGCTAAAATACAACAAGGCAAGAGAGAAAACCACCAGGAACGGGCGAGGATGAAAAGGACAGAAGCCTTCCTCATCTCTGCACTCCCCAGTACCGGGTACATGAGAGACACGCCATAAATGTGAGAAAAAATAATGATTATGATCACAATGGCTTTCTTATATTAAGACAAGAAGCGTAGCAGAGGTGATGACCTAAAAGAGAAGGCCAGTTAGAAAGATAAAATGAATACATTACCCTACACATTTTCAATGTAAATGTTGAAGTAGTGATATTTACTTAAAACTGTCAAACTACATTTATACAGTGAATGAAAAATATCTTTCTAAAAGAATGACTTTTATTGGTGTCTTTGCCACAAAAGTAAACACTTGCAGAAAAGTTAGAAAATGTAAATTGAGGAAGGGAATAGATTCAGGAACCTATCTCCCATTGAGAACACACTCTTCCGGTCTCTTTTCAATGATAGACATTTTTCTCTACAAAAAGAGGAACATGATTTTTGTGTATTTATGTTATACCTTGGAAATCTGTTAAACTCACTTATCTGGGTGTTCTTTTGTAAATTCCATAGGTGTTTGTACATGAACAATCATGTCATTTACTAATAAAGACAATTTTGTTGCTTTCTGATATGGATACCTTTCTTTTTCTGGCTTTACCTCACTGCATAGACCATTCACTGCAGTGACAGCAGCATTCACACCTCTACCATTAAGCCCATTGTTAGTTGCAGGGTTTCACTGAAGATCCCTTTTAACAAAGTTTCTGCTATTTCATTTGTAAAGAGTTTTTTAACAGTATGTTGAATTTTCTTAAATCTTTTTTCTGCATCTGCTGAGATCACAAATTTTCCACATTAGTCTGTTAACCTGGTGAACTCTGTTCGTTCATTTTTGCCTGTTAAATCAACACTGCATTTCTGGAATAGACCCCACCTGAGTGATGATGCATTGTCCTTTTCATACACTACACTGTTGAATTCTATTTACTAAAATTTTAAGAATTTTTACATATATGTTTGCAAGAATTATTGGACTGTAGTTTTCTTAAATCTTTGGCTTTAGTATCAGAGTAATGCTGGCTTCATATAAGAAATTGGAAAGAATTCTCTCAGCTTCAATATTCTGGAACACTTTCAGCAAAATCAGTTTGGTATAATTCACCAGTGAATCCATCTGGACCTGGGGTTTTCTCTGAGGGAAGGTTTTTATAACCAGTTGAATTTATATTAGAGACACAGTACTATTAGGGTTATCTATATTTTTTTCTTGAGTTTCGATATTTTGTGCACCTTTTAAGAAATGTCTATTTCTTCTAACTTGTTGAATTTACTGGTATAAAGTTTCTTTAATACTATGGTATTTCTTTTTACAATATTTATTATATTTTCAATGTCTTTAATATCTGAAGTGATGGTATCCCTCCTATTACTGATATTGGTACTTTGTGTCTTTGCTCTTTTTAACCTGGTTATTCTGGCTAGATTTGTCATTTTGATCTTCTAAAAACTAGATTTATCTTTCTATAATTTTTCTGTTTTCAATTTTGTTAATTTTCATTCTTTATTATTTACCTTCTTCCAATTACTTCTAATTTGCTCTTTTTCTTCCAGTTTCTTGAAGTAGAAGCTAGTCATTGAATTGAGACCTTTCCTTTTCTAATATAACCAACGCTATGAATTTCTCTATAGTTTCCTCTTTAGTAGCATCTGAAATTTTGATACGTTGTGTTTTAATTATTCAATTCATAATACTTTGTCATCTCCCCTTTGATCATTTCTTTATAACAAGGGTAAATTAGAACTTTGTTGGTTTCCTCATATTTAGAGGTTTCCTAGCTATGTTCTCTTAACTGATTTCCAAATTAATCCTCTATCATGGTCAAGAAACATACCTGGTTTCACCCGAATCCTTCTAAATTTATTGTTCTTATTTCAAAATAATGTGTATTTTGCTACTGTTGGGTGGGGCAGTCACTAAATGCTAGAATTAATTTGTTCAACATTGTTGTTCAAGCCACCTATATCCTTACTGGTTTTCTTTCTACTCAATTATTGACAGGGGTGTTGAAAATTCTGACTATTAAATGTGAACATGTCAATTACTCTTTGCAGTTCTCTCAATTTTGCTTTAAGAATTCTGAAGTTGTGGTGTGCCTGGGGGCTCAGTCAGTTTAGTGTCCAACTCTTGGTTTGGCTCAGGTCATGATCTCAAGGTCTGTGAGTTTGAGCCCCATGTCAGGCTCTGTGCTCATAGTTCAGACTTTGGAGCCTGCTTCAGGTTCTGGGTCTCGCTCTCTCTGCCCTCCCCCACTCATGCTCTGATTCTCTATCAAAAATAAACAAACTTTAAAAACAGAATCTTGGAGGATGTTATTCAGTATACAGATGCTTAGGATTGTTGTGTCCTGTTCTCTTTTTTTTTTTTTTTAATTTTTAATGTTTTATTTATTTCTAGGAGAGAGAGAGAGAGCGAGAGCAGGGGAGGGTCAGAGAGAGAGAGTCACAGACTGAAACAGGCTCCAGGCTCTGAGCTGGCAGTCAGCACAGAGCCCGACGCGGGGCTCGAACCCACGAAACACGAGATCATGACCTAAGCGAAAGTCGGACGCTTAACCGACTAAGCCACCCAGGCGCCCCTGTCCTGTTCTGTTCTTAATGAATTTTTCATTATAAAACAATCCTCTACTTCTGGTAGGGTTTTGGTTTTTGTTTTGTTTTTTCTCTGTAACTGACTTAATCTGAAATTTATATTGCTACTTCAACATGTTTTCCATTAGTATCAGCATTGGTATAGCTTAGCCCCATCCTTTCACTTTTAACCTATTTGTGTCTTTTACACTAAAAGTAGATTTTTTTTTTTTAATTTATTTCTCAGAGAGACAGAGAGAAAGAGAGAACAGGGGAGGGTCAGAGAGGGAGGGAGACACAGAATCTGAAACAGTCTCCAGGCTCTGAGCTGGCTGTCAGCACAGAGCCTGATGCGGGGCTCAAACCCACAAACCATGAGATCATGACCTGAGCCAAAGTCGGACACTTAACCGACTGAGCCACCCAGGCACCCCTGAAAGTAGATTTCTTGTAGACCTTGCTTTTTTATCCAATTTGACAATGCCTTTTAACGGAGGCGTTCACACTATTTACTATCGTGATTACTGTCATCACTGAATCATCTTGATAGGTTTCCTATTCATCCTATTTGTTCTTTGATCTGGTTACTCTTTTTCTATCTTCTTCTAAGTTAACTATATTGCTCTTGTGATTCCATTTTATCTCCTTTGTTGGCTACTGAACTACATATCATGTTATTTTAATGACTGCCTTAGAGTTTATAATAACAGTTTTCACTCGTCACAGTTCAAATGCATTGTGCCCATTCATGTACAGTGTAAGAACCTTACTACAGTAGTACATTTCTCTCTCCCACATTTTATGATCTTTTTCCTCACAATGGATTGTTACCTTTTTTTTACTTTAAACATCCGGATTATATTTTAAAGAGATAAATAATAACAAAAGTAATTTATATTTATCCACATAATTGCCATTTCTGGTGTTGTTTTTTTTTTAAATATAGATCTAGATTGTTGATATTTGGTATAATTTTCCTTCTTTTTACATTTCTTGTAACACAGGTCTGCTGGTAATAAATCTTCTCTTCTTACCTTCTGCAGATTTGTGGAGTATTTCACCTTCAAATTTTTTGAAACAAATGTTTAATGGGTATTTAATTCTAGAGGAGTTTTCTTCTCCCAGTACTTGAAAGATGTTGTGTCACTATCTTCTTCCACCTTGAGTCATTCATTGCCCGTGAGAAACAGTGATGACCGCTGCCATCCTATCTTCGTTCCTCTGCACGTAATAGTTTTCTTTTCCCCTAGTTATCTGTCACATTTTATCTTTTTCTCTGGTTTTGAACAATTCCATTATAATGTGTCTCGCTCTAACTTTATTCATATTTCTTATGTTCGGAGTTTGTTGAGCTTCTTAAGTATGCATTTTACACTTTTCATCAAATTTAGACATTTTCCAGCTATTACTTCTGGCTGTTAATCTCATCCAGGGTATTTTTCATCTCAGACACTGTGGTTTCAATTTCTACCAAGTCTGATTTTGATCTTTCTCCATCTTCCATGTCTTTCCCTAACATACTCAATTTTCAGTCTTTCCTCTAGCTTCTTGACTATATGGAATATAGTCAAAAGAACTGTTTAAGGCTCACTAGTTCTATCCTGTGTCATTTCTGGGTCTGTTTCTACTCCTTGTTTTTTTCCTTAGTATGAGTCATATTTTCCTGCTTCTTGCTTGGTAGTTTTTGAGTGGATGCCTGGGAACTAGACTTTAACCTACTGGGTTCTGGAATAGTTTGTATTCCTAAAAATATTCTTGAGCATTCTTCTGGGATGCAGCTATTTGGCAACTGCAATCCTTTTTCCTCCATAGTATCAGAACAGAATTCATCTAGAGCCAATTTTGCCCTCCTATGACTGGAACAAAACCTTCCTTCTGAGTACACTACCCAGTACCCTAAGAACTCATGACATTTTTCACTCTGGCTAACTAGAACAGAAATTATTACTGGCCCTATTTGAGCTCAAGGTATTGTTCCCTCTAATCTTTTAAGGTCGCTTATTCTCCCAATTTAATATTTCATTTCTAAACTTCAGCAACTCTGTACAGTATCATCAGGTTATTCTATTAATGCATACATCTAATAATTACAATGCTTCCCAAGAGTTGATATTGTGTTGTGCTCCAAAAGGGCAGCAGGCAGGTTCTACACAGCACTGGTATACCCAAGTTTTTGTAATTTTTAAACTTTCCTGCGCCTCTTCAAAATAGCTTATGCACCATAAGGCCTATGGTTTTGAAATATAAATCAATCAAATCAAGCAAGCAATTAACAACTAGTGAGGAAGCCAAGTAAGAAAAGAAAGCTCCACAGACGCCAATTTAAAAAAGACAATTCTTATTTTAATTTGACATGGGAAATTCCTTCCCACAGAAAAATACCACCCAAAAAAAAAAAAAAAATTCCTTCCTACAAAAAAATGTCACAAATTCTGTTCCTTCTCCCTGGGATGCTATTCCTTCTCTCTCAAGTCCATACTCTTAATTTGTTCCTTAGTAATACTTCAAGACCCAAGCAATCAATAACTTCCCCCTTAGTGCTGATTGAATTTTCAAACAGCACCCCAGAACTTCCATCATGCCCTACAGTGAACAAAACACACTACACTCCAATTTTTAGTTTTGCTTTTTCTCACTCTGCCACCATCACATCCCTTGTAGCTAGGGAGGAAGGCATATTTGTCTTTGTACATCCAGAGCCTAGAAGAGTGCATAGTAGTTAATGAAATAAAACATACATTAAGTAAACTGAGTATGACCAATCAAATAAGTAAATCTTGAAATAAAAGATACAGGAAGAAAAATAAAAATTAACATGAGACCAGTAATCTCAATAATTATTAATATAACTGGGGATGGGATATATATGTCCTCAAAAATTTTGCTATTTGTCTTTTAGAGCAATTGTTCCTCAAAAAGGCACCTTGTCCCACCCCTCCTGCATAATGCAATTCAGCTAGAAATGACAAATGACCTATCTTTATACATAGTAAGAAAAATTAATGAATTAATGACCTGCATGATAAAATAATCTCAATGCTAAGATTATCTGTGTGCCTCATTTTATTTATTTTTAAAACATTGCCTCACATCACTGTCTTCCAGGAATCAAGGTCAGCCAAGTTTGTACATACATTTCTGGTCAAGAAATCTCTAACCACATATAGAGCTGCTTTTGAGCTTACTGGTGTAGCATTATTTTAACTAAGAAGTAGAAATAGCATTGTTACCATCAGAGCAAGTAAACACAAAAATGAACAAAAAAGAGTATCACACAGAACAAAGCCACAGCTTTGTGAAGCCAGAATCAACAGAAGACTGAAAGCTACACAAACAAGGATTTCCTAGACGTTCCCCAACCCAGAGAATTCTATAAAGATACCACATACTAAACCTTACCTCTTGGATATTTTAATTCTGTGGGTCAGCACTACCCAGAAATGTTCTATTTTTAAACAACAAAGGTGAGTCTGATATAACAAATTCACAGATCTACATTTGGGAACCTCCAGTGAGCCTTTACACTTCAAAGGCATAAATGAATATTAACAGACGTCCACAACAATGAGTATATCTAGTACTATGTATTTCCAAATAGAGAGGAGCAAAATAGGAATGATGAGGGCAATTTTATCCAACAAACTGGGTTTACTAGGATTAGACCAAAACATTTGCAATACTCACTTAGGGATGCTTCTAGTCAATAAATAACCTAAGTTTACAGAATCAAAACTTGTTTTGTGTTGTTGTTTTTTCCCCCCAAAATGCCTATTGAATAGAAAGAATCATCAAATTACCATCACATCTTGATTCATCAATGCCTTGAATCATTCATTCAGCAAATATTTATTGAGTGTGTATCTTGATTCTATGTGCTAAGGACAAAGCAAAACTGGTTGAAACTGAGAGGCCCTCATGCCACTTACATTCAACAGTTTCCAAATCTTTAGATGCAGACACAGCACAAACAGGTAAAGCAAGAAGAGGACCCTTACTCTACTGCTGGGGGCAGGGGGGGGTCTTTCTTCTGGGAGGCTACAGGGGAATACTGTGGTCAAGGTACTAACAGAGAGTGTGGGGGTTAGTATACTTAGGCATTATCCTAAGTGTAATGGGTACCCTTTCTCAAATTAACAGTGGCCACTAGCACCTGACAAGGGGAAAAAGAGGGGGGAAACTAAAGTAAGCCAAAGGAAGAAAGAAAGGGTAAACAAAAGAAAGCAAAATAGTCCATTTCTAGACAGGGCTGAGTCAAGGAGAAGGAACTTGAAATCAGAGATACCATGAAGTCCACAATCCAAGCACACATACTGCTGTATTAAATTTCAGAAATTAGCATGCTATCATATTTACCTACTTTTACATTTTAGCAAGCACAAGCAAGTCAATTACCTGTGTTTTCTTCCTACATCTTTGACAGGATAAAATAATCAATGCTATCTCTAAGGGGCTAGGTGTATGGTAACTTAACCATTCAAATTCTTTTTATTTAATGAAAGCTTCAGTCAGTTTGTTTTTTCTATTGTGTGTTATTAGTGTCTAGAAAAGGGTTCAATAAATATTGGATGGACAGATGGACGGATGGATGGGTGCATGGGTGGGTGGGTGTAAGAAGCAAATCCAGAGATACAGAAGCCAAAAGGAAGTAATAAACAAAAGCTCTTCTGGTTGACCTTCCCAGATGAGTTCAGAGTCTCAGGAACCTGTAACAGGAATGCTGACCCACAAATTCAAAGAACATGGAGAACTGGCATTTGCCATGTAACAGAAAAGTGACAAGAAACTAGAAAAAGTCCAAAGGATCGCGTCTAACACAAAGGCAGAAAAGAATGAACTGGGTCAGTAAGTAAGAGCAAGTCAGACTGGTTACTGAGTAAGAACTCTTTAGGGGTGATGACCAAAAAGTAAATATTTCAAAACAGGGGAAGAAATTCCTATGGATTCCCATGGCCTGTCCAGGCTGTTGGTAGAGCAAGTAAACGTGGCAAGACATTATAGACAACACCCTTAATTGTAAAGAGACTTTACAAAGGTAAAAACCTTTAGCACAGCACCTTAACTTCAAATGCACGGTGTGGTGCCCTCAACACTGGGAGGTAAGGTGGTCTTTGTACAACTAGAGCCTTAGTAGAAGGTGTACCTGAACCCTAAGATACCTGAGAGAGAGAGAGAAGGAAATATCAGAAATGGGAGGCAGGAGGCATACGTTAAGGTATCCCAGAGCTAAGTAAAAAGAGTGTTTCAAAAATGAGAGTAGGAACAACTGTGTTAAATGTTACTGACATCTGCGTAAATGGTGACCTTGACTAGAGTGCTGCATGCCTGAGGTCAGAGCAAGCAAGAATGGCAGGAAAGAGAGGAGAGCAAGTGTAGATAACGCTTTTAAGCAGATTTGCTTGATAGAAGGTGCAGAAAGGTACACAGAGAAGAATGTGAGATTAAGAACAAGCTTTTGCTGTAGTTACTTTTTATTTTAAAGATGAGAGCCACGGTAGCACGACACATGCTTGTGGGAATGATCATGTAGCAGAGAAATGGAACACCCAGAACAGAACCATCGTTGGGGTGACATATATGGTTCAGAGAAAAGGATTGGGACCCAGTGCCTACTAGAGAGGATGCGCATAGACAGGTAAATAGTTTATCCACACAAGTGAGGAAACGCAGAATTGACGGGGTACATATGCACTTAGGTTAGTACATGTGGAGGTGGAAACACACAGAAAGGTCTCAGTGAAATAGGAAAATATGACATCATTAGCCATGAGTGAGGAAGGGGAATAAAGTGTTGTAAGTTTAAGAATGAGAAAGTGAGTAATAAGCATGCAAACAAGTGGGAAATGAATGGACAAGGGAAAGGTGGTAGGGTCCTGCCAGCTGCCACTAAAGGATCACGGTAAGTGTAGTAGTCATGCCCGAGTGCAAGTGTGCAGGAACCCAGAATGGAGAAGATGAAGCAGGAGCAGGAAAAAAGTTTTTCTTAGTGCCTATTCTTCAGAGTAGAATCTACAGGAATGAGCAAAAATCAAGCAGTCAGATCTCAGCCACTAGCTCTTCTCCCCTGGATATATAAGTAGCTGAGCTTTCGGTGTGCATGTAATTTATCCTGTATACAGTTTAAAGCAGAGAAATGAATACAGAAGGTCTTAGTCCAGGCTAACTGTGTATCTTTAGGGTGATGAAAATATGAAACTTATCACCCCCTATAATGTTCCTCTCATCACCTTGTTTTCCATATTACTCTGAGAATCTTTACTCTTATAAAAGGGGAAAAAAACCTAAATGAAAACTTTTGTAAGCCTGTGGCATGAAACAAAGCCACTGCTGAATATGTGCAGACAGATGGAAACCACACACCGAACACTGGCAACCTTCACTACAGAGGGGATTAAAAGTAACGCATCCTGACCCTCTGCCCCAAGCCTGTTACAGCAGGGCCTATGCTGGGGGAGGTGGCGCATGTTCCCCTACTCTTCCTGACCAGCCACCACCTACCCTATAGGAGACCTCCAACGCACACCAGGCCTCCCACCGAGTTAGTCTGTTACTAGAGCGGTTATACGACCATGAAAAGGTTTGAGAAAAACCTTTTCCATAATCATGGCAGAAAGCACGCAGGGGTGGGGTAGAGGTCAGTGTAAGGTTGGGGAGAGCCGGTTGCTTGCCAAAGAGCACCTCTGCTAGGATTCCCAGATCCAGTGACACAGAGAAGTGCTGCAAGCACTAAAAAGGACTGAGGAGAACAGCCGACAGGTTCTACCTGCAACATTTAATAAATATCACTAGGTTCAGAAACCCTGAAGGAAATGATCCCCGAAAAGAAAAAAAGTAAATTAAAAAACAGATGGACTCTATACTCTAAGACTTAAGGTGTGGGCAGTGCCATATTCTAAATTATTTCAGACAGCTTATACTGGTATGAAGTGAAGATCAAATTTTTTCACTGTAACTTTGTAATAATTCAGATTTGAAAGGGACCTAGCAGTACAATTTATTCTACATCCTTCATCAAGTATCACCAGTAAACATTTCTAAACCTTAGCATTAGAACAATAATACCAATCTCTTAATTAAGCTCGAATTTTAAACACAGTATATCTTCAACGAAATTTTACAAATATAGCACACAAATAAAAAAAAATTATGTTTTAAATAGTTAACTACAAAACAGAAGGGTGTCCTCAATGCTGTTATCAACCCATTTTTTTCCTGAGGTTTGTACTTTTCAAGCAGAATCTTAAAAACATCAACACAAAGTTATATAAAAACCAAAGAGAACTCAAATGCCAGCAAAAATGAAGAAATAACCTAAAAAATTATATTCCAGATATGGGGTAGAGGCTAAAGCCCTAAAAGAAATACAGACAAAAAAGACCATGTATAGCCTGCATTAATTCACATCGGACCTTGTTCTGCTTACTCACAAAAACGTGAGCAGACAGTATGCCCAATATCTTAAACATCAAAGGTAAAGTCGGTGGGTAAAGAAACGAGTATAATCCAGCCTACAACTAAATACTAAAAATATTGTTTTCTTACAGGTTACTGGTGTCAGAGCCAGCCAGTGTAAAGAATTAACAGAAGATTCTGTCATTAATGGGACTTAGGGAAAATCCAAATACTATAGTTTAAGTTGAAACCACTCTCTAGATGTGAAAGTAAGCAAGCATGAACACTGAATGAGTTTGGCCTTAAGAAAGGACACCTTTAAGATGAGCTAACTGGATTAGAATTGTGTTGATTACCTACAAAATAAGAACATGTGAATGGAGGTGGTACAAACAGGGACTTACAGAATCAACTGAAACCTGGTGTCCAAAACATGTGAGATTTTGACTTTCCCAAACCCAGACTGCCAAGCTCAGCAGTTTCCCTGATCCAGGCACTTTCAACGGGTTCAGGAAACACATCCACCTGCCGACATGATCATCAACAATGGGATTCCCAACGGCAAAGCTCCTTCTCACCTGTCTTTGATGGTCCAGATCTGCTTTATTACCAATTAAAATCATTGGAAACTCATCACGATCCTTCACTCTGAGAATCTGTCTTTGAAACTTATAGATTTCTTCAAAACTAAAACAAAAACAGACAAATTAATTTGCTCAAATCTCAGAATTCAACAAGTCCCACACCCCATCTAGTCCCTTATTCCTTTTCCTTTTTCTATAAAAATAACAAAATAGTGATCTACACATGAACAGAAGATCTGTATTTTAAAATACTGGTACAAACCTGCCTCGATCTGTGACTGAAAAAACCAACAGGAAACCCTCGCCGGTTCTCATATACTGTTCTCTCATAGCTCCAAACTCTTCTTGTCCTGCTGTATCCAGAACTAGAGAGAAAACAACACATGTAACCATGTTTGTGTTTTCATTTTATGAATAGCTTCCCCATAAGGACAGGACCCAATTAATGTGGGTCCTTTAGAGTCTATATTTTAGACTTAGTGTAATAAACAAAAAGCATTCTCTTCTTACTGCTTTATTCTCAACACTAGAGACAAATATATCTCACAGCAAACAGTTTCAGAGTCATCTTCATCAGTAGGAGTTGATTTTGTAGCTAGAATATATTAGCATACCAACAACAAGGTTAAAAATATCAAATATATCTAGGCAGAGAGAGTCAGACAACCTTTAAAGTCACTTGGATGTTTTATCTCCTCCACGGAAAGAACTGAAAAAGATACCTGTACATTCGAGAAAGATCCCTCAATCTACTCCCCAAACACCATACTTAAAAGCACAGGCGCTAGCATATTTCCTGATCTCTGTGAATGAAAGAATCGTCGAACTTAAAAGAACAGGGCTATCTTATGTGGAGATGTGGAATGTGTAGCCAAGCACAAAACCCTGTTTGCTAAAGCCTCCGTGCTATAAATTCTAAGCAAGTTGACAAATATTGAATCTTTTCTATATTTACTTCACCCATTTTAACCTTTACAAGAAAGTAGGAAGAGCTGAAACTTCACGCTTTCCAAATGTCCCTAAAATTCAACTCCAACTAGTTACCATGACATGGTTAGTTTCACCAAAACAAGATCAACACAATTATTGTTTTATATTACATTTGCTGAGAAATATTTAATTATCCCAAAATGCAGATTTATCAATCAAAACTAAGGAAAGAGATGGGCTTATATTCAAGACCATTCATATTTCAATTGTAGTACACAACCTGGCAAAACACCCAAGCTTACTTTTCAAAAATATGATATGTAAACTATCAAATAAAGGAAGATTACTTACTATCTAGCCGGGCTGCTCTGTCATCTATCACACACTGCTTTGTGTAGGAATCCTCGATGGTTGGGTCATAATCCGTCACAAAATAGGACTGTAAGAAAAATAACCTCATTTTTAAATTTATGTTTACTTGCCTACCCAAGTACCAGTTAACTTTATCGAATCCCACTTACCCAGAATGAATAGCAATAGTTTCATTGTATTTAGGTTTCTCCTACCTAACCTTAATAAAGGTTTACTACTTTATTTGGTTTACTACTTTACTATTATGAAAACAGCAGTATCCTAATACAGTTGGTTTCCAACCTTATAAAGAATATTCAGAGTAGCTTCCAAGTGGAGAAAAGGTACTAAATATCTCTGAATCCTCCTATCTGATATATCCAAGAAGACTGTAAAAGACCTACTGCAGTGTTTTCATAATTATATGTAATAATTTTTTCATAATTATGTATACCTAAGATATATATAGATAGATCTATATGTATCTAGCGCTCATATTCTTAAAAAACTAGGAAAGCTTCTGCACAGCCAAGGAAACAACCCAGAAAATTAATAGGCAACCAACGGAATGGGAAAAGATAGTTGCAAATGACATATCAGATAAAGGGTTGATATCCAGAATCTACAAGGAACTCACCAAACTACACGCCCGAAAAACAAACAACCCAGTGAAGAAATGGGCAGAAGATATGAACAGACACTTCTCCAAAGAGGACATCCAGATGGCCAACAGACACATGAAACGATGCTCAGCATCCCTCCTCATCAGGAAAATACAAATCAAAACCACACTGAGATACCACCTCACGCCAGTCAGAGTGGCTAAAATGAGCCAATCAGAGAACTCTAGATGCTGGCGAGGATGTGGAGAAACGGGCACCCTCCTACACTGTTGGTGGGAATGTAAACTGGTACAGCCCCTCTGGAAAACAGTGTGGAGGTTCCTAAGGAAACTAACATTAGAACTCCCCTATGACCCAGCAATAGCACTGCTAGGAATTTACCCTGGGATACAGAAATGTTGATGCATAGGAGCACATGTACCCCAATGTTCATAGCAGCACTCTCCACAATAGCTAAAACCTGGAAAGAGCCTAAGTGTCCATCAACAGATGAATGGATCAAGAAGATGTGGTTTAGCTATACCATGGAATACTACATGGCAATGAGAAACAATGAAATCTGGCCATGTGTAGCAACATGGAGGGACCTTGACGGTGTTATGCTGAGCGAAATAAGTCAGGCAGAGAAGGACAAATATCATATGTGTGCACGTATAGGAGGATTAGGAGGAGCTTAACAGAGGACCAAGGGGGAGAAGAAGGGCAGAAATGGTGGGGGAAAGGGAGAGAGGCAAACCATGAGAGACTCTTGAATGCTGACAAAAACTGAGGACTGGTGGATGTGGGGGGGAGGAGGGGTGGGCATGGAGGAGGGCACTTGTGGGGATGAGCACTGGGTGTTATGTGGAAACTAATTTGACAATAAACTATTTGTAAAAAAAAAAAAAAAAAACAAACTAGAAAAACACAGTTAGTTATAATTCAAGTCTACCTGCAACCCAGGGGTAAGCAACAGTCCTATGAACAAAGGTGTCTGAAACAAAGGGAGACAGACAGGAGCCTGGAAGATTCCATGCCCCATCTTCATTTCTCCCCTTCTTTCCTCACTTTGTCTTTTTCGTATTCATTTGCCTTGTATATCATCATGAGGAAATAGTGATTTCAGAAAAAAATTTTTTGCAGGGATCTCAAACGTATGTGTTCACTGATATTTTTGTTGTGGTGGTGGTTTTCATCTTTAACATCTATTTCTGTCTTTGTTAACAAAACTGTTACCTTCAGCAATCACCAGAAGAAAGGACAGTTAAGGTAGCAGGGTAGGAAGGGAAGAATCTCAGTGGGCCAGTTAAAAATGTTTGTGTATTACACTTCACCATTTTTTTAAGGCTTTAAAAAGAACACAATGGTGACAATAAGACTCTAAGAAGAGAACTTATTTCCCTGCTTCTTACAGAAGGGCACTAACTAGGACACTGACATCATCCTTCTTTTGTTCTCAGCATCTCTTTTGCTCTCCCCTCTTGACTGACTTCCTCAAAGCCTACTTTCCCCCTGGCTCACTACCAAATCTGAGGGAATGACTTGGACGAAGGCGGCTTAATGCTGGGAACCAGAGCCAAAGGGGGTTCAGCCATTCTTCAGGCAAGGGAAGGGTTCCTGGCAGCTTAGACATGCTGGCTCCAGGGACGCAGCATTCTTAAGTGACAATCCCCCGGGCATGTGTCATTCGCAAACACCATAAAGCTACTCAGAAGTAGGCACTCTGAACAAGACAGTAAAGAAACCCCTGGTTGGGGAGTTGGGGGTGGGAGAGAAACAGACCTGTCTGCTACTATGACCTCATAGATTTTATTTTTGAAGGACACTTCCCATACTTTATATTTTAGGGTTAACTTTAATCGCTTAAATGCAAGTTTTCTTTTAAACAAAGTCAGTAAAAGAAACATTTACCAACAGGAGCAACTTTGAGTAGAAAGCCATCTGCATCACCACCCCATCCCCATGTAAAAATAAACAGACACCAAAACAATCCTGAACTTCTATTCCTGACCTAACTCTTCAAAAAGTGATACAACTGGCAACAGTATCTTTGTACCCACTATTCTAAACAACTTAAAACTGTAGTCTTTCCCCCAAGCAAGTTGGATAAGCATGCTGTTTATATCTTTTTAAGATTAGTTTCCTGAAACAGGTTTCTCAGCAGTAATCAGATACTTCCTGCCATGCTTTTCATCTTGTAAAACTTGAGTTTTATTGACTACTCCCAGTCTATACCTAAATGTGCTAAAATGTGCTGCACTGTCTTTCCCACTTTGTCTGAAAAAATGGCAAATATTATATTTTAATCGTGCATAACTAAAATTCTTTCAATGTGACAGATTTTCTTTGCACTGTTGAGACAGAATTAAGACATTAACATATATAGAAGATTATTGGGTTTAAGTAACTTTGCAAGCCATTAAAAGAAATTTCTTTTTCCTTTCAGTGGCTATAAACTTCACATTTTCTTTGGCCATCTTAGCTCTTAAAACATAGTAAGAATTTTGCCACTTAGCTAACTAAAACAGGCCTGCACTTATTCCACTGATACTAATTTTTAAGGCAACCTAATTGCTAGAATTTCTAGATATTTAGGTCCACATTTCATCTTAACTGTGTCCTGTTTTCAAACTGTTTCTGTAGGGACCATCACCTTGTTGCTATATATCGATGTTAAGGAGCCATCCTCTTTGAAAGCATCCTTCTCCCTCATAAAAATCAATCCTAAGAAACACCGCCACTCCATGCTCTGATTGACACAGAATCCCAAACCTCTTCCTCTCTCGAAGTTCTTGTAAGCCACAAGTCACAATGTGCCTAAAAAGAGCATTCCTCGTGTGCAGGTAACAAATACAATAGTCCTCTCCCACTACAAAGGCAAGACTTCTGTTACTTAAACACAGGTACCAGATATTTAAGGCAGCAGATCTCCAACAAGAAATCAGTCTCTGGTGATGGACAGTGCAGGATTCGATACTACCTGTGCTACTTCCTAGCTGTGGAAACTGAGACAAGTTACTTTACTTCTCTGACCTTTAGAATCTGTAAAATATAACAGTAACAAGGCCTCCTGAAGCAGATAAACTGAAGTAATGCTTATAAAGTGCCAGGGCATGCTGATGATTGATAAATGTTAACCACACTGTGTTATTTCTGTCACACATTAGGAGTTAGTGTTTTTCTTCAAGTATAAAGACTTGTTAATCCCAGGAACAGCTGTAATAATTCCAATCCTGCTTATAACACAAACCAACCTTGGGACTTGGTATCCAAAATGTTGTGAGTCAAGATAAAATCTCCCCATCTGGAGTTTTGGAGATATTTTCTGGAAACTGAGCAGTGATTATACAGATATACACATAGGTAAAACTTCACCAAGCTGTACATAAACTGTGTGGACTTTTTTGTATGTATACAAATTATACCTTTACATAAGATACATACATTTATGGTCCCCTGTTGTTTACAGGATTCAGTATTTTCTTTACACATCATGCAAATGCTTCTAGTTTGATCTGTGCTGCTCACCATTCAAAGGCTTGTCTTTTACTACCTGAAATCCTCAGCCAATTGCTCTTGCTCTCCTGGTTTCATTCATTTGGCCGTTACTTATAGAGCATCACAGGGACAAGGCCCTATTTTCACAGAGCCCAATGCTTTTTAGACAACACCCAGTAACGATGCTGTGGTTGCGGGTGGGGGGAATAGAGAGTGTTAAATATACCAGCCACAGAACTGAAACAGCATAAAATGCCAATACAATGCTAGTTCAGATGGCAACAAAATGTAAGTGGTTAATACCCCAGTCCTGTAGGAACTGTGTGTACATTCACTTATAAACATAGTCTAGCAATTTGCCAGAAAACAATCTCTCTCCTGAGGCTGAAAGAAGTTACCAACCACAGTTCAGAAAGGATATTCTATAGCAGATAGCAAGAAAAAAAAAAAGTATAGTATTTGCATAACGGAAGACAATAGAGAGCAGTAGAGAAGAGGGAAGGGGGACAGCAGGGAGAAAGTAATGTGCTTTCTTGGTATTACAAGAAAGAATACATGCAGAAGGACCCCAGAAAAGAAGGGAATACCATACTGTCAAAGGGCAGGATGTCTTCCAGGTAGTAAGAAGGGCAAATGGACCTAAGTCTAAATCTTTAGGGTTAAGACATACAGAGAAAAGTTTAGGAAGAGGGAAGCTATCCCATTTACGAAGGGAGTCTATATCCCCCCGATAAAATCTGACAGTCTGGCTTAGGTACGGTCATCAGAAGCCCCTACTAACACAAGAGCATGATGCTGTGATAGCAGGAACAGTATTCCTGATTATATGTCACTAGATTCCACAAAGGAATTTCGCTTGGCCTAAGAGAATTGCCAGCTCCTCCCTTTCCATTCAAAGTCGCCTTAAGGAAGAAAAGAAGGGGAACGGGGAGGAAAGAGAATAGGCTGAGACCACTCTGCATTCAGTGGGCAGGAGTGAGAGCCCACTTTCTCCTGACCCCCAGCTACTGGTGAGAGTGTAGTTCCCAAGCACTGCCACGGAGCGGTGTCTGGTCTACACACTGGGATGGGTAACATACCGGAGATTGTGTGGAACTCCTAAAATCCAACACACTGGTTAAATTTACTACCCTTGCATATTTAAAAAACAACAACAAACAGGAGGCTAGATCTAAAAGTGCCGCTGGGGAGTTTTAAACAAATAGGGCATTTCTGAGCACAGTGCCATTCTCGGGAAAGTTTTAGGAGTCCTCTAAAAACATGGGGTAGAGAGGAGGAGGGGAAAGGGAGACTTTTTGCTTGACATCCTGCTCAGCTCACCCTTTTCCCCCACATTACACATAAATCCACACCATGAAACATTCCAGATATAGAACACCGTGATTCCTGCTCCCTCCACTTCAAGTCAGTATTTACCTATTCTTAATTCTATCCGCAAAATCTCTATGACAGAATAAACCAAAACACGTTTCATAAGGGCCCATTTTCTATTAATACATGCACTAAGGAGGGCATGTCCCAATGCCTGCTTCAGATGCAGCACTGAAGGATCATGGGAAAAGAGAAACCTGTGCAAGAAGGAAGGGGCGGAGCTGGGCTGCCCAGAGGACTGAGGAGCCGCCCTGGCCAGTGAGAGGCTAGAAAGGTCTGCCCAGGTTATGTTGTCTGTCCAGCCACAGTGTCCTACCTAGTGTGTGGACCCACCAGGGAGGCAGCAAGGCGGAGTGGAAGGAGCCTGAGGTGTAGGTCAAACAGACCGGAACACAGCTCCACTACTTTTACTACCTATGGGAAATTAAAGCACCTCATTTAACCTGTCTGAACCTCAGTTTCCTTGTTTGTTAAGATGGAAATAATACTAAGCTTGCGTGACTGTTGTGAAAAGTAAAAATACTGTCTGTGGAGTACAAAGTACAGCCTAAGACACACAGTAGGCCCTTATAAGTCATAGCTAATGAAGGCCAATCCAATCCATACCTTATTTCCTTTACAAGGCCATCAAACAGAAAACAATCTCAATATGCCTTAATTTCTCTTATCCTTAAGGTGACAGGTTTGGATTTTCCCAACTTCAAATATTCTAGATTGTCATTTGGAAAATATGTATCCAAACTTTATGTACACCTTGTAAATTACACGTACATTTTCCTTTTCCAATTGCTTATCTTTTCATATACATGTGTATGTGAATGTATAAATGATGCACTGAGTTATACTCAACAGGGTATAAGCATAAATCTTTCCTTCAAAGCCCTTCTGTGCGTAAGCTTTTCCTTGCTACGGAATGAACTCTAACACATCTAATTTTTTCCAATCATTCCTTTATTATAAATAATTGTTCAATCACTGTCAGCCCCAAAACATCATGATTTTAATAATTAAGATATCTAGTATTGACAATTAGTCAATACTCATCTAAATAAAAAGCTTCTTTCTCCTCTTCTGAGACAGAGCTGAGAAGTCTACAGTGGAGTGGGGGTGGGGCAGAGGGGCACCAGTCAAATATTCTTTCTTTCTCCACTTTGCATCTCTTCTACCTCTAACAAGGCTGTCTCTGGCTTCTTTAGTTTTGCAGCTGAAGGACTGGGGAGAGGTATGGGGAGCTGAAAAGGCCACACCAATGAAATCTGATGTCCATGCTAACTTTCTGTGAGTTTCCTGGAAGAATCTTACATGAGACCCTTCACGTCCAACTCCCATGACTTTAATGAGAAGTAGCTATTTACACCTCTAACCCTCAATCCTTTAGATTTCTATGGGCACCTCATCCTGGTTCGTATCATCTCTAGGTGGCCAGGCATAGCATCCCACTCAAAATGTTTTTTTTTTTTTTAATTATTTATTTTTTGAGACAGAGAGAGACAGAGCATGAGTGGGGGGAGGGGGCAGAGAAAGAGGGAGACAGAATCGGAAACAGGCTCCAGGCTCAGAGCCTGATGCGGGGCTCAAACCCACGAACCATGAGATCTGACCTAAGCTGAAGTCGGATGCTTAACCGACTGAGCCCCCAAGGTGCCCCTCACTCTAGATGGTTTTAACCTGGTTCTATCCAGAAGCTCAAGGACACACTACTATCTCTGAAATGCATATTGCTTACTAACTATACAGCCCTCTTCCTTCCTCTCTGCTCTGCTGACACAGATTCACAGACTATTCATTTTACTCTGCCAAATATCAGGGATACATGTCAAGTTCTCAGAATGACTCTAGTAGATCTTCCCTTACCATTTGGCTTCAATGAAAAGGGTTTAAGAGAAGCATCCTGCTCTCTAGAAGCTATGTGTGGAGGTAGGAAAAGACCCAGAATACCACAAACTAACAGCTCTCTCTAAAAACATCCTGGTCTTAGAACCTTTAACTCTCCACACTTTTATTTCCTGTATATAAGGAATGGGCTAAAATGTGCAAAACAAATTTAAGGCCACCTTCTATACAAGTTCTTGAAATACGAAGGTGACCTGGTAACTACCACTTTATTCTCAGTCTCTCAGCTTCAAGAGAAACTAAAATATATTAGAATTCCAGTTAAAGCTCTGTTATGGATTTCCAACCAGCTTTAATGTCCAAGGCCTACCTCACGCTTATTAGAATTTTCTTGGAGTTAAGCAAGGTACACTGCACATAGTCAGAACCTCAAAATACTGGAATACTTAGAAAACCCTATAGTTAGAAAGATTGTAATGAAAGGTCAGGAATTTATTTCCCAGAGCACAATAAGGACCTGGTTAGCTATCTATCTGTAGCCTCTATTTGCTAAGACAAGAGCAGTGCAAATCCCTCTGGTAACACTAGAGAAGATTGCAACAACTTCAGGCAGCTGGGGCCAGAGTCAGGCTCTTCCTGGTGTCACTTTTTAACAGCAGCTGTCAAGTCACAGAGAACCTTTGTTCCCTGCAACACCCTCTCTTATTGTTATGTCAAATGTTTCCAATATACTTGATATTCCTTTACTTAAGGACATATTTTTTCCTGATTGAAATTAGTATTTCATTTAACCGAACATGTATACTTTAGAGATCCCCATAATGGATCTTCTAGGACTCTAATACAGAATAAAAGGCTACCCTAAGTCCAGTAATCCTTTTAGTTTCTTCTTAACAAAACTCAGACCTTCAGTCAATGTTGCTAATTGTCTCAGATTGTCTAAAGCCACCCTGTGCCTTTCATGTGACTTCTGTGCAATCTCAGGGATGATAGTCACACCTCAGGTGACGTATTTGGTTGCAAATCGATGGGCCTCGTATGCAACAAGAAAAAGTACAGTACAAAGTCAACTTACAAACTGGTTCTATTTCAAATGTTTGTTTCTAAGTCAGTTGGTCCTCATTTCCCCAGGGAAAAATTGTTCTCATGTGTTTAGGTCCATAAGGCCAGACCACAAGAGCTACCATTGAAATATGGTCCCAAGCCAGTATTAACCCTGAGTTCTATTCTAACCTCTGAGGCAGAGGCATTTGGCCCAAGACGAGATGGGAAGGGAACTTCCTTTCCTTTCCCAGTGCAGAGAGCCAGGCCAAAGCTACACTAATACGGAGGAAAAGTTGTCATACCCAGCCGCATCATCCTGCCCCCACCTCCCATTACCCCATTCTTACCCTAGCTTTAGCTTCCCTCTGAAAATGTTCTAGGTACGAAACCACTTATTTCTTGCCCCACTGTTCCTGCCACTCTCTGCTCTCAAATCAAAACTAACAATACCCTCAGAAAAGCTAGATCTCACCCAGAGGCACTAGGTGGAAAATCATCAGTCCAAATTAGAGCACACTGCAGCACAAGTCCACCCCTAGCTCACCCCTTCAAGTGATGCTTGCGTTTTTAAAAAGCAAACTTCTAAACCAAAATGAATCTTTAGTAACACGTTCGGCACAGGTCAAAAAGAGAAAGAAAAGCTTCAGACTCCGCGAAAGGAAAATTATTTGGGGTGTAAACCACCATTTCATAATGTGAGCTTGCCAAAGGGAGCGTTTACTCTTCAAAGCTTTTATCCTTCCAAACCCACAGGCTTTAATAGTAAAGAAGCAAAAAGAAAGGTTTTCTTCTTTCTTCTTTCCTGCCCCTCCACAAGCCCTATCAATTTGTAAAATGAACCAATTGTGTAGACAAAAATTTTTAGTTCACAGTACCAGGGGAATGATTTTGATAAGGGGGAGAGGGGGAGGACTGCCGATTGCCAAGGCTATAACCAGTATTCATATATACAGACTATTAGCAGGTTAAGACAAGCTTAACTCAGGTACTGCCTACACAACTGCATACCAATCCTTCAGAGCTGCCATATTAATATTTAGAAGCCAGTGGCCTCTATCTACAATAAAATTTATTTCCCTTGTTTGAACTCAATAGTTACTTATTTGCATCTGCCTATTCTGATAGCTATTACCTTAGTTAAGTTAGTCTTCCTTACTCCTACCCTCAAGCGGACCAGAGCTGCCTAAACAACTGGCCTCTGTGGGACATTTTAGATGAACAAGACAGCCCCTGAACACTGGGGCATGCAACTGTCCAGGCCTCATCTGGGTCCCCTCTCTACATCCTTCTTACCCATATCATGGTCCTCCCCATGGAGGGCAGGGGTGGGGGGAGGCCTACCAACAGACTCAGGGCCAATACTGACTTTAGGCAGAAAGCATTTCCAACCATTACAAGATCCACATTCACAGTCTCAGCACTATTGACTCTTACTGACCTTAGCAGGGCAGGAACAATGCTGATAACGGCTTCTGTTTTATTCCCAACCTCATCACCATCTCTCCTCCCACTTCTCGGACTTTCCCAATCAACATGAGGCTAACTGTTCGAACTGGCTGCTTCTACCCTTAATCTCTTCTTCTGCTGATAATCTAAGTAATCCAGGCTGTTCCTAGAACTAGGGCCTCTTTTTGTTTTTAAGAGCTTTATTGGATATAATTCACACACCATAAAATTCACCCACTTAAAGTACGTTGTTCAATAGTTTTTAGTAATTCACAAGGCTGTGCAACCGTCATCATTGTCTAATTCCAGAACATTCTCACTACCCTCAAAAGGAATACTATACCCCTTAGCAGTCATTTCCCCTGGCCCCATCACCTCCTACTCCTAGGACCGCTAAACCACCCAGTGGGACATTTCATATAAATCCAATCCTACAATATGTGGTCTTTTGTGTCTGGCTTCTTCTACTTATTAGCAATGTTCTTAACATTCATCCATGTTGCAGCATGTATCACTACTTCCTTTCGCAATGATATGCCACCATATGGATGTATAATACTATATTTATCCATTTATCGGATAATGGACGTCTGAGTTGTTTTTATATTTTTGGCTATTATGAATGATGCTACCATGAACATTCATGTACAGTCTTTGGGTGAACATACATTTTCACTTTTCTTGGGTATATATCTAATGATGGAATTGCTGGATCATACTATAACTTTATGTTCAACTTTTGAAGAACTGCCATTTGTTTTCCAAGTGCTATGCCATTTTACATTCTCATCAACAGTGTTCTAATTTCTCAGTATCCTCACCAATACTAATTGCTAAACATGCATGTCTTTTTTTATTCTAGCCATCCTAGTGGATAAAGAGTAATATCTTACAGTTTTTTAAATATTTTTTTAAGTAATCTCTATATCCAACATGAGGCTCAAATCTACAACCCCCAGATCAAGTCACATGCTCTACTGACTGAGCCAGCCAGGCGCCTCTCCTTACAGTTTTGGTTGGCATCACCTAACAGGATATTGAGTATCTTTTCACATGATTATTGTCCATTCATGTACCTTCTCTGGAGAAATGTCTGTTCAAACCTTTGCCAACTTTTAAATAGGGTTGTCTTTTTATTGTTCAATGTAAGCGTTCTTTATATATTCTGGATACAAATCCCTTATGAGATATATCATTTGCAATTTTTTTTCCTACAGCCCAGTTATTTTTTTAAACTTTTTTTTAATGTTTTACTTATTTCTTTTTTTTTTTATTTTTTTTATGTTTTATTTATTTCTAGAAGAGAGAGAGAGAAACCGCGTGAGCAGGAGAGGGTCAGAGAGAGAGGGAGACACAGAATCCAAAGCAGGCACCAGGCTCTGAGCTGTCAGCACAGAGCCCAACGCGGGGCTCGAATCCACTAACTGCGAGATCATGACCTGAGCCGAAGTCGGATGCTTAACCGAGCCACCCAGGCGCCCTGTTTTATTTATTTCTAACAGAGAGGGAGAGGGAGAGGGAGAGGGAGAGGGAGAGGGAGAGGGAGGGAGGGAGGGAGGGAGAGAGAGAGAGAGAGAGAGAGAGAGAAAGAGACAGTGTGAGCAGGGGAGGGGCAGAGAGAGAGGGAGACACAGAATCCAAAGCAGGTTCCAGGCTCGGAGCTGTCAGCACAGAGCCTGATGCGGGGCTTGAACCCACGAACCGTGAGATCATGACCTGAGCTGAAGTCAGACACTTAACCACTGACCACCCAGGTGTCCCAGCCCCGTTATTTTAAAAAATCTTCCTACCTTAAATTAGTACACAGTTCCTAAATCTCAGTCCCAGGCCAAAGTCCTGTTACCCATCAAAAAGGTAATGTCTGTCCTTGTGTTCCATTAACCAACTGCACTATCCTTTACTATGCAAGGCAACTGCGGAGGTAACTGCTACCTGGAACACAACTCCCAATGCTATACATACCAACTCCCCTAACACCCATCCAGCCCACCTCCACCCTGAACTTGCCCCATCACACTGAACTGCCTCTGTCTGTACCATACCCTAGCACAGTTCACTTGTGCCAGTTTGTAAATTACTACCCTACTTCATCAACTGTAATATGCCATCAATTTTAAGACGAACATTATTTTATGTGCCAAGAAAGAATAAAAAACACCAAAGCAACTATGGCATATCTTTGATTACAAAGCCTCCCAATGTCAGAGATACTAGAATGCAGGGGGAAATGTGTCTTAGAAACAATGAAATACAGTAGTTCTACACAACTCTGTAAGCCTGGTATTGTTGTATCTGATGAGATCATTGAGGCTCAGCAGTTAAATGACCTGCCAGAGGTCACAAAGTCAGTAGGCTGGTAGCACTGAGATCCAAATTCAGGTCTGACTCCAAAGCAGCAACACTTCCATTACACTTTCTTTAATCTGTCACGTTAACATCAAAGCATGCAACATGCACCAGTTTAAAAGATATCCTGTCGCTCTTAAAACAATTTATCTTTAAAATTATACACTGCTATTGCCAAATAGCAAAAAAAAAAAAAAAAAAAGCAGTTTCATTCAAAATGAAAACACTCCATTTCTACATTAAGAATAAAGGTCTAAGGATGGCATTATAAAATACATACTTTTTGATCTAGCAACTTCACTTCTAGAAATGTATCTTACCAACACATCTGTTCATAAGAAACATGTGCAAGGTTATTCATTATTGAATTTGTTTTAATCTAAAAGAATCGAAGCAACTTAAATGCCCTTCAGCAAATGGCTGCTTAAATTATAAAACACTCATTCAATATGAATGCAGGCATTTAAAAAAGATCGACTTCATGTACTAATAATGTGGAATAATCTCCAAGATATGTTGTTAAATAAATACAGTTTACCTATTTGCTTTATTGTGCATGAAGTATCTCTGGAAAGATACACAAGAAATATACACAAATACCATTACCTGTGGGAAGAACCCAACCTGGTTGCTGGGAGACACCGGGGAGGAGGGAAAATTTACCAGAGGCTTTGAAATCCGAAACATATGAATGAAAGAGTTCCGGAATCAAGGGGAAGGACCTGGACAGATTAAACACCAATTCTTTAACAATAAAAGCAGAGCATGAGAGTGTGAAGAAACCTGGACTGTAGTCCCACTTTAAAACAACTAGAGAAGTGTGCCTGGAGGAGTCAATCTCTGTCTTGATTTTCTGTGTAAATGAGGAATTGGCTCTGTATGAGCTTTAAAAAGACTCCAGCTAATTTTATTAGGACGTATTTAGCTCCTATACTGTGTTAAACAGAATCTGTATATGATACGAAGAATTCCTTTGTTTTAAGTGTGTGATATTATAGACAGAATATTAGACTTTACGCCAGGAAGGTTTGCTTACAGTTCTGGCTCCCACTACTTTCTAGCCATAGAATTTGCAGCAAATCACATCACTAACATAAAGTACTATTACTTGGGAAGTTGAAGCTATAGCTACTTTCAAGTTTGTTACAAGGATTCAAATAAAACATGTAAAAATTTACTGATATTTTTACAGCACTATGTGAAATGTAAATTATTAATATACACAGAATTCACCTCCAGGTATTATAAACTAAGTGTAGGAATGAATGTGGATTTTGGAGTCTGTCAGGCCTGGATATCCCATTTGACTGGTATGTGATCTTGGGAAGGTTATTTAAATCTCTTCAATAAATCTTAAATCTCAATTTCTCACTTGAAAGGGCTACTGTGGAAATTAAATGGCACGGTCAAGTACACAGTACACTGCTTAACTCAAAGCAGGCATTTTAAAAATGGTTCTCTTCCTTTCCAAACTTAGAAAGAAAGACTGGCCCATAAAGCAGGTAGCTGACCAACTCACTACGAGCTACAACTTTTGCTGCCCCGACCCTGGCTTGTTACTTCCCTTTTCATTTCCTTTCCCTTTAATCCACTGCCACATACAAATATCCTAACACCCATCTTCATTTCTCATCTGTTCTAGAACAGAGAATGAATGATCTGTAGGAGCAAAACTAGAGGTAAAGGGGCTGGTGATTTTCACAGACCATGTTCTACTAAACTGTTCAGACTTCCACATGAATTTTCTGTAGGCTCAATCACTAACCCAGTCAATCTACAAACGCTAACCGAGCACCTACAATGTGTAAGGAGCGGAGAACGGAATCCAGCCCGCATGGGACTGTGGTAGTTTTGTGGAGGGCTGAACATCAACATATAAATAAGCATAATATAGCAAAGGTCATGGGACCTCTAAAGGAAAAGAAAGGGGGCAGACAGCAGCAGGAGCTGGCAAGGATAATGTGACACTGAGGGCCAGGGAGAGCTTCGCTGGCAATGTGACATTTGAGGAGAAAATCTGAGGTCAGCGGAGAGAATCAGCCACGCTGCTAGGTGGAGGAAGATCACCGCAGACAGAGAGAACGTCACGATAAAGGCAGTGAGGTGAGAGTATGGGTAACATGCTTGAGGAACAGCAAGGAGACCAGCAAGCCTGCAACACAGTCAGCGACAGGGAGAATAGTACGTGAGTTCTGAAAGTTAACAGAGGCAGTCAGAGCCTGTCGGCTATGATAATGACTTTGGATTTGATTCTAAATAAAATGAAAACCACTGTGGAGTCTGATGCTCTAATCTTACCCTACACTGGCTGTTGCCTTCCTTTCCCACTCTTGCTATGCGATGGACAGAAATCTTCTGATACTTCCTTCCACTGGGATTAGCCAAGAACCATCCCACAGATGCAATCAAAGCAGTGTGAGGTACACAGTGCTTACAATGCCCTTTAAGATGTTGTGGCAAAAGATTTCTATTGATTCAGAGAGAAAAAAAAAAAGTAAAAGCACTTTATACAAATTTAGGAAACGTTGGTCAATTATACTTGAAAATTATTTCAATAATACATTTTTTAAGTTTATTTATTTGTTGTGAGACTGAGCGTCAGAGAGAGAGAGAGAGAGAGAGCGCGTGTGAGCATGAGCAGGGAGGCGCAGAGCAAGAAAGAGAGATAATTCCAAACAGGCTCCAAGGCATTAGTGCAGAGCCTAACATGGAGCTAAATCTCACAAACCATAAGATCATGACCTGAGCCAAAATCAAGAGTCGGACACTTAATCGACAGAGCACCCAGGTGCCCTTCAATAATACCTTTTTTTAAAAATGTTTTTTGGGCCGCCTGGGTGGCTTAGTCGGTTAAGCATTCAACTTTCGCTTAGGTCATGATCTCGCGGTTGGTGGGTTCGAGCCCGCGTCGGGCTCTGTGCTGACTGCCAGCTCAGGGCCTGGAGCCTGTTTCAGAGTTTGTGACTCCCTCTCTCTCTGACCCTCCCCTGCTCACGCTCTCTCTCTCTCTCTCTCCTAGAAATAAATAAAAATATTAAAAAAAAAAAAATAATAAAAATAATTTTTTATTTATTTCTGAGAGAGTGTGTGTGTGTATAAGCAGGGGAGGGTCAGAAAGAGGGAGACAGAATCTGAAACCGGATTCTGAGCTGGCTGTCAGCACACAGCCCGACGCGGGGCTCAAACCCACAAACCATGAGATCATGACCTGAGCCGAAGTTGGACGTTTAACCAACTGAGCCACCCAGGCGCCCCAAGAATACATTTTTAAATGTGCCTAATCATTTTATAGAAACATAGGTACAAATGACATACTAAACATAGTTTACGTTTTAAACTACCAAAGATATATGTACACCCAGACAAACACACAAACAAAATGTTCAAGGAGCTTTGTTATTGTGAAAAAGCTATTAACAACCTAAAAGTCCGTTAACAGGGAATGTTAAATGAATTGCAGTAGATCCATTATAGAATAGTAAAATGCCACTAAAAGGAATGCGGTAAGTCTCTATGTATGGATTTCAAAAGTATCCATGGTATGTTAAGTTCATTCATTCAACAAATATTTGTTAAGCACTTACTACCCAGGAGTTGGGGTACAGTCCTGATAGAGAATGAAACTGATGTGGTCCTGCTGCTTGTGGAGCTCACATCTCAGTGAGGGTGACAATACACACAGAATAAAGATGACAATTTTTGAAACAAGTGCTACAAAACAAAACAGACCTATGTGGACTGAGAATGGGTAGGAGAAGGGGCTTATTTTTAAAAACGACATTACCAAATACAGTAGCCATGGGTCTATACCACAAATAAACTTTAAAAAAAAAAAAAAGGCCTTATTGAACCTCTTCTCCTAAAAACAATAAGAACTAAATTTCTCATGGCTTCCATCTCAAAGTGGGAGAGAAGGAGAGAATGTTCTCACCAGAGGTTTCCTCCAAACCACAGGCCAAGAGGCTGGGCCAGCACTTCTCAGAAAGTGATTCTGTCTATTCACACCAAGGACCACCCTTCTTACTTCTTATTATTTAACCTCATTTACCCACCCAGCAATTCTTGGCTTCTATGAAATCCCTCTCTGTGGCACACAAATTTAAATCAGACTAGATCACCGGATAAATATAAACTTTTTTAAGTGGAGACAAACATGGTTCATATCAAAAGGAACCATATAAACTTTCATCTTACAAAAATACCCAAATATGTAGATTTAAAAAGTCAAGAGCTAAATGGCATGTGTCCACAGAATTTAAAACTTTACTCACACCATTTAAACGTCCCAAATTATAGCCTGTCTATATGTGCACAGCCTAATTTCACAGTACAAGAATGCCACATCAATCACAAACCACACGAAGAGAAAATAAATATACAACTAAATTCTGAATCACATTTGTATGTACTTAAGTCAGATACTAAAACTATTATTCCATTTAGTAAAAGTACTTTTAAAGAGCTTACTAGCAAATTCAAGAAAGTTTACTCACTGTAGTGGGTTGAACTGTGGCACTCAAAAAGAAGATGCATAACTCCTTCTAACACCCCAGTACCTGTGAATGTGACCTTATTTGGAAATACGGTCTTTACAAATACAATTCAGGATCTACAGATGCGATCATCCTGGATTTAAATCAAATCCTTATGTCTTTATAAGAGAAAGCGGTAGGAGATCTGAGACACAAACACAGACAAGACCCAGAACGGAAGGCCATGTGAAGGCGCAGACGGAGACTAGAGTGATGTGTCCACAAGCCAAGAATCATCGAAAGCTGGGAGAGAGACATAGAACACGATTTTGCTTCGGAGCCTCCAGAGGAAACTAACTTTGCTGACAACTTGACTTCAAGGTTATGGCCCCCCAAACCGTCAGCAAATACATTTCTGTTGTTTAAAGCTACCAAATTAGTGCTCGCTTCCACAGCACATAGACTAAAGCTACCAAATTCATGCTGATTTGTTATAGTAGACCTAGGCAACTAATACACTCATCTATAAATTTGAACGTCTTCCTTCTTCCTAATAATTTCTGTAGTATTTTATAAGCCCAAGAAAAGTGGGTGAAAAACAGATTTTTTTTTCTATTCACAGGCTATTAGAACTGAAAAACTGAGCTGCCTTCATAGTACCAGCATTACAAGCTATTGCAAAAAGATATACACAGGCACACGAAGTAAGTTTTCGTTCTCTGGACTAGAAAGATTCAGTTGGCCAACAAAAAGCACAAAAAGTGAAAGAGGGTAAATGGATTTAAGTGGTTAACTTTGGGGAAGATAATCAAAAAGAAATATAAAGTCTTTAGACTTTAAAACAAATTGTATTATTTTTAGTTTAGTTTTTTAATTACAAAATACAGTCTTATTGTAGAAAATCTGGAAAATCGTAAGAAAAAATGTTAAACTCACCTTTAGGAAATCAAATCCTGTCCCCACAATTTCTCGCCTTAATAGCTCAAATAAGCCCCATCATTACAGGCTTTTGTTTACAATCAAGTTAATATGACAGTTACACAACTATGAAATTGAGAGTCTACAATGGAAATTCTGATCTAATTTTAACATAAGCCTTATAATTGAAACACACAAATGGGAACTACAAGGAGAGGCTATTGTCATGGGGGTTTCCGACAAGGTGCTTTCCCTTGATCATTTTGGGTCCTAAACTGTTCTGGTATCTAATCATAATTTACATATCAACCAAGCCCTTGATTTTAAAAATAATATTTTTAAGTGATGAAAAGCAATAGATGAAGATCAAAATATTAACAAGTTTTACTCGTTTTTGATTGATCATCTCCCACATTTCACTTTCACTTTATTTTCTCAAAAATAAGTATCAAATAGATGGCACAAAAGGTTGGTAAAAAGGAACAGCTAGCAGCTGCCACAGAATTGTGCAGGCTGAAACACCAAGAATGAAAATTGTTGCCAAACCAAATCTCTGAATGCAGGTTAAATGGGAATAGTTTTGTTAAAAACAAAAATTTCACTAACTCCAGGTACATTTTCAATCTGTTCTGCCATTTAAATATGTTTATTCAAAATCATGCAGCCTCCCCACTCCTTCAGTGTGGGCTGCACACAATGATTTCCTTCCAAAGAATACAATATGGAACACAGGGGGAAAGGAGACTAGTAGCTTCACAGCAGAGAAACCACACACACACTACCTCAGCCAGACGACTATGGTCAACATCAAGAGGCAAGAATCACGTTGACAGTGTACAGCCTTGATGTGATGTGTGATGAAAATAGCACCTTACATCTTTGTCTTCCTCCCCCAAACCCGCAACTCCAGTCTGGTCATGAGAAAAACATCAGACAAATTCCAATAGAGGGGCTTCTATTAAACTTTTGATAAGTTCTCCTCAAAATGGTCAGGGTCACCAAAAACAAAGGAAGTCAGCCAAGAGGAACCTAAGGAAACAGGACAACTACATGTAATGCAGTATCCTGATGGGATCCCAGAACAGAAAAGAGATTATTAGTAAAAACTATGGAAACCTGAATAAAGTATGAACTTCAGTTAATGATAAAGTATCAATATTGGTTCAATAATTATTAAAAGTTCACCATATAACGTAAGAGGTTAATAAGAGAAAAACTGGGTACTGGGTATATGGACACTGTTTTCTCAGTTTTTCTATAAACCTAAAACTTTTTAAATTTTTTTTTATTTTTTGAAGGAGAGCGAGCAGGGGAGAGGCAGGGAGACAGAGAGACAGCGAGAGAGAGGGAGAGAGAGAGAGAGAGAGAGAAAACAAGAGAGAATCCCAAGCAGGCTCTACAGTGTCAGTGCAGAACCTGAAGTGGGGCTCAAACCCATGAACTGTGAGATTATGACCTGAGCCTAAACATTTAGTCAGACATTTAACCCACTGAGCCACCCAAGTGCCCCTAAAACTTTTCTTCAATAAAGTCTATTCAAAAAAATTTACATGAAAATCATTTCCAGAAAAATATTAAGGTATCAAGAGTTTTCTAATCCCCTACATATAAAAGCTATGGAAAACACTAGGGCCACTAAGCAGTTTCTTCTAGCACTAAGACTACATCTAGATTTTGCGAGACTGATAATTAAGGTACTCAGGGGCAAGATAAAGGGAGTCTAGACCTCGGCTACCTTTCAAGCAAATCAGATAATTTATGGTGATAAGGGTGTGAAAACCCCAAGTCTCATAATCACAGAGCTATTTATAAATATTTTAAGCCAACAAAAATAACAAAAATAGTAATTCAGAAGAAGATTCTTCTAAAGCAGAAACTTCCTGCAGAAGTTTGGCCTTTCTTCCATCACCATGGACTAAAATAAACATTATGTCTCTAAACACACTCACTCCCCATTTCCTCATTTACATAATGAGAAGTGATTCGGTCCAGTGCAATATTCAAAGGATACTCACAAAATAATAGTATACCATAAATAAAAACATAACATTCTTAGCCTTTCACTTCAATGGCATCTGCTAAAAGCAACGAATTCCGGTAAAGTTTACTAATACTCTGTCACTGAGGTATGCATCAGTATGAAGAGAATCAACCACAAGAGAAAGACAGAATGGGTATGGGGAGGGGAAAGTAGAAGTCACATTTAACTACTTCTCAACATTTACCAGGCCCTCCTCTGAAAACACTTGCCTCCTCCTGCAAAAGTGTCCCGAAGAAACTCTCATTTCAATTAACACTTAATGAGATGACCCTAAAAACTGCTACACTGCAACTCAGCTATAGTGAGACTGTAAATGCAAGTCAGACACTGGAGATAACAAAAATAAATCAGTAGCAGTTCTTGTCCTCCGGGTGTGCTCACTGTCAAACCCAAGGGCCGGGGTATGCAAGGCAAGAAACAAATACCATCTTTTGTTGACTCCTAGGACGCCATCAATCAATCAGTAGATGCCTCATATTTGCAAAGATATTAAAATAAGAATTTTTTAAAAAATATTTTTATTTATTTCTAGGAGAGAGAGAGAGAGAGAGACAGCGTTAGCAGGGGAGGGTCAGAGAGAGGGAGATACAGACTCTGAAACAGGCTCCAGGCTCTGAGCTGGCAGTCAGCACAGAGCCCGACGCGGGGCTCGAACCCACGAACTGCAAGATCATGACCTAAGTGAAAGTCGGACGCTTAACCGACTAAGCCACCCAGGCGCCCCTAAAATAAGAATTTTTTAATGTCTCAAGGCACCTGGGTGGGTCAGTCAGTTAAGCATCCAACTCTTGATCTCAGCTCAGGTCATGAACTCATAGTTGATAGATCGAACCCCATGTTGGACACTGTGCTGATAGTGCTGAGCCTGCTTGGGATTCGCTCTCTCCCTCTCTCTCTGCCCCTCCCCTACTCACATGCTTGCACTCATTGGCTCTTGTTCTCTCTCAAAAATAAAAAAAAAATTAAAAAGTTTATTAATGTCTTGGAATGGATAAGAATGGATAAGATACCACAGTTTCTGAGTAATAAATGCTAGGGTGAGTTTAGCATAAAGTACTATGGAGGCAAAGATGTGGATGTACTACCATCTGACACTATCTTCACGGTGTTGGGGCACAGGGGTCACATGAACAGTACCACAGCTTGTAATCCTCTAAGTCAATGCAAAATTTATACATCTTGCCAGGAACAAATTTATTCACAAAAGGCAAGACAGACCTGTAAAGATGCAGAATATCTTTATTAATAAAATATTTTAGAGCCAACATGAATAAATTCACACTGACATTTCACTAAATTATTTGGGAAACAAAACTCACAGGTAATTTCTTTATTTCTAAGAAACGTGGTCATTTCATCAACAAGAAACTCAGAGGTGAGAACTTACTACTTTTTCCTTTTGACCCTGCTCTACAAAACAAACCATAGCAAAGCTTTCAAATGTATGAAGAGAGCAATCATAAACTACATTTTTAAAATGTAGGCACCTGGGAGGCTCAGTCATTTAGCATCTCTCTTTGGCTGAGGTCATGATCTCACAGTTCATGAGTTCGAGCCCCACACCGGGTGAGTTCAAACCCCTGCTTCCAGTTAGCCCTGCTTTCTCTCTCTCTGCCCCTCACTTACGCCCTCTTTCTCTCTCAAATAAACAAGCAAATAAATAAAGTGGAATCAGGCCATTTTCAGAAATAGCAGGAAGAACAAAATCAGTTTCATGTTCTTTCCTTCAGTTAGGACTAACACTCTAGGACAGGAAAACCCTGTCTTTGCCAACTCCTTAAGGCCATGAACCTAAACCCTAGAGAAATATTTGTTAAATGAATGAATCACTATCCTAATAAATTCCATTTGGACATTCACTTCTTTTGACACTAGAGTGCCCAGGGATGAAATGGCATTTGTTCAGTTAGGTGTCCTGAGAAGCAAAACCCTTGTTTCATGGCAGTATTCCTGTACCTAACCAACAGGGTTCTCACCCGTTCTCCCAGGACAAGCTTCCCTGCTGTGGTCATCGCAAAAGAGCCAGACTCAGCCAGGCCATGGAACAGCTAAGACAAAAGAAGTGTTTCCTGGGGAAAGCAGACAGTGTACTCTAAAGACAACCCAAATACAGATCTTATATTGATTCTTTCAGTCCCCACTTTTCAGGCTATTCAAAAGTAACTATAAATGAGATTTGCAGAAAAATTAAGTTTTACATTTCAAACTCGTTCAGGGACACATACATCAGGTGCACATTCAGTCATATGTATTGATTTGGCAACAATACCTCTACAGAGTTTATCGTGTGCCAGGCACTAAGTACTTTGCATACATTAGTTCACTGAAACCTCACAAGAAGTCCATGAAGTAATAAGTGCTCATTATTTGTCTCCATCTTTCAGGTGAGGAAAAGGAGACATAAGAGGTTCAGTAACTTGCTCAAAGCCACAGGCAATAAGTGGTAAAGATTGATTCCAAGCAGTCTGGCTCGATTATGTGCCCCCAAACCACTACATTACACTGAGAGCTACCTTCAGAAAACAAAATAAATGTATTACCTCTATTTTCTCTGTATTTATGGAATACAATGTCCAGACCTCAAATCCTCCCCACACATCTCAGTCAACCCTGACACTGGTAACAAGCTGGCCAGTAGACAAAAAAGTGTTTCCTAGGTATGTGACTATTACCAGCATTGCAATAAACACAGATATAAAACTATCCAGACTCCCTTCCACCTTCTAAGAACACAGATAACTGCAAGTTCACCATACATAATGATTTCTCCTTCCCCTTTAAAGTGTTATCAAAATATCTCATACCCAATACTAAACTGATAAAAGGTCCTGATGGTACCCAAGACTTATGGTAGAAAGATACAAATAACAGTTTTATTCTTCCAAGTACAAAACGATTCTGCAAGCAAAACAATAGAAACCTGCAGGATAAACTAGCAAAAAAAGATGCAGGAGAACCCAACACGACGAGATAGAGAGTTCGTTCCATTCAACCCATACGGAGTCTAAGATCTCACCTTAAATAAAGGCACTCACAGTAAGCAAGCTGTCAACCCAAAAGAGGAAAACAAAGAGCTTACTAGAGAAATGATAAGAAGATTATAAAATACTAGACAACTCAACTGTAATCATGTTACATATATACAACAAATTAATCACTATACAAAATGTTTAAAGAACAAGAAATGATGTGGGCGGGGGTAGTCACAGTGTGAAAATATAAAGATGAGTTAAGTAAAGGTCTTCCTGCATAATTCATTTATTTAGTTGTAGCACACTGTCTACTCACTCCATCCCACAAAAAAGCCACATTCATTTGAGGTCATTTTACCTCTTGCTATTTCCTCTGCAGTGAGTCTGCAAAGTTGTGAGGCATGGTAGTGATCCTACTCATTGAACAGAAAGCAATTGAGTGAAACATACAAGCAACCAGACCTCTGGCACCCTGTAAAACCACAAGAGAGCAAGATCTTTTTTCCCCCCATGTTCTAACACATTTTTCAAAGTATTTTTCTTAAGCAGTAGTATACCCTGAATGATTGCATGCTTGTCTTAAAGTCACATGCTCTTTACCTAAAGTCAAGTCAACTGACACTGAAACTGGAGATTAAGTCGAAAATTTTAAATGGGCTTCATTAAGCAACGCTCATTTACTTGCTCACTTCACTAATTTCAAACTATAAACAAAAGCAACGGAAAACTTTTCCTCTAGAAACTCATTCATACTTAGTCTTCAAAGTTAAACTTCAGGTTGGCCCAGAGATTTGCCTTAATCAATTTTTTACTGCTTTCAGGAAAATTTATGTAAAAAACAGAGTAAAGGAATTTTTATGAAAGGCACTCAATATAGTGTGTTTATATAAAATTGCACTAAACACTAAATAATTTAAATTTATTTCAAAATTTATTTTTCAAAACCCTAAAAGCAGTTATGAAAAGAAACAGATATATATGGGAAAACTTTGAAAATGAATTAATCTTCATAGTAACTTAAGCAACATAATGATAAAAGATAAGCTGATTGTAAAGAACTAAATACAGGTCAATACTTTTAAACCTTTGAGGAATCTCCATACCATCTCCCCTTCTAGCATAAAAGAACTAGCTATAGCTGGGAGCAAATTATATATTTTCTCAATACATTTCTCTTGGTGGAAAGGGGTAGAATGGGGCAGGGACCTGTGTAAGGATGGCACTGAAGTCCCTTATTCTTTATACTCACTCTCTGACGAATGATTAAAAAAGTCCCAAAATACCTCAAGTCCCTGTGGGGGGTAGGGGTGGAACCTAAATCTATTTGCTATTTCTGCCCTGTCCTGTATTCTGGGTGCACCTTTGTTTGATCACTCAGGTGTGAGCAGGAATAGGGAGAGATCAACTCGCTATAAGACCCACTTTTGCCCACTTCAGCCTGGTTGGAAGGATCCTTCTTAATGACCAAAATCTCAGAAATAGCTCCCTTCCCTCCCACCCACCCCCAACTCACTTCTGGCCCAAAGTTTAGTCTCTAATTGAAATTCTGACTCAGTCCTGAAGTTCTGCCTTTCCTGTGTTTTCTTATCAGTAAGACCTCCCTACTCTCATTTGAGCTAACCCCTGTTTAGGGGCAGAATAACTAGAATGTCTGAATTGGGGCGCCTGGGTGGCTCAGTCAGTTGGGTGTTGTCCATCCTAAGCTCAGCTCAGGTCATCATCCCAGGGTGGTGGGATTGAGCCCACGATGGGCTCTGTGCTGAGTGTGGAGCCTGCTTGGGATTCTCTCTCTCCCCCCTTCTGCCATGCTCACACTCAGAAGGAGGGAAGGGAGGGAAAGGAGGGAAGGAAGGGAAAAAAGGGAATCCTGAATAGTCCTAGGACCATAAAAAAGAAAAAATTAAGAAACAAAAGAACCTTGCTACACATATACAAAAATCAGGTCCAGAAATGGCAATGGCCAGTTCTGCCAAACATTCAGGGAGCAGGTGATTGCAGTAGTACAGATTCAGAGAACACGAAAGGAGGAAATACTTGTCAATTCATGAGGCATGTATAATCTAGATACCAAAATCAGACAAGGACATTAGGGAAAATGAAAATTATAGGCCAACTTGAAAGAAAGAAAGAAAGAAAGGAAGGAAGGAAGGAAGGAAGGAAGGAAGGAAGGAAGGAAGGAAGAAAATTATAGGCCAACTTCACTAAAATATAAATGCAAAAAAAATAAATCAGAAGCCCATAAACAAAATATTAGCAAACAAAATCCAATCGTATGTAAACAAGAATATACATTATGACCAACATATTCCAGGAATCCAGGAACAGAAGGATACATAAGGTTTTTTTTTTAAGTTACAAATATATTCACCATATGAACAGGTTAAAGGAAAAGTAACATGATCATAACAGACACAGGAAAAGCATGAGAAAATGTCACATCTATCTTAAAAACAGCAAGTGGGGCTAGAGGGAACTAAAAACCTGCAGAAACACTTTTTTAGCAATGAAACTTTAAAAATCATGAACGAGAAAGAATGTCCACTATTTTATTTATTTATGTTATTTATTATTCATTTTATTATGTTCATTCAACATTATATTTGAAAGTCCTAACTAATGCAGTAAGAAAAAATAGAAGAATTAAAAACAAATTATTTGATGACGTGTTTATTGATAATCTGATGACAGATTTTTGCAAACAGAATTCTACAAGGTGTTTGGATACAAAAATGTAGAGAATGACCCCCAGGATCCCCTCCCAAAAGAAAGCCATTTCTGTATACAAGCCATTACAAAACTTAAGCCAAAAAGAAGATACCATTTACAGTAGCAACAGTAAATACACAGCAACTAGGAGTAAATCTAATAAAATATATTCTAGACCTTTACGGAAAGAAACTATAAAGCTTTAAATAAAGGCCGGAGCACCTGTATGGCTCAAGTCAGTTAAGCATCCAACTCTTGATTCATCTCCGGTCATGATCTCACGGTCATGAAATCAAGTCCTGTGCTGTGCATGCAGCCTGCTTTGGATTCTCTCTGCCCCTCCACATCCTACCCCCGCCCCCCCCCACCCGCCGCACATACATACACACACATCCCCTCTCTCTCTTTTTCATTCTGTTTAAATAAATAAACATGTAAAAATGAAGGCAGGCAGGCAAGCTACTGGGAAGCTGGCCAGCCAAAGGCAGGGGGAGATATATATGACATGAAAGCATTCTATGTTCATGGACAGAATTGTCAAAGTGTGAATTTTCCGGAGCTGGTGCTTCGCCCGCGACCCAGCGTCTAGGCGTGCCGCCCCGAGAGGAGCCGCGCGAAGGTCACCCCGCTCCCGCCAGTCCGCCGCCCGCGCCTCTGCCGAGCTCCGCGTGCCCCGCCGGCCCCGCCGCGTCTCCGCCAGCCGGTCCGTCCGTCCGTCCGTCAGTCCGTCCGAGCCCCGCGCGCCCCGCCGCAGCCGTGGCCCCCTGAGCGCCATGAACCAGATAGAGCCCGGCGTGCAGTACAACTACGTCTACGAAGATGACGAGTACATGATCCAGGAGGAGGAGTGGGACCGCGACCTGCTCCTCGACCCGGCTTGGGAGAAGCAGCAGAGGAAGGTCAGCAAGGGCCCTGTGCCCGCCGTCTGCGGAGTCGACCCGCGCGTCTGTGTGTCCCGGTTCCCGCGGGCTCGCCCACGCGTGCACCTGCGAGTGGGCGCGAGGCGGAGGTGTTGTGTTGTCCAGTGCCATCGTAGCCTGCGCGCCCCGTTAGGTAAGAGAACACTTCCAGGGACAGGCACGAAATCGGGCGCCCTGTGTGTGTGCGCGCGCGCGTGTAAGTAATATAAGAGTCACAAAACGAAAAATGTTAAGAGGAACAGTGCGTGTGTTTCTGCTTTAACCAGTGTTATACCAGAATCTGTAAGAGTCTCCGGTTGGTCTGCTCCTGACCCCTTGAGTCTGTGACCTTGGCCACAAGAGTTATACTTCCTTGCACGATTGTGTTCATTTGCCCCTAGCCCGTCCCTCCTCAAATAAAAATGTCAGGTGGACATCAGTGTCATTGGGATAGTCACAGGACTGCCCAAAGAGTATATTGCAAATCATTTCTTAAGTGTTTTGGGCTCCTAAGAGAAGGATGCTGTGTGAACACTAGGCATTCACCAATGAAGTAATAATAATTTTACACTCTATTTGTGGTTCATTGAGGTAAGCACACAGGGACGAGGGAGTCAGCCAGCTCTGAAAGCTCCCTTCCCATCTTGGTTGGCACTCTCTGGGGGCCCAGTGGAATATTCCCCTATTTCAAGGTTTCTTCTTGATCCCCTTGGCTGGAACAAGGAGAGAATGTTCACCGGGAGGCTAAACCCACCTCCTATTTGACTGGGCACAGAGCCTGGAGGAGTCAGGCATACCATCACAGGCCTGCGAACCCATGAAAAAAAAAAATGTGAATTTTCCTTTATAGGATACAATCTAAAATAAATAAACCTATTGGGTTTATCATTGAATTTGACACAACCACAGATGGTTGTAAAATTTATAAACAGGAGAAATACCCAAGAAATTCGTTCCAAGAGTAAGCTCCATGAGAATCTTTTGCTTTGTTCAGTGTGGTTTTGCCAGCACTCATACAGTTCCTAGCACATAGTATTGGCCACAAATATTCATTCAATGAAATTTTTATTGAATGAACACAGCAGTGAGGCTTGTCCTAACCACTTATAAAATTAAGAAAGAATGAAACACACACATGAATAGGCAAAAAGACTAATGGAACATAATAAATGGCCCCCAAAAGTCCACGTACTGCATATGAAATGTGACATACAAAGAAGTGCAGATCATAGGAGAAGGATGCACCAGTCAATAAATCGTGCTGGAACACCACTTATGGATAGGAGAAGAGTGGGACGGGGAGGCAGGAATTCTAAAGGACCCATAAATCTATAAATGAAGCCTGCATTATCCCTAGAACCTCTCTAGAAAAGTCTCACAAATTCCTATTTTCTACATATATTTAGATGTTATTCTATCTGAAAAATATATATATAATGCTTTACCTAAAACAGTAATGCTTAATGATGTGCTTACTATTAGTTATTATTACATCTGAGTGCTCAAACACACCTTGATGGAAAGCCTTGCTTCAACCACTTCCTAGCTTTGTGACCATGGAGAGGTTATTTGATGAGCTTCATTTCACTCATCTACAAAATGAGCTTACACAAATAGGACAACAAAGTGGTTGAGTTTTTTTTTTTCCAATCCTGTTAGGTTGGGTTTTTTTTTCATTTTAGAATGCCAGTAAGTTTATAGATTAGCTTTTAGAACTGACAGAATTTACATCTTCAAATCCACGAATATAGTATGCTTTTATATTTAAGTCTTCTATGTGAACCACAGTAGCATTTTTAGGTTTCCTGATAGAAATGTTACATATTTTGTTTGGTGCGTAAAAGAACTTTTTGCTTGCTGTCATACAAGGGGTCTCTTCTCCCATTCTATCTTCTATTTGGTCTGTAAAGTGATCATTTTTACATAGAATACTACTGTGCCATATGGAACAGAGTAGGGATTGAAGAAGCAGCAGCAACTGATCCCACTTTGAGAGAGAATGGAGTTTAGAATTTCACTAGATGTCTCTCCATCTACTGACACAAATTTAAGACTTTCTGTCTGGGAATATTATAGAAAACCATCCAGCAAAACATTAACATATTAGAACCTCTACAACATAATTTGGTTCTCTTTCCTTGAACAGTACTAAACGTGACCTTATTATCCCATGGCATGGAACCCAGATAGTAGTGAAGGCTTCAATAGAAATTTACAAATCTGAAATTCTCAGGGCATATACCTAATGCTTTATCTTTAACAAAATGAGGAACAGTGACAGCTTGAAACTACAACTATACAGCTTCTAAAATGCTATTATATAATTTTTAGCATTTTGTATATTGAATTTTCTGTGCCAAGAAGCAATTAACTGACAGATGCTTAAATTTTATTTAAATTATCAAGTTTCACTCATTCTGAAATTTGTTTAGTGCTTTTGAAAACTAAACAATGGTAAAAAAAAATTTAAAGGGTAAAAGCTCTTTATCTTTACTCCCATTCACATAACAAAATCAAGAGTTCCAATTCAATTTAGGACATAGTTTCCAGTAAAAGTAAAATGTATGAACTTCCTATGTTTAGCCCCCCAGAACTGCCCCTTCTGTACCTCTTTTATGTTTTCCACAGCTGCCCTCATCTGAATCAGATTCCAACTTGAGTCCCAAATGCCTGAATGTCAGTTCCATACCCTCTGAGCACTCAAGCCCTTGCTTTGTTAAGTATACTACTTTGAACTTCTCATTGTAATGTTGTTCCACAAAAGCACATCGTCATTATTTCTCGGTTGGGGGGGGGGGATACATAGGGCTCTCTCTCCATCAGTATTTTCTGTTCCTTCTCTTTACAGTCCTTGGCACAAAAGTGCTCAATGGATACTACTGGCTGACATCCAATCCTAGCCGTCTACAGAAAGTAAATATTACACTATTATGGGATCCAAGGAATTTGAAAGAATACTGTAGCATCCACTACCCGATTTATGTTTAGCCTTTAGCAGTGGAGTAAAGGCAAGCTACAAACATAAAATTCATGTTTAAAAAAAAAAAAAGTCTGTCCCCTACTGGGGGTGGGAGGGTGGGGACACAGAGCAACCAAGCAGTTGAAATTCATGTCATATCTTACATAATTTAAATGTTAAGCAGAGAAAACAAACATTGCAAATCTATTCAAAGTATGATGTAGCTTTTTAGCTCAGCTGTGGAAAACTAGGCATTCATTTGTTAAAGAAAAAAACAACTCAGATAAGGCAGAAATACCATAAACCAATTAATACAAATTAAGTCAAAACAACAGTGGAGTTTTAAGACATACTATGCATGCATGAGTTTCATTATACAAGATGTTATAGTTAAAATACCACTAAATGTACTCAAAACGATATGTAAAAATAAAAATAGCTGAACAAAGGGTGGTCAAACCTCAAAACAAGTGCTATAACCACCACCCAAAAATGCAAAATAGAGGAAGTGGTCTTTTTCAGAGTTTAAGAGGGAAAGAAATTCTCATTATATCTAACTTTATTCCACTGGGGAAGGGAGTCCCACAGAGGAAAATCAGTTTCATGCTCTTCCTGTGTGTTTAAAGGAAAAACTACAACTTTGCTGTTACTAACATTAAAAAAGGCAAGCAGCATTGTGTTAGCATCAGAAACATTTTTGTAAGGACTAGCAAAACTTAATTTGCACAAACTGCAAAATCAGTTTGCAATGGTTTGCACATATGTACACACACACACACACACACACACACACACACACACACACACACACACTAAAAGAACCCCAGAAGGCTGTGAGGATTAAACTTTTACTCCAAGAGAGTAACTGATTATCTTACCAATTTTCATTTGATTTCATTTGAACGTTGTCAGTAACATTGCTGCTAGAATTATGACAATATGAATTCATGCAATAAAACCCAAACAATATAAATTCTACCCTAATTAACCAATCTCTAAATGCTTTAGGGAAAGAGAAAATGTGCACTACCTACTTTCAGTGTCTTCCAACTAGCTCTTCATATTCACATGCATTCTCGTCCAGAACCACAACTCATGAGGAGAAAAAAAACTCATGGATGAAAAGGTGACTTCTCCCTACCCACACTACAGGTAATGAATATAAATGCTGCTTCTTAAAAGTCACTGTAAAATAAACTAAAACACAGGTCAAACATGAGAAAGTATGGAGGGAAAAATACAAAGAGGCCAAACTAGTAACTGTGATCAAGTGGCTTTATTAGAAAAGAAGAAGCTCAACAGGATTTATGTCTATTTTATAAGGTTTACATTTTAAGGTTCATTTATTTTGAGGGAGGAGGGAGTGTGAGTGGGGGAGGGGGAGAGAACAGGGAGAGAGAGAGAATTCTGAGCAGGCTCCACATTGTCAGTGCAGAGCCCAACACAAGGCTCAAACCCACAAACTATGAGATCATGACCTGAGCTGAAATCAAGAGTCCTACACTTAACACACTGAGCCACCCCAGGATATCTTTTAAATAAAATCTAACAATGTGGTACTTAAAAGGCTAACAACAAAAGGGGCAGGGACAAAAAAAAAAAAAAATATGCATCAGATTGAGTCAACAGAAGAAATCAAGTATGAAAACATCAATACTGAACATGGTAAAATTTATTTGGCAAGAGCTACAGCCAGATTTTTAAATGCCATTATGAAATAATGGCAACAATATCATTTAGGCAACAAAAAGTATGAATCAGTGCAAGAACTATTAGAAGCACTGGAAGTTGAAAAAATATTTTGGCATGTAGTCAAAAATATAGGACACAAAGCATGTAAGATTAATGAAGGTTCAGTGTACATCAACCAAATTTTATCCTTTAAAGCAGAGGCAGATTTGCCACAAAATGAATGAAGATTAGGCCCTGATGTCCTTCACTTACGCGAATGACTTCTTTTCTCATTCTAAATAAATATCCATCTGTGTTTACAATTCTGTAGCCTCTTTCTTAAAGGGGAAGGCCAAAACTACACAGGCGTTGGACCCCTCAATATTTGAAACACATCTTCCCTAATGTCCAAAAATTCTAGATCCCTAGCCGGAATGCTAAAAACAGAACAAAAGAGCAGAAATCAACCAAAACTTAAATTCTGAATGTGTTCATCAAAAGGAAAAAACAAAGCAATAAAATATAAAGCTTTAGAAAACGATTACTCAAAGGAAAACAGAACATAATAATCAAGGATAAATACAACGATCTATCAATTGACAGCACCAACAACTTAAGAACTAATACTTTGGGATGGGGGTGGAGACTATTCTAGAAAATCTAAATGAGTACCACTAGGCAAGAATGGCTTAGTCATCTTAGGTTCTCTGAAAAAGAGGCAGTGTGTTGGCATTTGGTAGCACTCAAAAAAATGTTCAGAAAATACGTATATTCAAGAGATGAAGCTTGTAACAAAAATAAAATAAAGATACTCTTATACACAGACATATAATAAAATTAAAAAGCTTCATTATGGTAATAATTTTACAAAGTTTAAACAAGAAAAAACATAATTATATACAAAGCTGTTATTTCAAAAAGTAGAGAAGTGAATTAACAGAAGATAAATGGAGAAAACTGTCTAAGAACAATGTACAAAATGAGAATCTGGAATACTGACAGTGATAAGTTCAGATTTTTAAAATGAATGCAAAATTTTAAAAACTCTTGAAATATGTGAAGATGACTACGCCATCTCATTCATTCTACAAGAGAAATATGATCTTGAACACAGGTTTTATGTACCCAGAAAAGAGAAATAAAACACAACACCCATACAATACAATTAAAATAAACCAGAAACTGACCAGGTAAAATGATAGTATATATAACTCTTCAGTGTACTAATATACCCTAAAGAAGTTATGTACATCCTATGTACTTCTTACCAATTCAACATCAAGGGATACCACTAATAATGGCCTAACAATAACAAATAGATGCCAAAGAGCATCTGATAAAATTACATTGCTAATAACAACATTAAATAAAAACACTCATAGGACACTTACTTAACATAACTTAATCCAAAAAATTTGTTAAGTTTTTTATGTAAAATCAGAAGCAAAACAAGGACATCTACCACATTCATTTTGATTTTAACTACTTTGTTATTTTTAAAGTTTAAAAGTTCTGGCCAAAGGAATACATCTATAGATACAGGATATAAATATTAAACTGGAAGAAATATGTATAAAGACAGATGTTATGGACTTATGGTGATCATTTCCCAGTATATGTAAATATTGAATCGTTATGTTGTACTTGAAACTAGTATGTTATATCTCCATTATATCTCAACAAATAATAATACATAATATAGTATATAACATTATATATATATAGTAAACAGAAAGACACAAAAAGGCAAGGAGAAAATATTTACAATACATATAGCTGACAAAGGACTTGTACTCCAAATGGAAGAAGCCTTGCAACTTAGTAACAAAAGCAACCCAATTTTTTAAAAAAGACAAAAAGATTTTAAAAGGGGCAATATGTACATAAAAAGATGTTCAACGTCATTAGAGCAAAGCAAATTAACACCACAAATAGGATGCATCTTCTGACTGATGTGTAATATCACTACACATCCAGTAGACTGGCTAAAATATGCTGGTTAAGAACCCAGAATGGAGGCACCTGGGTGGCTCAGTTGGTGAAGAGTAGACTTTAGCTCAGGTCATGACCTCACGGTTCGTGGGTTCGAGCCCCGCATAGGACTCTGTGCTGACAGCATGGAGCCTGGAGCCTGCTTCAGATCTGTGTCTCCCTCTCTCTCTTCCCCTCCCCTGCTCATGCTGGCTTGCGCGCGCGTTCTCCCTCTCTCTCAAAAATAAATAAAAACATTAAAAAAAAAAAAAACCAGAATGACTGGTATTTCCATACATCTTAGGTGGGAATAGAAACTGGTACAACTAGGGCGCCTGGGTGGCTTAGTTGGTTAAGCGTCCGACTTTCGCCTAGGTCATGATCTCGCGGTTCGTGGGTTCGAGCCCCGCGTCGGGCTCTGTGCTGACTGCCAGCTCAGAGCCTGGAGCCTGTTTCAGTCTGTGACTCCCTCTCTGACCCTCCCCTGCTCACGCTGTCTCTCTCTCTCTCTCCTAGAAATAAATAAAAAAAAACATTAAAAAAAAAAAAGAAACTGGTACAACTATTCACAAGAAACTGCCAAACTGCATTCCAAAGTTAATGACTTTATGACCTTACCATATGACCTAATAATCCACAACTTGGGTTTTGTTTTGTTTTGTTTAAGTTTTACTTATTGGGGAAGGGGGAGGGGAGGAAGGGGTAGAGAGTGAAGGAAGGGCAGAAAGGGAGAGAGAATCTGAAGCAAACTCCACACTGTCAGTACAGAGCCCAATGTGGGGTTCCAACACATGAACTCATGAGATCATGACCTGAGCTGAAATCATGAGTCAGAGGCTTCACTGACTGAGCCACCCACCCAGGCACCTCTCCACAACTTGGTTTTAATCCAAGAGAAATGAAAATATAAATCCATATAGTAACATATAATATATGAATGTTCACTACAACTTCATTCATAATTTCTAAGAACTGGTAACAACCCAAATGTTCCATCAACAAGTAAATAAATTATGGTATATCTATAGTATGGAACACTACCAAGCAACAAATAGGAGCTACCAAAACAAGCAGTATCATGGATGAATCCCCAAAATATGCAAAGCAAAAACATACCAGACAAAAAAAGGGTATGTATACTGTGTAATTACAGGATATAAATTCCAAAATAGGTGAAATTAAATTATAGTAATTAAAGTCAATATATATGGTTACCTTTGGAGGACACTAATTGAAAATGGACACAAGGGACTTTCTTGGAGTATTAATTAAAATATTCTTTAACTTGCTCGTGGTCATGGCTACATAGTTTTGACATACAAATTTGCCAAAACTCAACTAATACACTGAATATAGTTGCATTTTATATGTGGTTCCGACTCGAGAATGAAAATGAGAAGGAATAGAACGGATAAGGAGGCATATCAAGGAGCTTTTTATTTTACATACCTTTGTATTGCTTTCATCCTTGCGCACAATAAGGTAAAAAAAAAAAAAAACATGTATTTTTAATGAAATTTTCACTGATGTTTCACTTTGGGGTTTTTTTTGGTTTGTTTTTTTGGGGGTTGAGAAAGGGAGCGAATAGAGGAGGAGCAGAGGAAGAGGGGAAGAGAGAGAATCCCAACCAGACTCCAAGCTCAGCACAGAGCCCAACTGGGGGCTTAATCTCACAAACCATGAGACTCATGATCTAAGCTGAAATCAAGAGTTGGACCCTTAACCAACTGAACTACCCAGGTGCCCCTCACTTAATTTTTCAATCAATTAAAAGAAAATCACACATACATTATCACTGGAGCAAAACAGAAACCAAGACCTAAATCTCTTATAAAAGGCATAAGAAAATCTGGTCACAGAAAAATAAAGAAGTGCACATCAGATTTTTAAGAAAATGTTTTTCTAAGCTTTAAGTAATAAAAGAAGTCTTGAGTTTAGTCTACTATGTTTGCCACATAACAGAGAAACTAACTGAAGTAAAGGATATACAGAGGCTTTTTCTATCAGTTAGCAAATTTATTTACAACTTTCTAATTGTAAAATAATGACCACTATAGAAAACTTGTAATAGTACAAATAAAACAACTCCATATTTGGATCTCTTTCTTCCCATTGTCTTTTCTATTATTTTAAGGATGAAAATCAGGACAAGACTTACACCATTTTATATTTTTTCTTTGTGTAAATTATAGCGTAAGAAATTTCCTGTTTCATCATATATAATCCTAAAATCATTTTTCATAGGCTGCATTGATCTGCTTTATGTCCACTGGAAGAATGAACTATATTTTAACCATTGGCCTATTTAGGACAATTATAGCATGTCACTATTATAAATCATGTCGCAATAAATCTTTGTAAAGTGATCTTTATGGTTCTTACTCATTTCCTTAGTAAAAATCCCTGGAGGTACACTTCTCAAGTCAAAGGATAAGGCAAGACTATTGATGAAGTACAAGCTCTACTCTAGAAAGCTATTGGTCACCAACTGTATTCCCTTAAGACTGCATTCAGCAGCACTGAAGTTTTTAAAATTCTTTTTCCCTATTACAGGATATATTATAAGTGCAGTGAAGAAAATCCTGACAGAGGGAAAAAAAAAAAAAGAAACCAAAAATAAAAATCATCCAGAAATGTTTACTCTTGAGCCCTTTTTTACCCTATGCATATATAACTAAACTTGTTCTGTATACGGTTTTATAGCCTATTTTCCTCCCCTACTTGATGAACATTTCCTCCTTGCTGAGGTGTCTCAAAATTAATTTTAATAACACCAGCCATTACTCAATCCATCTTTATCACTGACCACATAAACCACTTCGAAAATGTTAGCAGAAGTAACATTATTTACAATATATCTAAATCTTCTACCATATAGTAAATTACTGTATCAGGAAAAACTCCTTAAAATATAACTACTGGAACATAATATATGAAATTTAAGGCTTAATTCAGCATTTGCATTTATGATTTCAGGAGCCATGTAAGAGAGTATCCTTATCCCTACACTTTTACCTACAATAGGTAACCTTTAATTGATCTTTGTCAATGGATGATTTAAAAATGGTTTATTTAGCCCGCTCTTTTTGCTGCTCAGATCCTTTAAAACATTCACTATATTTTGTTTTTTAATTGCTCATCCTATTGTCATTTTTTTATTTTAGCATATAAGAACTACTGTATCATCAGCAAATTTTTAAAAAATATATTCAATTCTGACAAACCCCTAATGTAACCTATTAAAAATTACTAATTTGGGTAAAAATTTATTGAAAAGCACTTATGTACATCTAGATTATTTTGCCTATTTCTGAGACTCCCATCAAGCTTTCCCTTGTTTCTAAAATGTCTCCTCAACCATAATCACAGAATGTAAATACATATTCTTTCCACCCTTTCAGGAGAACAAAAAAATTAATCACTAACTTGCTCAGCTTTTGATGCTTCAGTTTGTGCTCTAGATTCAATCTTCCACTTTATCAAAGCTCCTTGCCACCAGCAGTACCTTCCTTCTCTGGTGTATTTCCTATCATATTAGCTCTTCTTCAGCATATAAGTAAGAATGTTTTATTTTAAAACACATGTACCCCAGGGGCACCTGGGTGGCTCAGTTGGTTAAACGTCTGACTTCAGCTCAGGTCATGATTTCACAGTTCAGTTCATGAGTTAGAGGCTCACCTCATCGAGGTCACAGCTGTCAGTGCTGAGACAGCTTTGGATCCTCTGTCCCCCTCTCTCTCCCTTCCCAGCTCACACTCTGTCTCTCAAATATAAGCAATCATTTAAAAGAAAATTTAATAAAATTAATAAAACACATGTACACCAGTTTTTACCTTCCTTCTTTCTCCTCCATCAATATTTTTCTTAACCTCCCATTCAGTATAGTCTGGCTTCTATTCCTACCATCCCACTAACACTGCCTTCTGTGATTTATTCATTGCCAATATTAGGATTTTCACCCTTGGATTACTTAACCAATCTAACACATGTGATCCTGCTCAACACTCAACATTTCTCGAAGCTCTCTTCTAGTTTCTGCAATACCTAACACAGTTTTTGTCTCTAGCTGTCCGGTGGGTTCTCTTGAGTCATTCTCTTCCCTTTCTTCCTCCTATCCTCTTTTCAATGGCAGCCTTCCAGAGCCATGTTGACCTCTTGCACATATGTAAGCCTCATCTACACAAGCTACCCTCAACAATCATCTATCACTTTAAATTCCCAAATCGATCTCTCCTCCCAGATCTCTTTCCTACGCTACTTTTCAGGTTATAAACAGGAATAATACGTGCCTTCACATAGCTGCCTCTGAAGCACCTCAAACAATAGGTACAGGGCTGAGCTAATTATAAATCAAGTTGACTGGCATAAGTATTTGCAATGTGAATCAAGAGGCATAAAAATATTAATCTATTTTTAAGCTAATAATCTAAAGTCACCCATCCCATTCACACTGCCACCAGCAAAGTCCCAGTAGGAAGTCTAGCACTGCACTCTCGAGGCTATAAATGCCCCATTAGGATGATGTCAGAATGCCAAGCAGGGAGCTAGGGCTTTCATCCCTACCAGTCAGTAACAATCTTGTCTCCCTGAACAGTGTCAATGGAGATTATGTGGGGAAGCCTGGACTTCCCCCCAGGAGTAATATGGGAAGTAATATTGAGCCACCTCAGGTTGCCATGGAGGCTCAATCTCTACCTGGCAGTAATAAGGCAGCACCTCCACCTTCCTTTTCCTGCCAGAGAGTAGTTTAAAAAGTCAGCTAAGATAAATGGTTTAAGATTCAAAGACTCAGAACAAAGTATAAAAATATGTAAGAGTTCAATTAGAAAATCCAAAAACTGTTATGATGGGTGTTCTATGTAAGTGATGCTTCACGGAATTCTACCCTGAAACCAATACTGCATCATACATTAACTTACTAGAATTTAAATAAAAATTTGAAAAATAAATCCAAAAACCAGGAAGATCTCAAACAGAATGACAAAAATAACCAAAAGACACCAACATCAAGATGACAGAGATGTTAGAATCATCTGACAAAGGCAATAAGGCAGATGGTCTTGATAAAATATCCAAGCATGTTTGAAGTAAACGGGGGAAAAAGTCTCAAATATCAAAATCTCAACAAACAAATATGCTTTAAAGAACCAAATGGAAACTTAATCTGGAAAACAGAATAACCAAAATAAAAAGTTCAGAGAAAGGTCTAAACAGCAGAATGGAAGAAGAAATATTCAATGGACCAAAAGAACAACAGAAATTACCCAATCTGAAAAATTTAGAGAAACAGGGGGGATGGGGGAAAAGGGGCCTCAAAACCCCAACGGACTATAACAAATGATCTATAACAAATGATACAATATTCACATTATCAGAATACCAGAAGGAGAGGACAGAGAGGAGCTGAGAAAAACTTGAAGAAATGTATAGCTAAAAACTTCCCAATGTGGCAAAACAAAAACCTATAGTGAAGCAACTGAGCAAACCCAATAAAGGAAAAAACACAAAGAATTCCAAACCACGATACATCATAATTAAACCTCTAAAAGCTAAAGAGAAAAATCTTAAAAAGGCAGAGAAAAAAAAACACCTTACCTACAGGGGAAAAAAGAGTTAGAAGATAATACAGATAGCTCATAAGAAAGGATGGAGACCAGAAATGACACAAGTTTTTCGGTGCTGAACAAAAAGGACTATCAAACCAGAATCCTATATGCAGGAAAAAAAAAATGCCTCCAGGAATGAAGATAAAGCAAATATAAAAGACTAACTATCACCAGCAGACTTACTCTAAAAGAATGGCCAAAGACGTTCTCCAAACAGGAAGGAAACAATTAAAGAAGGAATCTCGGGAGGGAAGGAAGGAAGGAAGGAGGGAAGGAGGGAAGGAAGGAAGGAAGGAAGGAAGGAAGGAAGGAAGGAAGGAAGGAAGGAAGGATGAACACAGCAAAAATATGTGTAAGACAGACTTGCCTTCTCTTTGGTTTTCTAAAATAATGCTTGAAAGTTGAAAAAAATTATAATACTGTTCGATGCGGTTCAAGACCTATGTAGAGGGGAGAGAGTAAAGAGACATAAAAGGAAGTAAGGTTTTTATACTTTACTCCAACTGACAAAATGAAGGGGCGATTAGGTGATCAGTCAGTTGAGCACCTAGGTCTTGGTTTTGCCTCAGGCCATGATCTCAGGGTTCTGAAGATTGAGCCCCGCATCATGGGGCTCTGTGTTGAGGGTATCCTCAGACTCTGCGCTGCGATTCTCTCTCTCTCTCTCCCTCTCTCTCTCTCTCTCTCTGCCTCTCCTCACAATCTCTCTCTCAAAATAAACAAACATTAAAAAAATAAAACTGGTAAAAGGACAATGCTGGTTGACTACAATAGTAGTAGATGGAGATGGTAATGGCATTTGTGGGATTTTAGATTTTTGGGGCGTTCTGGGTATAATAAGCTAAAATCCCACAGGTACTAATTTCCATCTCCCTCATACTGATGAGGAAATTAAAGCTCATGATTGAGAAAATACACAGACAGTAGTTAAGTAGGAGATATGAGACTCAATCCCATACTTTACCTGGCTCCAAATCCTGACTTCTTTTTCACTACGTTAAAAAAGGGTTCTTGGAATTAAATCATCATTCAAAAACTGGGGGGTCCATTAACCTCTAACTGAAATTTAGCATTTAATTTCCTTCAATAAAGCACCGTAGCCATACCACAGAAATCAGATACTTCATGTAACAGTTATTACAGACAAATCAGGTTAGGATTTATATACAACACCAGTTAAAAAGGAAGATTTTTGTTTTTAATAGTTCAATAACTAGATTTAAATGTAATTGGTTTCCCAAAACTGTATTCTGAGGAGTCCATAGGTTTCACCAGACTGCCAAGAGTTCTTTGTACAAAAAAGGGTAAGGAACCCTCCTTGCCTGTAGAACATTTCCCAAATTCTAGTTCAAAAATCTTAATGGACCACAGCTTCCACTTGCCACTGGAACAGGGAGAACAGCTCTGTTTTTGAGGAGACACCAGGGAAAGAAAACCTATAAAATCAAACTATGCCAAAAGCAAAACACTTTTTCAAGTTCTCAAAAATCAATACCGTTAAGAGTCTAGTCCTTAGATGACATTCAGAGTCTATCAAAAAGTCACCAAGAAACTCCCAACGTACACCATGAATTCATTTGTAGGTAATCTCCAAAAAAAATGAGATAATTCAAACCTCTAAACTAAGGAACAAGGTCATTAATTCCACCTTCCCCAGATTTCCATCTCTTAGCCACCCCATCCCACCGACTTAAACTCACACTACAATCTATATAAATCTAAAGGTGCCCTTAAATCACATGTTTTCTATCTTTATTGAGAGAATTAGCAACATTTCGGTATACATACTTTCACACTGAAGAACACAGAGTTCCTTTTCTCTCTCCCATCTTACCTCTCCAAAAAGCAAAAGTATCCAAATAAAGGCAAAACTTTTTAGATGAATAACCACCAAGAGCATTTTTTCTAATCTCATGATCATCCAAACTTGGAAATAAGATTCCTTTCATTCACAAGGCGACCAAAAGGGTAACACATTTTAAAATAAATAATCCTATCCCCCCCCCCAAATTATGATGAAACATGCTCTCAATCCAAAAGTTAGCCACTTTATAAATGAGCAAAAATGTCAACAGTATAGCGCAAAGCACTGGTCTAGTTTATGATACTCTAGATTTTCTTTTAATCCTTAGTCACACCTACCTAAAACCACATTATGTGAGCATTCATTTTGTGCATCTACAAATAGTATGAAGAATTTTGTGATGGGAAAAGTTAAAGGTATCACTTCTTCATACAGGAAACTTAAAGCAAAATTAATCATCAGTTCCTGTAAGCAAGATGAAATTAGAGACAGTGCTTTGGAGAAAGCTACAGAAACAGTATATAGTAATTTTAGAAGCAAATCACAACACACTTATACACACACATCCACAAAGGACAGTTTTGCTCACAAGTTCAAATATTAACTTTTATTGTAATAAGAATTGTACTCAATTTTTATTTGCTGTTTGAATAGTCAGGGAAAAAAAATAAAAGTTTCCCACCCTGAAGGAAAACCCCTAAAGAATACACTTGTGTCTTGTCAACCAAGTCATGATACCTTGAACATCAAATGAAAAGCTAAGAGTTTCCACTTGACTACAATATTGTTCTTCATTAACTATAAAATAACTCCGAAAATGTTTTATGAAGAAAAAATATTAAGAATATGTACACCTACCTCCCAATTTAGGAAACAAAACATTAGCAACAATTCTACACCCTTATATTTCCCTCGAAATCATATTCCCCCATCTTCCTCATACCTACCCCAAGGGGTAATCAATACAGTACTTAAATCTGTTTGTCATTCTCCTGCCTTTAACACAACAGTAATCCATCCATACAGTGAATACCTCAACTTTCCTAAGCTGCATTTTAGAGAGAGGTCGCCATTACAAACCTTAGTCCCCCACACTAACTTCCAACACTGCCTTCATCAACAGCTTTTGTAAAAATCCATCAAGTCATCAAGTGTACTTCTGAGGAAACCTCATTCACTCTCCCCCCTCCTAGTCTGTGCTGCCCCCAGATTCATAATGGTAATAGGTAGTAGAATTTCAACCATTAAATGAGATTATATCACTCCTTTCAGTTCCCCTCTAGTAGGTGTTGGCATTTTTTATTCTATTTTTTTTATAGTTTATTGTCAAGTTGGTTTCCATATAACACTCAGTGCTCATCCGTTGGCATTTTTTTTTTTTAACGTTTAATATTTTAGAGAGAGAGCACACACACAAGTTGGGGAGGGGTGGAGTGGGGGGAAAGAGGATCCAAAGTGTGTTCTGTATCCCCAAAAGCAGCAAGCCCTATGCGGGGCTCCAACTCACAAACTGTGAGATCATGACCTGAGCTGAAGTCAGACGCTCAACAGACTGAACCACCCAGGCACCCCAGTGTTGGGGTTTTTATTCCAATGTAACATTCATAGTCTGTAGTAAGAAGATTATTGTATTTTAGGAGTTGGGAAAACCAACCTCAGCTTCCCTGCTTACTTGGTCTAGGATCCTGGGCAAACAACTTCTTCCCAAGCCCCCATCTCCTCTTCTATGAGATGGAAATAACAATGACCACAATCAGCATCTTGCAATCATAAAGGGTTACTGCTGGCATTAAAAGGAAACCATTACACAGAAGTTCTCTCAACGCTAAAGTGAAAAACATCATAAAAGATCTAGTTATTATAAAAATTCGTAAGAATTATTTTAAAAAGTTAAAATGTGGCCAAGCAATTTTTTTTATAATTCATTAAATAACCTAATGCTTTTACTACAGAATTTAAAAGTATTAACAATGCTAAACATAACAGAACTCTTTCAGTCTGTTTAAAATGAAATTGACTTCAACTAAATAATTTGTTCTAAATTGCATAATGAATCAAGTGTCTCTTTTTTTAATATTTTTTAAGAGGAAGAAAGGGGGAGGGAGGGTAAGAGGGAGGAAAGGAGGGAGAGAGAGAGAGACAGAGAGAGACAGAATCCCAAGTAGACTCCGACATGGGGCTTGAACTCACAAATCATGAGATCATAACCTGAGCCGTAATCAAGAGTAGGCTGTTTAACCGACTGAGCCATCCAGATACTCCAAGATTCTCACTTCTTTAGAAACTATGATATAATGATTAGAAACTCTATAAATCCCTCCAAAAGAAATTATGCATAAGTCATGTTTTTAAAGGTAATAAACACTATTGGACTGAATGGGTTTTTTTCTTCCTTATTAAGCAATTTAGAAAACTTCATGGAATGACAGGATTTATTGATTGTGCAGGAATGAGTTCCCCACCCCATGAAAAAAGAAAACCATACTTTGTCTTCCAGGTTGGGAAGAGGCATTACCAACCCAGGTGTGAAGACTATCAAGGCCCCAGTCAAAGGGCAGTTCTATTATAAGCCAAAGCAGTGAGAAATTTAGATACTGTACACAAAGTATGAACACAACCTTTTAAAAATCTTAAGGAAAAAAAAGGCCAAACAAGATAAAACAGCTTAATTGGAAAGGAAAAAAAAAAAAAAACCTCATAAACTCATGTGCCATAGGAATGTAGAATCTAAAAGGACCTTAAGATATAATCTTTTTCAGAACTTTCACTTTACTGATGAAGAGACCAAGGCCAACAAAATACAGATCCTTTCATCAAATGAAGAAAATGTACTATAACTGGGAACTCTGACTCTAAAGAAAATGTGAGTGCAGTGCAAGCATTCTTTGAGGATATTTAAAAACACATCCTTGTCACAAAATACAAATTAGAGACAGCAAGTATAAGAAGAAAGAAGGAAAATGGGAAAGGAGGGAAAAAGAAGACAAGACATTGAACAATGAGAAAGAGATACTACCCTAAAGTCTCAAAAGTAACTGGTTATTAACCTGGCCTCAGTATCTCTACCCACAGGATACTTATTAATCACAAAGGGAACAGTCGTCACTTTTCAGTGTTAACTAAGTGGTCATATTCCACACCGGTATTGGGAAAAATAGACATGTGTCTCCCTAATATAAGGTACTGGAGAAAGACTTCTCTTTCGTGATATTTCTGTTGAAACTATGTAATTTGCTTCTCATGATAAGAAAATATCAGACAACCCAAATTGTGGAATATTTTATAAATAACTTTACAACTAAAAAGACGTGAAAAATAAGTGCAATGTTCAATCCTGGCTGGATTGGATCCTGGTCCAAAAAAAGTTTCTTTTGCTATGCTATAAAAGGTATTATTGGAACAACTTAGTTTAAATAATCTAAGTTAAAAGTATTACAACTTCCTGATTTTGGTAACTGTACTAAGGGTATATTAAAGACTCTCTTTTTTGTTCCTCAGGAAAAACACTAACGGGACATTACTTCCACAACCTACTCTCAGAAAGTTCATCAGAAATATAAACAGGATTCTATGGAGGCACATTGGAGGGGCACCTACTCCAATCTGGATATTCCCTGGGGAAAGGCTTGCTGGAGATGAACTCTGAGTCACAGCTATAAAGATGACTAGGGATTAGTCAGATAAAACGACATACTTGGTAAAGGACAGAGCTTCAGAAGAGTCATGGATTTGCCTTTCACACCGATTGTGACTAAGCATGATCAGACCATGCTTCTCCAGGGGCACTAGGCTATGTGAGAGCAGGAATTTCGAATAGGGATGGACAGGCGCCGGGGGCTTGTTAGTTCTGGGGCGCGCAGTAGCCAGGGCAGCACGTGCAGGAGTAATGGGACATCGATCACAAGGAAGCAGGGGAACAGAAAGGGAGGCAAGGTGATACTTTAAACAAAACCTCACTCCCAATGCAATCCCAGCTCTCCTAATTTCAACTAAACAGAAAATGTCTCATGAACCTAACTAAGAATAAAAAGAAGGAGGTGGAGGAGGAGGAGGAAGAGGAGGAGAAGAAAAGAAAGAACTCAGACAAAAACTTCATTATTAAGGTAACTCATTAAATAAAGGGGGGGGGGGGCGAGGTAGTATAGTGAAGGCTGTAGCACCTGTAAGGTACTCTGTAATCAGAAAATGTAGGTTCAAGTCCCATCAAAGCCATTATTGTGGGATCCTGAGCAAATTTAACCTCTGAGCCTCAATTTCTGTAACTGTAAAAAAGACATAATAAACCGCCAAGATTAAATACGGCAACATTGATAAAGCTTTTAGCATGACATCTAATACACAGAATATGTTCAATATATATTAGTCATTATTGATTCAAACTATTCTTCATCGTTCCTTGTTCCTTTATTAAATAACAAAACAAGGGGCGCCTGGGTGGCTTAGTCGGTTAAGTGTCCGACTTTCGCTTAGGTCATGCTCTGGAGGTTCGTGGGTTCGAGCCCCGCGTCGGGCTCTGTGCTGACTGCCAGCTCAGAGCCTGGAGCCTGTTTCAGAATCTGTATCTCCCTCTCTCTCCGACCCTCCCCTGCTCCCGCTGTCTGTCTGTCTGTCTGTCTCTCTCTCTCTCCTAGAAATTAAAAAAAAAAAAAAAAATAGGTGCCTGGCTGGCTCAGTCAGTGAAGCACGCAACTCTTGATCTGCCAAACTCCACACAGGGTGTAGAGATTACTTAAAAAATAAGATCTCTGGGGCGCCTGGGTAGCTCAGTTGGTAAAGCGTTCGATTTCAGCTCAGGTCATGATCTCACAGATCGTGGGTTCAAGCACCGCATCAGGCTCTGTGCTGACAGCTAGCTCAGAACCTGGAGCCTGCTTCAGATTCTGTATCTCCCTCTCTCTCTGACCCTCCCCTGTTAATTGTCTCTCTCACGTGTGTGCGCGGAAATAAATAAAACATTAAAAAAAATTTTAAATAAATAAGATCTTTAAGAAAAAAACTTGAAACCATCAGTATTATAATTCAGTTAGGTTATTAAGATAGTAAAATGAATTGAAGTCCAACCACTTTATCAAAAACACAAACTAAAGTCTACCTATGAAAGTACCATACACGCTTTATAAACCATATTATGGGTTTCCATCTAATAATTCTGTTGAAACTTATTAATACAAACTCAAGGTGAAAATAGGAAATTAGAAGATATCAGGTTCATATCCAAATACCAACTATTTATTTGGGGACAGTACGCTTGGTGCCCTTTTCAATGTTAACTACTTAACTTGTACAAATATTTCACGACTGCAACTTTAGTTAACAAGAAATTATAAATATGACAAGACTTAAACCTGTCCCTCATAATCCATTTTAGCACCAATCTAAATAAACAGCTATGGATAGGCATAAAAGGGAAGAAGAAAAGTCATTAAAGTAATTAGTAGGATCCATTTTAAGCAATAAAATATAAAATATTACACGGGGTTCCACTTAAAAAAAAAAAAAGGAATGTGGGGTATTTTGTGACAGGCCAGTAAGACAGCTGGAACAAAGCTGTTGGAGCAACAGCTGTGCACCATGTACTCTTCATCTAAAACCACAAACTAAAGTAACCCATGTCAGACAACTTCATTTGACTGATCAGCTCTACCAATGGCTCCTTCCTGAAACTGCTACAAAGACATCTAAATGCATAATTTGCCATTAAGAAAGGAGAAAAAAAATAAACAAAATATCAGTCTGTGTCTTTAAACATAAAATTAAAACTAGAGAATCACAATGTAATATTGTAACAAAGCTTTCCATGGCATCTTAACACCTGCTAAAGTCAGGATCACCTATCAGACTTTCTAATGGTAAGAAAATAATCCCAAGACCCAACATTTGATGAAGTCTGAATGACTGATATGTAACCTCACCAAATCCAACTCCATTCTTAACTTTCAGCTAAATGAAGTGTTGGTCCATATAACACTGCAGTGATTATAAGAAACTCCTAACTTTAAGTTGATAACTGAAAAGTAGCTAATTCAAACCAAGGTTTGGCAAGGAAATTCCATGCCAATATCTGAAAATAATTCATGTAGTACTCAAGCTTTTATAACCGTTCATTTAAACATCTGCAAGTCATTAAATTATCACAGACCTAGTCCACTGTTTTATATTCTATCTCCATTTTTTATTCCAAATCCCATGACCCCTTCTCTAAATTTAAATTCCCTCTTTTCTCAGTTGAACAAGATACACATCTGTGTATGCTTATACACATGCATATACACGCAAAGGTGAAGTTCCCTACCTTACTGACACACCTTAATTGCAGAGAGAAAAGGGACAAAAATCACAAATTTCACACTCACATATCTTTTCCACAAGATTTCTAAAACTTATTGTTATACCTATCACAAAGCTTCCTTTGCAGTTTGACTCAACTACGCGCTTACTATTCTTTTCCTTTCAGCTAACAAATTGCTGACTGTTGTAATCTCAACCACATGTCATCATTTAACCAAAAACAAGGCATTAAAAGAAAACCCACCAGGAAATAAGACAAAAGCAATAAATCTTTAAGACCTTACTCTCAGGCTGTTTTACATTTCCTGAGTCAGAATTTCCAAAAAGAAATTAAAATAGGACTATCTTCTCCAAAGACTATTTTTAATAAAACCGAATGCTATGGATCAACTGCTAAAACTTCTAAAAATTCACTCGAATGTACACATACTACATATATGTAATCTTTTAATTACAAAGAAACTCTGAAATCCAAAGTGAAAAACAGTTCAGATCTTTGTCCTCTTTAGTAACCAAAAGCTATGGAACCAGAATAAACACAACTCATCTTTCTTAACACCACTTTCCCCCCCAACAACTTACTATTTCCTGTTCAAGATCTAATACTAACAATAAATATTAGCAAATATTTTGCTACATGATTACTTCTATGTAGCAGAAGTATTCTTGGTCTATGACTCTCAAAATCTAAAGTATAAAAATGTACAAACAAATACAACTAAGGGGCAGACATTCAGGCAAAATATTCCAAATCTATAAAACCCTTTACTAAAATACTTGTTTTACTTGTAAACATTCTAGTGTTTACAGGGCTTAAAATAACAATGCCAAAGTGAATCAAACACAGAATGGTTATCTAGACCAAAATATAGAAGCTAAACCAAGATCTAAATATTAATATATTGACTCACAAAAAAGATTCTTTGCACTACCTCACACTGTCTTTTCTCAGCTAAGCAGCATGAATTTTTTCGGGTCTAGGAAATCTTTTTAAAAAAGAAAAACATGGCAGCTGTTGTGGTTAATGTCATACACTACATATGACTATGACAAAAGCAACCACAAGGAATAAGTTTCACAGAAACTAACCCTACTTTTAAAATAATCTCTACATTTATACTCTCAATGCACAGTAAATAAAGCAATAAAAGTAAATTCGACTAGGCCTGCATAAACAAAAATTAAAAGCAAAGAAAATATAAAAACGATAAAAATGTACTTATCTAGATTACTTCACATAATCAAATTACACAATAAATGTGAATGGGCTGAATTCCCTACCAAAAGACAAAGACTCTAAGATTTGACTTTTAAAGATCACATTAAATAGTGTTCACAAAAGCTTAACACAAAATGACCAAAAAAGAAATGTAAAATATAAATGAAGTAAATGCATACAAACAGAAAGCAGAAACAGCAACACAACACCACAGGATCAAAAATCAAGGTTAAACTCCACACAAGACTGAGACTACTGAATTTTAATATATACAAAGATTCAATCAGAACATTTTATATATAAAATTATATAACATCAGAATATAGCATAATAAACTCAAGGAAAAACTTAAAACACAGTCTTCATGGGATATTTAATAAAAGTATTTCAGAGTTTCACAGATTAAACAGGTTAAGAAAAAACGGAAGCTATAGAAGACCTGAGTAATATAATCAACAAATTCCATTATAATAGATTTGAATAAAATTTTGCACCTAAGAAGCTACAAATGAATATCCATTCGTCTCTTGTGTTCTTGGAATATTTACAAATATTAATAGTACTTAGCCACTAAAAACTCTTAATGTTCCAAAACACAGAGAATTTACAAGTCACATTCTTTGACCACAGCCTAACAAAGCTAGAAATCCACAGAAGAATCCACTCAAACCTTCCCTAATGTGTATCTTAAAAATTAAGGAGATCTCCAAGCAAAATAAAGTTTATTCAAATTTTTATTCAAAAGTACAAGATTTCATATTCAAAAGAAGCAATGCAAAATCAGTCTTACAATGCCTTCCCACAACTCATTAAGGGCACTACAAACATCCTGGAAACCTCTCACTACAATTCCTTTAAAATGCCATTTAAAATATACATTACAACATATAAATTACCCAAAGTACTACTATAAAAAGTAGATGGCAATCAATCTCATTAAAAAAAAAAAGGAAAAGGCACAACAAAAAAGTTTATGAAGTCATGAAAAGACATCTATAGGGGCGCCTGGGTGGCTTAGTCGGTTAAGCGTCCGACTTTCGCTTAGGTCATGATCTCGCGGTTCGTGGGTTCGGGCCCCGCGGCGGGCTCTGTGCTGACTGCCAGCTCAGAGCCTGGAGCCTGTTTCAGTCTGTGACTCCCTCTCTCTCTGACCCTCCCCTGCTCACGCTGTCTCTCTCTCTCCTAGAAATAAATAAAAATATTTTTAAAAAAAACAAAAAAAGAAAGAAAAGACATCTATATACAATATCAAGCATACTTCAGATCACACACACACACACACACACACACACACACACACACACACACGTGCGCGCGCGCCCTGAAGAAAGGACTTCTTTTGCTTCAAAGCCTTTCCAATTTCTATACCTATAGCAAGAAAAACCTTTGCCTTGATCTTCATTTTATAGCATCTCACACACACTGTCTCCCCAGCTTCTTCCACGTGCCTCAGTGCAGAACGCTTAATCTTGAAGGGAAAATAAACTTGAAAACTACCCCTTTTAACCATCTCTAATTCTCCAAAATTACACCTCAGCCAAAATCCCAAATTTGACTGAATGCCTTTAGTGAGTTTAACACAGTTTCACATTTGTTGAAACCCTGCCGACACTCCAAAAATTAAAGCCCGCTGGTATCAACCTGCCCTTCAGCATCAAAAAAGATGGAGAATCAAAGTGCCCCACAGTAATTCTGAAGAATGGCCAGTTCTTCACCTCTAGCAGCAGAACCAGCTAAAATTCACAGGATGATACATTTTTAAAAACATACTCTATCACACAAGAAAAAACTTCTCCCCTGGAAGGAGTTATTTCCTTAAACAGCACCCAACTTTAGAAAATAGCAGTTTTGTGACCTTAAGCAAAAACAAGAGGACATTACCACTGGTTATTATCAGACTGAGATATCAAGGCCATTAAATCAGTTTGAGACACTAATGAGATTTCCCATCCAGAAAGTTTCATCAATGATACAGAAGGAAAATTTGACAAATTCTCCTAGAACAGAGACCATCTTCTCCTTTTTTGCTGATTAACTTAACACATTATGGTATGATGACTGCAGAGAATCAATGCATAAATAATAAGTACTTCATAAGATGATTGAGGAAATGAATACAAAAATGAAGCAAACCTTCCCAGACCGGAGAGGAGAGTGTTTCTTCACTTCCCAGGGAAACCTAGTGAACAGAGAAAAAGTCCTACCCATATCCTGATAAATGTTTCCATTTCGAATGATAAGAGTAGACTACAAGCATGCAAGCAGAAAATAAATTATTCCTGCAAAACAGAAATGTGAGGCCCACCAGCCAAACAAAGGTCAAGACATGGAAAACAAAGATATACCCCCACTGCTGTAGTACAAAAAAGCTGCAGCCCAACAATTTTCCGTCCAGCCGAATCACCACATACCATGCACAAGTAAATATAACCTTAGCTATCTTTTCAGTAAAAAGCTATACTTGAAAGTATTCTCCAGATCACGGTTCAAAATAAAAACTAGCTGTTGATGAGGCTACTTGTAAGTACTGACACCAGTTAGAATGATACAAATGGCAAATAAAAGCAATAACCGTTCAGAGGAGAAATTTTAATACCATTACTATTTACTGTTACAATAGCAAAATAGAATGTAAAAGACAAAAAAATCTTTCAAAAACACTACAACACACACTTTTGGTTGCTTTAAATAAGGACACTAAATTTATGAAAGATATGGGTGGAAACAGCAAACAAAACTTATCTCCCATAACTTGGAATAAAACAGTATTATTTTAATCTTCTAATATGTTTAAGATTATGAATAATTTTAAGGTAAATCTGAGTAGTAAAAAAAGAAGACAGAGAGAAAATATATAGCAAAATACAAGATTACTACAAAGGGAGATCATGATGCTAAAGATCATGACCGAAATCTGTACTGACCTAATATAAATTTTTCAACCTTTCCCTCAAAAGATATCTGCCTACAAAATTAGACAAATTTTCTCCTTAAACAGAAACAAAGTCAGTCCCCTTTTGCCTCAACTTGGTTTCTTTAGGCTTAATTTCACTCAATGCTGAGCTAGACTGATTATGAAGACCAGATTTTGTTAACATAACTGAATAAAACAAACTCTGCTTATTATCATTACCTAAATAAAGCAACATCAGAGGCCTTAGTTTTGATCACTTGGCCAAGGTGACGTCAGCCAGGTTTCCTTGATAATTACTATCTTATGGGGCAGATACTTTGAGACTATGTTAATATCCAGCTAATCTCACTCCCACTAGTTTTAACATCTATTTATGATTCTGACTCGAATCAACTGTTATGACTGTGATTTTCTAATTCTACCACCTCCTCTAAGTTTATTAATCAGAATTCTATAAGAACTTCCCTTCCTTCTTCATTTACTTATTTATCCCTATGGATTCACAGATTCTTACTTTATGGATGATAATCATTACAATCATTATTTGAGGGCCTATATTGTCCTAGAGTTAGCCAATGGGAGTTCTTCTAGGTTGGCTATGTCTCCTTGACATGGCACCATTGTTTTGTTTTTTGAGCACTACCTTACTTTCTGGCATTACAATATGTTTCTAGCTCATTTTCTATTATTCTCTGCCCTTGCCCTGGGATCAATCATTTCTCCAAGCTTCCTTTTAGTCAAGAAGGGTATTTAGAAACCAAGAAAGATCTGGCTCTAGGTATTCTCACTGCTAATGAGGAGTCACTGTTTCTATATACTCTCAGCATACAAAGCTGGGGGAAAAAATGCACAGATATGTCTATGTGTATGCACACCCATCTTTTTCTGTATCTTTAATTTTTAAGCCATGAATTCGTGCCAACATTTTCAATTCCAATCAAGCATCAGAGTTGAGGCTAGCCTTCCCCCTTCCCACATTTATAACTCCCTTAACCAACAATGAGAAAGTTGGCTCCCATTTTCCACAATATATTTACTTATTTGTTTAATCCTAGCCAATTGTTTCAGAATTGAAAAGCCATGCCTCTGTCTCCACCACCACCCCCCCAACACACACACAGTCTATTTCTATTAACTAGAGTTCGATGTTTGTTCCAAGTTCTTTTTGTCTTTATCCTGAGGACATAGTCCAAAAGTTAGTTTCTTTCTTTCCCTCTTCAGTGCAGTTATGTTACTCATTTGAAATAAGGTTCAGTTCATTTATTTCTTTATTTTTATTTTTTTAAGTTTATTCTGAGAGAGAGCAAGCGAGGGAGGAGCAAAGAGAGGGAGAGAGAGAATCTCAAGCAGACTCCATGGTGTGAGCAGAGCTGGATGGATGTGGGGCTTGAACTCATGAATCATGACCTAAGCCGAAACCCAAAGTCAGCTCTTAATCCACCAAGCCACCCAGTTCATTTATTTCTGTTTGTACTCTACCTTAGGGTGGTTTTTTCCTCCACCACCTGATTGTATTCATGTTTGTTGTTTATGGACTGTGTACGTGAAACATTAAACATGGTTCCAAAAGTTAGAAAAGTATCCTCAGAAAGGTCACCAACCCCATTCTTTCTAGCCCTTCCTCCTCATTCCTACTCACCCTCTATGGCTAACCAATAATCTCAATAATCTCTGATTTATCCATTCTGTGTTTTTGTCCCAATAAACAAATACATATGTATTTTCTTATTTCCCCTACTTTCTTACACAAAATGTAGTATACTTCACATTATACAATAGATATTTTGCACTTTGTTTTTTTCATTGAACAATTTATCCTGAAAGGCACTTCACATCAGTTCATAATTGTTTTTTTTTTTACTGTTATATAATGCTCTACTGGGTGACATGTACCATATTTTATTCAATCCCTCTCCTATTCTGTAAATTGTTTCCAAGTTCTTCAATTACAAACAATGCTGAGACCTCATGCATGTGTATTTTCAGGGTAAATTTTTAGATCTGGAATCAAAAGGTAACCATATATAGAGCCAAATCTACATCTATTTTATGTCTCCTGATATAATGCACTAAGAAGAACATTATTTCTGTGCTATTCCTCCCCGCAAAATGCAGAACATGAGTTTAACAATGAAGAAACAAACCTATGTTAAATATTAATTAAAAGGAAATAAATGGGTATGAACACTGTCAACTGTAGAAAAATGTGTTCCTGGATAAAGAAAAAAACAAACCCTAATCAAGGAACTCTACAGATAACTTATACTCTTCAAAAATATCAATGTCCTAAAACACAAAGACTGAAGAACAGTTCCAAATTTTAAAAAGAGATGGAAACAGAAACCAACGCATAATCTGAGATTTTCTTTTGTTATAAAGGGCATTATTGGGACAACTGGCAAAATCTGAAAAAGTTCTACATGTTAGATTACTAATATATCAATGTTAATTTCTGATTTGGGTTACATTATTTTGTTTATGTAAGCAAATACCCCTGTTTTTAGGAAATATACATGGAGATACTTAAAAATAAGGGGTCACTGTCTTCAATTTACACTTAAAATGATTTTTTTTAAATAGCATATATAATGGAAGAAATAAAACAAATATGGTAAAATGTTAGCATTTGGAAAATCTGGGTAAAGTTTTTTTAAAAAGCAACACGGACTAGTACTTTGACATTTATGTTCATACTTCTAGTACTGAACATGTACGTACTTATATACAAAGCTCTTTCTCCTATAAAAAAAAAATATCACCATATGAGGTGGCAAGATAAGTTGGCTGGCAATATTAAACTCATATGTACAAATTTTGTGACTATAATATTTCTAATTAAGCTATGATTTAATGCTATGTAACCAATAAACAATCACAGTGCTTTCATACAACACCAAAAATAAAATATAATTTATAGGGTGACAAGGAACTCAGCCTAATTATGTCTCCAGTAGCACAATTTTAGACAACTTACATCTCTTTGCTTCTTTCAGAACCACACAGAAAATATGTGAATATATAAATCTTTGTCTTTTTCACAAAAGCCTGAGAGACATTTCTCTTTGCAAAGTAGAAATGAATCAAAGGCCTCCCAAGGACATTACTTTAAACTAAGTTTCAATCCCAAACACAGACTCAGTATCAGCAGCTATCTATCCGAAGTAATTCAAGATCAAGGCCTTGCAAGCAGATTCACTATTAACTAACATTGTCTACTAGCAGAATTAAGTCTCTTACTCATTATCACTTTTCAGTAAGAAGGGCACAAAAGAATACTCTAAACATACTTCTATTTTTCTTCAACAACAACAAAAAAAGAAATGTTCACATTGCAGCATAAATCTGTTTCAATTTTATGAGATCAATTTTAATTTGAAAAAGGAAACTTAAGGGGTGCCTGGGTGGCTCAGTCAGTTGAGCTTCAGACTGTTGATTTCAGCTCAGATCAGGCGCTCACAGTTCACGGGATTGAGCCCAAGTCAGGCTCTGCAATGTCAGTGGGGCCTGCTTGGGATTCTCTCTTTACCCCTCCCCTACCCATGCTCTTGAGTCTTATCTCAAAATAAATAAACTTTTTTTAAAAAAGGAAACTTAAAAATAAAAACAATACTGCTTTAAGAAAGTCTCTTTCCCCACTCCTTCCCCCCTTTTAAAGTTACCAATTTATTTTCCTAACCTAACTAAAGACTTCTTTCTTCTTTTTTTTTTTTTTAACTTATTTTGAGAGAGAGAGTGCAGGAGGGGCAGAGAGGGAGAGCGCGAGAGAGAAGAGAATCCCAAGCAGGCTCCACACCGTCAGTGTAGAGCCTGACGCAGGTCTTGAACCCACGAAACATAGGATCATGACACAGGCCAAAATCAAGAGCCCAATGCCCAACCAATTGAGACACCCAGGCGCCCCTTAAAGACTACTTTCATTCCAAAGCTTGGGAAAGACCCATATTTCAGCAACACAGGTGAATTAAAAATCCCATTCCAGCAGGCAGCTGTCTGTCATCACTTTGCCTTTTAATGGTATTCTACCAAGGGAAAACAGGATTCTTGACACTCAACAGAAGCATCTCCAGGAACTCTTGCAACTTCCCCATCCCAATAAGGAGACACATGTGTTAAAATGAATAAGAATGCGTTCTAAGAGAACCTAGGTTAGAATTTTCTTCTGCTTCTCCTCTGTCAAAAGTGATCATCTTCTCCCTTGAGTGCCTACTATTTCTATGTATATCCATTTCAGGTGTTACCAAAATGAGGCATTCTCTAGTATGTACCACCATCAGGAGAGGTGCCTTATTTTTCAATGCTAAGAATTCATTTGTAAATTACTCTGAATACAATAATTTGCACACAAAAAAACAAGTCTACAGTATATAGTTTCAAACTCACAGACACAAATTATTTTAATTGCAGAGAGTGTCTTCCAGACATTCCAATGGAACAGCAATTCTGGAATCTAAACTCACAACCTTCACACATGGAATAATTAACTATAACATAAATACAGGAGTCTTGAAATCTCTTCTAGGATCTCTGCCCCAGGAAAAGGCAATGAAAAAGCATTCAACAAAAGACAAACTCTGTGTAAAAAGTAATGTCTGAGTCAGGTGCAGACTAACAGGTTGTAAGACTAAAACCCAATGCGTGAGGAATCAGCTATGCCCTACACAGATCAAAATCTGACAGACTGCTCAAGAGAAAGTGAGGATGCTAAACAAAGAATAGAAACCAGGAGATTCCTCTCTTTAATTTTATAAAACATGTGTGGTCTCTTCTCAGAGTTAGCAGGTAAAGCATTAACCCCAAAACCAATGATTACTCCATCCTTTCCTAAAATCAACTTGCAACTGATAAACAAGTTTCCCCAACTCAAAACGTGATCAATATTCATCACCTAGATACCACACAAAGTGAAGAGGGGAGTTTGAGGTTGGGGTGGGAGGCAGGGGGTACTGAAGATTTAAGGGACCAGATAACATGTCAAGATTGTTTTGGAAGAACTAGATACAGACATAATAGCAGCAAATAAAACCAGGTAACAATTATTAACTTATTCTGTAGAAGGCACTCTGCTGAGTAATTTGCACGTAATATTGTATTTATTCCAAAAAAATCTCAAGTACTATTTAATTTCCCTTTTCATACAGGGAAAATGAGACCTAGATAACCCAAGAATCTTGACTAAGACACCCAGCTGATTAAATAAGAAAGAACCTAGAATTTCAAAGGTGCAGAGATTTGTTCACCCAAACAATATTTCTGGGAAGAAAAAAAAAAACTAAAGCCTTGAAAAGATTAAGAGATTAAGAAATTCCCCATCATCACCTGAGTAGGGAAACCTAGAATTCAGATAAGCAAAATTCTCTCCATTTCACTTTGTACAATGCTAAGATCACCTCCTAACTACGATTTTACTCATCATTTTAGGTATTCCATTTACCAACAAAACTTAAAAAACATTTTTCAAAAAACTATGAACAACAGAAACAAACATACTTTACATTTTTATACATTTTATGATCTGCTAAGGTCATTTTTAAGGACAAAAGACCCCTTAAGTAATTACTGCCTAAATTTCCATTTTTGCAGCTCTTCATATGCATAGAAAGTCACAAGTATATCTAAGGTTACAAAAAGTCAAGGCTAAAAACAAAAGTGTTTTTAAATTCTCCATTCCCCAATTTATATTATTTTTTCTGCTTGATTATATAATAGAAAAATATATACTGAACGGTGTAAAAAGGATCATATTTCAGAAGACTTAAAAATAAATAAAACCAATTTATGTCATCCTGATCTACAAAGAAAACTGACTTCCACTTGTTAAGATTATTATCCTTCTTCCATCTCCTCTCCAATTACTACTGCTAGACAATCACAGCAGAATGAATTTTAATTTCCCAAGAGTCAGACAATAAATAGTGGCTCTATTAAGTGTAGATCATAAATAGTCACTTTAGCTCCATAATATAAGATTACTATAACAACAATAACATCTGTAGATTTATTATACACTAGGCATTGTTTTAAGCCCTTGACATATGTTAAGTCTAATTTTCACAACAACAGTATCTGGTACTTTGTATTTCCCCAGATTACAGATGGGGAAAATTGAGATACCAAGAAGTTAAGTAATTTATCTAAGATTACACATGCAGCAAGTGAAAGAATTGGGACTCCATGGAAGTGGTCTGGCTCCTACCACTCCAGAAAGTCTCTGCAGATGCAGAACCTATACTCCCCACTTTCACTGGCTCCAACTTACCTGCCTCTCCCACTCCCCTCCTTGCCTGTCTTCTCTCTCCCAACTAGCATATAACTCCCCCTAGCTCACAGAAGACACGTCCACTCTCCCTACCACCAAGCCTACATAGCAGTTTTATCAACCCTTCACAAACTTTTACCCAATTCTGAGTTCTCGTTGCATTTAAATGTGTTACAGAACTGTACAGACACTTAATACTAACAGCAGTCATTAAGTGAGCACATATTATGTGACGGATACAGTGCTAACAATATTCTCATAATTTATAGGATTATAAACAATGTGTGAGCCCACCTGTTTTACTGACAATTAAATTGAGGCTCAGAGAAGCTGAATATTCTGGCAGTGTTCTCACAACCAATAAATGACAGAATAGGACAGACACTTCAGTTGACTCAAAGCTCACTTTTTCTCTATGATTACAAATGTCTCTTTCACATGAATACACACCTTCTCTTACTTCTTCTATATCATCTAGTACAGCACTGTTCATGAAGGAGGTATATCTTAAACAAATGAATTTTAGAAAATCATTTTAAAAAGAGCAATTACTGTCATCTTAACAATTTCTAAAACCATTGCCCAAAAACAAAAGGTTCCAGTGCCTTAATTAAATAACAAGATTCAAATATATTCAGATGGTCCTTCCATACAAAAAAAAAAACAAAAAACCCTAAGTATGTGTGGTTTAAACCTTTCAGTTGACACTTTACTAATACTGGAACCCAGTATTATTCTCTCACTCATCATCACCACCACCAGCCCCCCAACTACAGTCCCCAAAGAAAGGTTTAGCTATAAATTGTTTTTTCTTTGCCATCAGTTAAAGTCTCTCTCTCTCTGGGCCCTAGAAAAATAACAACATGCTAACATATCCCTGATTCTGCAGCCTGCTAAACTTAAACCAATCTCACCTCTTACAAAGTGTGATTTTTTTTTAACCCACTAATGAGCATACTGTAAATGCTCATTACATAAACATCTTCTCTTCCTGGATACAAAGGTTTCAGCAGCAGTTTTTAAGCCCTTGAAATATTATAACAGCAAATTATTGCTCATTTAGTCAACGTGAAAGGTAACAATCACATTTAACAGTACTCTGTATTTTAATGTTTCTATAAACATTTAGTGAAATGAAATACGCCATTCAAGTATCCCAGTTGATAACAAATGAATGAAACGGAAACCATAAATTAATTCTTCACCAAAGCATCTTAGCAGTACTCTTGTATACCTGTGAAAGAAGATCTTTTGTTACCTGTTATAACGGGGTACCTTCGTTCTCTCAGAGCGTATGCCACACCTTTTAGGTTGACAAAAGCGAAGAGACATCTGGGTTTCTCATTTTTAAAACCCCGAAAAAGATCGCTCAAGCCTCTTAACCAGAGCAAATCCTAAAACTGAAGAATTCCATCGCTCTTTTCTTTACCACAAGCCCTGACTTTGGCCTCTAGCATCAAGAGGTCTGGGGGTAGGGGGGTGGGTAGTTGGAACAGATACAGCAGGCACGCCCCGGTCGGTCATCTCCGAGCATGGCCCATCCCAAACTTCACCTTGGCAAAGCGAGAAGCAGGAAGGCACCAGAAATTCCTAGGAAATGGTCTCCCCCTTATCCTATCGGAGAACATTCCCAACTTCCTCGAAGCCACCATTTCCCTCGGGCATTCTCACACACCTCCCACCCGGACACATTACCTAAGAGATTACTTAAAAGAAAAGCACAAACACAAAGAGAAACACACAGCTCGAGCGGGCAGCTCCGGCTCAGCGTGCGCAGAGGAAGCCGCAGACCACGCGGAGCCGCGGCCAACTTGCCACCGCGATCGCAACCGACGGTGCAGGAGGCGGCCGGGGCGGCTGGAAGCCCAGCTCCGGAGGCTGCAAGCCCCACGCCCGACGCCCGGAGCCCGGGCCGCGGGGCAGGAAGCCGGGCGCGGCGGCGCAGCCTCCCGGGAGGGCTCGGCCCCGGCCGGAGCGATAAGGTGGATCCACGCTTCCCACCCTGCCAGCTCCGCCCTCCCGGACACATTCCTGAGAAGCCCGACTCCCGGGACGCCGAGCAGGGCGCCGGGCAGACAGGAGCGCGGCGCCACGGCCGCAGGGCAGGAGGGTAGAGCCGGGCCCTCACCCCCGCCTGCCCGCCCGCCCCCGGCCCGCGCGGCGCCTCCGGGGCGGGGTCGCGGCAGCAGCCCCGCCACAGGTAGCGCGAGCCCCCGCCCGCCGCCACCCCGGCGCCCCCGGCAGGCCCGCTCCAGGTACCTGGATGAACTGGATGGTGAGCGCCGACTTGCCCACGCCGCCTCCGCCGACCACCACGAGCCGGTACTTCTCCTGGCCGGAGCCGTCCCGCCAGCCGGCCGCGGCCATGGGGACGCCGCGGAGCCCGCCCGGCCACGCCGAGCCGCCGCCCGCCCTAGGCCCGGCTCCGGGGACGTGTGCGGCCGGCGGGCTGCGGGCGAGCGGCGGGCGGGGGTCCCGGGCGCCGGGAGCTGCCGGGAGGCCGCCCGGGCGGCAGCGCGGCGCCCGGGTTGGCCGGGTCCCACCCGAGGCGCGGAGGAGCGGGAGGACCGCGGGGGCCAGGGGCGGCAGCGGCCGGGGGCGCGCTCCTCCACACGTCTCCGCAGCGCCTGCCGAACGCTGCCTCCAGCGCCGCTACAAATGGCCGTCTGGGGGCCGGGCCGCTAGGCTGAGGTGCTGCATATGCATGAGGGGGCGGGGCGGGGCGGGGCGGGGCCGCACTGGCCGGGGCTGGGATTCCGGCGCTGACCCCCGGCGGCTCAGACCCTCGCCGACCCGCCCCTGCGATCCTGGGACTGAGTGCGTGAGAGAGTGAGTGAGTGAGTCAGTGAGTGAGTGCGTGAGTGAGTGAGTGAGTATGCATGTGTGTGTCGGAGTAGGTGTCAAGTGGAAGTGAGAAGACTGCAGACAGTGTGTGACCATAACTGTGTAATGTCAGGGATTGTCAGGGATTATGTGGATGAAAAAAATACAGTATGTGAAGGCGTGTGTGAGAAATAGAGCTGTTGTCATCTTAACCCAATTTTTGTAGGAGAGTAAATATCCTGTTTTAAGAGTACAGATGGTGATTGTGATTGTGTGAAAACCAGTGCGTGACAGTGATTGAGGATCAGAGCTGTGTCACAATAACTGTGTGTGGGATGGGTTGCAATGGTGAGGTTGTGTGACAGACACTGAGCGTGGAGAATAAGTCACGGTGATAGAGGGTGCATGGACGAGAGTGAATGGGACAGGTTTTGTATGTGTCAGGAGACTGTCCTGGTGACTATATGCGTGTGTGAGACATATGTCCTAATTGTATAGAGGAATATAAGTGAGAGGTTAGTTTGTAATTATGTTCACACTTCATATTAGGTACTGTGCTCAAGGCTAGACATCCTTTCCTAGACAAAACAGTGTCCCTGCCCTCAAGGAATTTAAGAGTCCAATGGGGGAGACAGCCAGGACAACAGGCAAATTATAAGCCATAATGAGAAGGGCTATAGCTATTTAGCACCATGCAGCATTTGTGCCCATAGCAGAAGCACTCACCCCAGAGTTCGGTGGTCAAGGAAGGCTCCTTATAAGACCTGAAGAATAAATAATAGAAACAGGTGAATCATTAGAAGAAAAGTATTCCACTACATGGCAATGAGAAAGAATGAAATCTGGCCGTTTGTGGCAAGGTGGATGGAACTTGAGGGTATTATGCTGAACGAAATAAGTCAGGCAGAGAAGGACAGATACCACATGTTTGCACGTGTAGATGGATTAGGAGGAAATTAACAGAGGACCATGGGGGAGAAGAAGGGGAAACAGTTGGGGAGAGGGAGGGAGGCAAACCATGAGAGACTTTTGAATGCTGAGAACAAACTGAGGGCAGATGGGGGGAGGGGGAGGGAATGGAGGGTGATGAGCATGGAAAAGGGCACTTATTGGGATGAGCACTGTATGAGCACTATATGGAAACCAACTTGACATGAGCACTATATGGAAACCAACTTGACAATAAACTATTGAAGAAAAAAGAAGAAGAAGGAGAAGAAGAAGAAGAAGAAGAAGAAGAAGAAGAGGAAGAAGAAAAGTATTCCAGGGAAAGGAAACTGTATGTGAAAAAGTCAGAGCTAAGAAGAGAAGAATTGTCACATGATCTTGAACATACTGGGGAAGTTCACATGCCAGTGATTGTGAATGAGAAGTGATTATCGATGTGTATGGTAGTTTAACCAAATGTAACAGGAATCACAGCTCTAGGCAGAAGTAGTATAGGGTAGTAGATAAGGCCATGGGCTCTGGGGCCAGACTGTCTGGATCCAAATCCTAGCTCTTCTACTAATGGTGTCATGTTGGGAAGCAAACCTCTATGCACCAAGTTCTCTCCTCTCTAAGGACAGTAAGGCTACCTACCATAAGGGCGTTTGTTTTGTTTTGTTTTGGTAAGGATCAAATGAACAGATCCATATAAAGCACACAAAACAGTGCCTGGCATGCAATAAGCATTTATCGCTGTTTGGGAACATGACTGCAAGTTTTTGGACACTAATTAGTGACTCGCTTGGAACTATTAGAACACAGTAGAAGAGATGCTGTATCACTTCCAAGGCTGGGTCAGAAGAGGCCATGCAGCTTCTACCTCTTCTCTTGAGATCTCACTCTGGGAGAAACAAAGTAAGAGTCTGGCTACCCGAAGACCACCATGCTAGCAAGGGCACGTGTAAGCATGCGAGGCAAGGATAGAGCCAGCTCCTAGCAGACTGCCAGCATCAATGGCCGGCCATCGGAGACATCTTGAGCACCCAACTCTGTTGAGCCTTCAGATGAGGACCGTCCCTGCTGACATCTGACTGCAGCTGCATGAGAGACCCTAAGCAAGAGCTGCCCAGGCCAGCCCTTCCTGAGCCACAGAATCATGAGCAAAGTAAAGTGGTAACCTGGTTGTGCTTTTTTCAACTTTTTATTTAGAAATAATTTCCATGTGTAGAGTATAAAGTACACCCATACATCTTTACCCAAATTCCACTATGGTGAGCATTTTACCCCACTTCTTTATCTTTCTCCCCTCTCTTTCTCTTTCTGCCATATATATACATATACATACATATGAAACACACATATATAAACTTATGATTATTCCTATATACAAATAAATGTATATGTGCACATACAAATTTATGATATATATATGTATAATCCATATGTAAAGATGATTTTTTTAACCATTTAAGGTAAGTTACAGATATTATGGCCATTTGCCCCTAAGTACTTCAGTGCGTATTTCCTAAATATAGGGATATTCTAATAACAGTACAGTTATTACCTTTAGTAAATTTAATGTTGTCTGAATACTTATGTACAGGACAATTCCTGTCACCAAACAAGCAAACCCATCCTTTAGAAGCACATGTGCCGATTGCCCCCCAGCCATCCATTTCTCCTTCCTTTCGAATATCTATCTCCAAATTTCCCCTCTGGTTTGTGAAGTACACCCACCTGCAGCTTCAGCAGTTCACTCTAATTCACTTAAGATGATCAACCTGCACTAGCCACAGTAATTAGCTGGAGGGTAGACATGGTGTAGGACAGGGCAATTAGGAACAGATTCAACTGTGGAATCAAAACTACAGTGCGATGCCACTTTATACCCACTAGGATGACTGAAATAAAAAAGGCAGATAACAACAAATGCTGACAAGGATGTGGAGAACCTAGAACCCTCATACACTGCTGGTAAAAATGTACAATGGTATTGCCACTTTGGGATTGCCACTGTTTCAGTCTAGCATTTCCTCAAAAGGTTAAGCATAGAGGGGTACCTGGGTAGTCCAACTCTTGGTTTCAGCTAAGACTATGATCTCAAGGTTCGTGGGATCAAGCCCTGCAGAGCACAGAACCTGCTTGGGATTCTCGTCTCTCTCTCTCTCTCTCTCTCTCTCTCTCTCTTGCTCTCTCGCTCTCTCTCTCTCAATAAATAAATAAAACTTAAAAAAAGACTACTTTAAAAAATATTTTTAAAAAATAGGTTAGGGGCGCCTGGGTGGCTTAGTCAGTTAAGCATCCGACTTTCACTTAGGTCATGATCTCGCGGTTTGTGGGTTCGAGCCCCGCGTCGGGCTCTATGCTGACTGCCAGTTCAGAACCTGGAGCCTGTTTCAGAATCTGTATCTCCCTCTCTCTCTGACCCTCCCCTGACCCATACTGTCTCTCTCTCTCTCTCCTAGAAATAAATAAAAATATTTTAAAAAATAGGTTAAACACAGAGTTACCATATAACCCAGAAATCACCCCAAAGCATATATCCAAGATAAATCAAAACATGTATCCATACAAAAACCTGTACATGCAAGTTCATATCAATATTATTCATAATAGCCAAAAAGTACAAATAACCCGATTATCCATCAACTGATGAGTGGACAAACAAAATGTGGTATAATTATACAATAGAATTTTATTTGGCAATAAAAAGATGAAGTAGTGATATATGCTGCAACATGGATTAACCTTAAAAATGTTACACTAACTGAAAGAAGCCAGTTACAAAAGAGCACACATTATATAATTCCATTTATATGAAAGGTTCAAAGTAAGAAAATCTATAAAGACAGAAAGTAGATTAATGATTTCCAGGACTGAGAGGAAAATGCTGAGTGACTGGTAATGGGTATGAGGATTCTTTTTGGAGAGAAGAAAATATTCCGAGATTAGGTAGTTGTGAAAGTTGTACAACTCTGTAAATATTCTAAAAACCATTGAATAATACACTTTTTAGAGTGAATGTTATGGTATAGGAATTATATCTTAATAAAACTGTGGAGAGAAAAGATTGAACTGCAGGATTTTATTTGAGCTATCTAGGAAATGTCTTTTTACTTCAAGATATTCCCCATATCAACTCTATTCCCCATATCAACTCTATTCCTTTATTTTTTTTTTAATTTGATTCAAAATAGAATGTTCAGCACACAGGAAGCTTATATGCTCAATTCTACCTAGACTTCTATCACAAAATGTTTTCTTGGCCTTAGAAAATATCCCAAAAGCCTACACAAAAAGAAACCTTTACAAAAACATAGAAGAATATGGGAAAGAAAGAACTAGTTGCCATTCAAGCCAATTAAAGATGAATTTTCATCTTAATCTGAAAATTTTCCTTCTCAAGCAGCTAGAACAGAAGAGATAAAAGTATAGGGACAGCTGGGTGGCTCAGCCGGTTAAGCATCCAACTTCAGCTCAGGTTGTGATCTCATGGTTCGTGGGTTTGAGTCCCACATAGGGCTCTGTGCTGACAGCTCAGAACCTAGATTCTGCTTCAAATTCTGTGTCTCCCTCTCTCTCTGCCCCTCCCTCGCTCGCACTTTGTCTCTCTCTCTCTCTCAAAAATAAACATTAAAAAACTTTTTTAAAAAGTTAAGAGCATAAATCTTCACAAGAGAATGACCTACTCGGAAATAATGGTAGAGATCAAACCCCACCCCCACCCCCCTTTAACTTACTGAAAGAAATCCTGTGACTAGGGAAAGAATTTCTTTCCAATGTCACCTAGCAAGTTGTTAACAGGACAGAGGTCTTCTGACTCCCCCGCAGAGAGCACTTTACTTAATGCCAAGCTGGGTGTTATCCAGACCCCCACAGAGCCTCACAGCACAGAGTCAGTATAATGCTACCAATCAAGAGAATTGTTGAAGGCATCATTTTGCCTTAAGTTGAGTGACTGCCTGGCTAAGGAGTTGTTAAGAAATTTCAACAGGCAGATTCAAGGCCTGATTTGGCCAGCAGATATGTTTTGGTGCACAATTCAATTTTTTAAATTGAGTTACTAATATTTGAGTTACCAATATTTTTTTTAAAAAGATATTTTGGGGCACCTGGGTGGCTCAATCGGTTAAGAATCAGACTTCGGCTCTGGTCATGATCTCGAAGTTTGTGAGTTCAAGCCCTGTGTCGGGCTCTGTGCTCAGAGCAGGGAGCTTGCTTTGGATTTTGTGTCTCCCTCTCTTTCTGCCTCTCCCCTGCGTGAGCTCTGTCTCTCTCTCTCCCAAAAATAATAAACATTTTAAAAAATTTTTAACAGTTCACAGACAAATATGAATTAAAATTTTTTTTACATTTATTTATTTTTTGAGAGCAAGAGCACAAATGGGGAAGGGACAGAGAGAGAGAAACACAGAATCCGAAGCAGGCTCCAGGCTCTGAGCTGTCAGCACAGAGCCTGATGCAGGGCTCGAACCCATGAACCATGAGATCATGACCTGGACTGAAGTCGGCCACTTAACCGACTGAGCCACCCATGCGCCCCTCAAATCTGAATTTCTAACTTTTCCCAATAAAATTAAATGGAACATGTAGCAATACCAGGCAATACAACATTATCATATGACAGCTGGGTACATACAGGTAAGTACATGCTGCCTTCGAGAAAAGGGCTAGATGCTCCTGTTCTTCTGAGTCACCCACACTCTTACATTGCACCCCATCCATTTGTTGTTACCTGCGCTTGCAAATCTTACCACCATATGCCAATGTTCTCCAACTAGGATGCACATCTGAATCACCAGTATTGTCTTAAAATGAAGAACCTGGGCTCCCCCACCCCCATCTTGATAAATAAGATTGCAGACCAAGACTCGGGATTTATATATTTAAATATCCAGAGTAACTCTGAGATACTTCCATAATTGAGAATCTTTGGAGGAGAGTAGACTCATCCATGTCCACTCTTATTTCAGAACAAACAATGACCTTCTCATCTGGAATGTTGGTGACTCATCATCTCTAAAAACCAGCATTGCCCAAATACCATCCCTGGCCCATCCCAGAGGAAGGATCTAGGGGTGGAGTGAGGAAGGAGTTACGGCTGAAACGAAGGCCCCCCCTGATCTCATCTATAGCTGAGTCAGATAGAGCCCAGGCCTGATAACCAAAGAGGGCCAAACCCCAAATCAGAGAGCATTCAGTTCTTACCATGGTTGATGGAAGAGCCCCATCTGCTTATTTCCTTAATGGGCCACCACTTCTAATGTGAATGAATGGCCGGTGGAGAATGAAACAGCCCAACAGGAGCTGCATGTATCTGAGATGAGACAGATGCACAAATCTATTCCTTGTTTAAAGATCACACTGCTAAGAATAGAAACTGAAACACATGCTGAAGCGTGTGCACACACAGCCCTGAAGGAGGGCACAACAGAGCTGGAGGAATCCATAGCTCAGTGAAGGATCCTCTGAGAATCATTAGAGACTTAGAGCAGAAGAAGCACCCTGAGGGGCGCCTGGGTGGCTTAGTCGGTTAAGCGTCCGACTTTTGCTTAGGTCATGATCTCGCGGTTCGTGGGTTCGAGCCCCGTGTCGGGCTCTGTGCTGACTGCCAGCTCAGAGCCTGGAGCCTGTTTCAGTCTGTGACTCCCTCTCTCTCTGACCCTCCCTGCTCACGCTGTCTCTCTCTCTCTCCTAGAAATAAATAAAACATTAAAAAAAAATTAAAAAAAAAAAAAAAAAAAGAAGCAGCACCCTGAGATCATTCCCTCTAAAGCTCTCATTTTAATGGTGAGGAAGCAAAAGTCCGTATAGAAAAGAGCAGTCCCCACCGTTACCTAGAGATAGAGCAGAAGCATGACTGGAACTCACATGCTGTCTCCCAGATTGGGGTCTGACTCAATGTAGTGCACTGTCTTGGGAGCCTCAGAGCTTAGAAACTGAGCAGGGTCAAAGTCACACTGCCCCTTTCAGGCAGAGCTGCCAGGAAGAATCAAGCAAGAGTGTCTCCCACTGCATCCTTTTCAAATAATGAAAAATCAAAACTACTTAAATATTCAACAACAGAGACTCAATTAAATAAATGATGTTACAGCCATGGTATGAATACTATTTGGCCATTAAAAATAATTTTTAGGGGCACCTGGGTGGCTCAGTTGGTTAAGTATCCAACTCTTAATTCTGGCTCAGCTCATGATCTCACAGTTCGTGAGTTTGCACCACGCATCAAATGATCAGCAAGGAGCCTGCTTGGTATTCTCTTTCTCTCAAAATAAATAAATAAACTTTTAAAATAATGTTTGTACAGGAAAATGAGAATTGGATACAAATCAGGAAAGACAGTGTTATAAAATATAAAATATATACATAATAGCTACCATGAGCCTGGCACTGTGCTGATCACTTAAAGCCTATTATCCAGTTTAATCTACAAATCAATCATCTGATGTAGGTTCTATTATTATTTGTATTTTACCAAAAAGTTGAAGTACAGATTTGTTACATAGGTAATAAGTGGCAGAGTGCATATTTGAGGGGTGCCTGGGCGGCTTAGTCGGTTGAGCGTCCGACTTTCGCTTAGGTCATGATCTCGCGGTTCGTGGGTTCGGGCCCCGCGTCGGGCTCTGTGCTGACTGCCAGCTCAGAGCCTGGAGCCTGTTTCAGTCTGTGACTCCCTCTCTCTCTGACCCTCCCTGCTCACACTGTCTCTCTCTCTCCTAGAAATAAATAAAAATATTTTAAAAAATGGCAGAGTGCATATTTGAACCTATGAGTAGCTCAAAGTTTTGTAGTTAAATGTTATGAATAGATGAAACCAAAGAAAGGCCAGTAGGGTATTTGGTCATCCTGGGTAGTAAGATCACAGAACAATTTTATTTCCTACTTTTTTTTTTTTTTTTTTGCAATTCCCCATTCTCTCCTACTGCCAGTCCCCCTAGTAACCTCTAATCTACTTCTTGTCCCAGTGAGTTTTCCTATTCTAAACATTTCATATAAGTGGAATCATACATTTGTCCTTTGGTATCTGGTTTATTTTGTTTAGCATAATGTTTCAAGGTTCCTCCACGTTGTGAACATGTATTTACACCTCTTCCCTTTTAAGGGCTAAATAGTACCCCATTGAATGGATCCGTTGCTGCTATGAACATTTATATACAAATATCTGAGTTCTTGTTTTCAAATCTTTTGAGGTAGATGCTGAGGAGTGAAATTCTAGGTCAAATGGTAATTTTATGTTTAACTTCTTGAGGAACTGCCAAACTGTTTTTTCTACAGCAGCTATGCCAATTTTCTTATTTAAAAACTCATTTTTGAGAGAGAGAAAGAGAGAGAGAGAGAAACACACACACACACACACACACACACACACACACACACACACACACAGTGTGAGTGGGGAAAGCACAGAGAGAGAAGGAGATACAGAATCCCAAGCAGGCTCCAGGCTCTGAGCTGTCAGCACAGAGCCCAAAGGTGGGGTGGGGCTCAAACCCACAAATGGTGAGATCATGACCTGAGCAGACATAGGAGGCTCAACCAACTGAGCCACCCAGCTGCTCTGCCATTTTAATTCCTACCAGCACTATGAGAGGGTTCTGATTTTTCCACATCTTCATCAACACTTGTTATATTCCATTTAGTTTGTTATTCTTGCCATCCCACTAGGTCTGAAGTGGCATCTTGCTGTAGTTTTGATTTAGATTTTCCTAATGACTAATGATGTTGAACATACTTTCATATGCTTATTTGCCATTTGTGTATCTTCTTTGGATAAATGTCTATGCAAGTCCTTTGCCTGTTTTTTAATCGGGTTGCTTATCTCTCTGTTGAGTTGGAGTTCTTTATATATTCTGAATATCAAACCCTTATCAGATATGATTCCCAAATATAGCCTCCCATTCTGTGGCTTTTCACTCCTTGATAGCGTTCTTTGATGCACAAGTTTTTTACTTTAATGGAATCCAGTCACTTCTTTTTTTAGTCAGAAAAAACATGAAGTCATGTTTAAGAACGTTTTTTAATGATATGGGCAAACCAGGAGCCAAGGTTGTACATACATAATCTAACTAAAATTCAGTGTGAGTTAGATAATATGGAAGAATTAACCATTCCAGGAAGAATGAGAATCAAGGTCAATATATGGGAAGTGCTTACGTTGTCCTGTGTCACTAAGGTTGACCTGTAATAGCTGCTTCATCCCTTCCTCTCCTGCGGCAGCTTTCCAAAGACAGTCGTGCTTGCTGTTGTAAAGGGACTGAACCCTAAAAATTGAGCTTTCTGCAGCACCCAGGTCTGATTTATAGAGCTCCAAACAGGCCTCTCTCTAACTTACATCCCTCACCAGGACTATGACTATTTTAAAGATTGGTAAAGAACTTGTGAATGACCAACAGCATGAAGAGAGAAAAGGAAGTCCTTGCTTCGAAATGATAAGCTAAGACATCTCTAGCCTCCAAAACAGAAGGGCGCAACTTGAAATGCAGCCATGTGGATTTAGGTTAGACAACTGGTAGAACCTGACAAGAAGGCAAGGTAGACAGCAACTAGGAAGCTTTTTTAAAGGTAGTGTTTTCTAGACCCCATTCCTGCCCCACAGAATTACACGGTTTCAGGGGAGAACTGAAAGGAAATGCTCTGTGATTGCAATCTTCCCTCCTGTGCCAGGATACTCCTGTCTCCCACAAGGGCAACACTAGTGGTCTGGTGAGAACAAATAAGGTTTTCTTCACGGGGCACTCGGGAGCCCTGGAAAGAGTGTGAGACACATCGCCCTAACTGTAAGAAAGAAGGCACCTGAGAGATCTCCTATTCCACCCGCCCCCATATTAGTCAATAAAATAAATAACAATAAATAACAGCCCTCTTCCCCACCCAAGTTTTGAACTAAGTGAGAAATGGGGCACAGAAAACCAAAAGATGGAGATTAAAATGTCAGCTTTATTCCCGATAAGAGCTACACTGGATGGACATGACTTAGATGTGAGGTCAAATAGGCTTTCATCCACTGTTCCCAGAATAAATTCACCACCGAGTTACGGGCAGGGCAGAAAAACCCGCAGTCCTCATTTTATGGGGAATCTGCCTCTGTAACATACAGGAACACTGAGTAACTGCCCCCTTTCGTCAGATAGGCTGCCAGAGTAAACAAAGAGTTAAACTGAGCATGCCCAGAGCATTCTGCTGAACTCATTAATTAGATAATGCATACCTTCTTCATGGGGAAGGATGAAGAAAGGGTGGGGGAGAGTCTAGGAGTCTCACTTTAGTGATTTTCAAATGTTAGTGGGCATCAGAGTCACCAAGAAGACTTATTCCAGCACAGATTGCCAGGCTCCACCCCCAGCTCCCAGAACCCTGATTCAATAGGTGTGGGGTAGGGTCTGATGAACTGTGTGATTTCTTCATTGTCTTTGTTTTTGTTTTTTTTAAGAGTGCTGGGGTAAATTTTTTTTTTAATGTTTATTCATTTTTAAAGGGAGCATGAGCAGGGGAGGGGCAAAGAGAGAGGGGGACAGGATCCAAAGTGGGCTCTCCCTGATAGCAAGGAGCCTGACCAGGGGATCTCAAACTCACGAACCCCGTGAGATCATGACCTAAGCTGAACTCAGACGCTCATCTGACTGAGCCACCCAGGTGCCCCTGATAAACTGTGTTTTTTTAACAAGTTCCCTAGTGATGCTGATGCTGCCTATCTTGGTACCACACTTGAAAACCAAGGCTTGAAAAGAATCTCTCCACTTGGGATTTAAGGAGGAATAAGTGTTCCCTTTAACAGTCAGGATTTGTTTGGTTGCCAGTGACAGAAACCCAACTCAAACCGAAATAAAAAGAATTTATTGATTCCCTGTAACTAAATGATACAGCTGTTGAACAAACTTCAAGCTGGACCAGACTCAGAGACTCGAATGGGGTCTTTAGGACCTTTTCACTCTCTATCTCTCAGCTGTGCTTGTCCTACATGACTCTTGTGTCAAGGAGGGTTTCCCCTGGTGTGGGCAAGATGGCTCCCCTTTCGTTTTGTCCCCCAAACCAGTGTTTCTCAAACTTCAGAATGAATCAGAATCACCTGGAGGACTTGTTAAACCACAGCTACTGGGGCCAACCCAGGAGTTTCTGATTAAGTAGATCTGGGGAAAGCCCAAGAACTGGCAATTCTAACAAATTCCCAGCTGATCATTTTGATTCTATCAGAAGAAAGAGAGGATGCTGGAGAGACGCAAACAACAGGTGTTCACTACTCTTTGTTTTATAGATCAAAAACCCCCCAAGAGGTTAAATGGCTGGTCTGTTTTATCCCACTTAAAAGATAAAAGTTTTTCCAAACAACACATAGGCACAATAAAAAGAGCATGGGTTTTAAAGTTAGAAAACCTGATGTTAAATCCCATCCCCACCACTGACAAACTGAGTGGTGTAGGGCAGGTCACTAAATCTCTTTGCTCCTCTCTTTGGTATTTTGAAATGAAAATAACAGTCACACCTACTTATAGGGTGAGATGAGGGAGTGATTATTTATTGGAACATGTAAGAGTCAGTCCTTTTTGGTTAAAGAAGTGGTAGATAGATGGTGAGTCTTATTTTATTTCATTTTTATTTTTATTTTTTATTTTTATTAAGTCAATGTTCTCTATAGTAATGTTTTGTTATCTTTTAAAAATTTTTTTAATGTTTTTTAAATTTATTTCTGAGAGTTAGAGAGACAGAGAGAGAGAGAGAGAGACAGTGTGAGCAGGAGAGGGTCGGGGGGCGGGGGGAGACACAAAATCTGAAACAGTCTCTAGGCTCTGAGCTGTCAGCACAGAGCCCGATGCAGGGCTGGAACCCATGAACCGTGAGATCACAACCTGAGCCGAAGTCGGATGCCCAACCGACTGAGCCACCCAGGCGCCCCTATTTTATTTCATTTTTAGATAGATGGTGAGTTTTAAATTATTTTACAAGTCAACGTGGATAATAACATACATAAAAATTAAATGACACAGAGTTACTATTTTTGTTTTACTAGTAGTATTATTTTTCACCTACGCAATTAGAAAGATCAAAGAGTTAACAACACTATAGAGTGGAAAGTCAGGAGAAACATATTTTCATTCATTGCTGATTGGGCCTAGCTCAGCTCCTAGGATTTTCCAGTGTACTCAGGGACCCAGTGGCTCAAGAATTTCATCTCTTTGCCTGAGGGACTTTTCTGAACGGTGGTGGTCCATTGTTGCCACCAGGAGGCCAGCTCACGGAGTTAGGACGTACTCCCCTAGCCCCATCTCACAGCCCCTGCTTCAAGAGCAGCCTTCAACCAATGATTCTTGGGAGATGCAGCTCCTTCCTGTTTGTTTAGGAGAATCCGGACCAGATTTCATAATTTCTCAGTGGAATTAAGCTCCCGTCACCCACTGGGGGAGCTGGCTTCATGACACTTCCCTTAAATGGTTGCCTTCTCTTCCCTGGAGTGATGAAGTGAGTGATCCAGCAAATGGGCAGCAGGATGGGCAGTGTGAAGTGACGCAGGAAGTCCAAACAGGTAAAAGACACCATCCCAAGTTATAAAACCAGAATATTTAGGTGAGAGTAGAAAACCAGACTTTAAGTAAGGCCTCCATGCCAAATGAAGCCTGACCTATAGGACAGGGAGGTGGCAGTGATGCAAAGCTCTGAATAAGCAGAGATAAAGAGGAAAGCATTTTAGAGAAGATAACTTCTAGTGGAGATGTAGGATAAACCCAATATCCTGATGCATGGTAGAAAACTGTAAGATTTGGAATCAGACAGGACCAGAATTCAAATCCAGATCTACCTATATTATTGGGCACGATTACTTAACCCCTTGGATAAGGATAATAATGGGGCTTCAAACCCAGGCTGAGATATTTGGATTATATAGCTCCCACTGGTGTCCATGTTAGATGGTTGTTCTTCAGGATCTTCCTTGAACGCTTGCCCAAAGGCAGATCAAAAAGGAGAACAGATAGGAAATAGGAAAGTTATTTTCCTCCGTGCCCTGAGATCCCCAGACCTGGAGCCAGCTGGAGAATGATGAGGAGACAGAGTTCCCCAAATGAAATGCAAAGCCTCCCCAGGCGCATGGATAGGCTAAAGCTGGATGGGGCAGTGTGCCAAAGGGAGACCCTCCATTGCTGCCCTTGATGTCATCTTAGCCTCTGCTGGTCACTCCCACAACCTCTGTGGTCACCACTCCAAGCTCAAGGCCTGAGACATCCAAAGCCCTCTCCTACACTGGATCCTTGTTTCCCTCCCTTGGCCTCTTGACCTTTGATTCCTCACTTCCCTTTGTTTCTGTTTCACTCTCTGTTCCAGCTTTTCTGTCTCTGAATCAGTGCTTCCCTGTCTCTCTGTTTCTGTCTCAATTGCCTAAAGTTCTCTCTCCATTTTACTCACACTTCTCTCAATAACAAGCCTCTGCTCCCTGGACAATTTGTGTGTGCATTAGTAAAACCCCAAACAAAGCAAAACAAAAAAACCCCCAAAATACAGAGGCTTGGCTTATTCACAAAGCCTATCAATCTAAAAGCCAATGTAATCACTTAGATTCACACATAATACTAAAAAACCCAAAACCTTCACATTAAAGAATTACATATATAAAAGCCAAATCACAGGAAAAACTGGCAGGAAATTGAATTCACTGCTTATCAGATCTTTGAAGGAATATTAACTTTTAAAGCATTGAAGCAAAAGAAGAAATTACAAAGGAAAAGATGAACAGATTTTACTACATAAAAATGTGAAGCTTCTGTACAAAGAAAAGTAACAAGAGAAAGATAAAAATAGGCCAAGAAAATGCAGGAACCGTTCAAAGAATGAATATCTAAATTATATGAAGCTCACATCATAAAAAAAAAAAAATTAAAGCTTGAATAAACAATCTCCCATAAATAGAACTATAACCATAAGTCAACATAAGGAAAAGTGTTTAGCTTCATATTCTCAAATAAATGCAAATCAAAACATTAATAGCAATCATTTCCCTGCCATCATGCTAGTGAAAATTAAGACAGTGATAATACCCAACGGTGGTGGTTAAGTAAATTTTCACAATACTTTTGGAACACTCTTTGGCAATAATTATCAAGAAACTTTAAACTGTTTGTACCTTTGTCCCTTAATTCTAGTCCAAGAGATTTATCCTAAGGCAGCAAATTCTGAACTATGCCCCTTGGAACCTTAGAAGCTCTACAGAACTGTCCATGGGACTGCTAGGGAGGGTATTTATTGGCTAGAATTGGGGCTAAAAGCAAAATAAGTTAACCCTGCCTATCTTAAGCCAAAAGTCAACGCACTGAAACAAACTCAGAAGCTTGCAGAATCAATGGGAAGCTATACAACCAGATTCTGAAAAGAGGCAGGAAATGAGAATTCCAGAGGGCTAGGCAGTGGAACCACACCACAGGTCACAGAGCAAGGACAGTCAGGTACATGTGGCATTGCTGCTGAAAGGAAAATGACCTCCATTCACCACCACCACCACCACCCTGCCCCCTGCATCACATGCTCTTGTGATTTAAAGACCAGGAAAGGGGAGCACCTAGGTGGTTCAGTCAGTTAATCATCTGGCTTTGGCTCAGGTCATGATCTCAAGGTTCATAGGTTTGAGCTCCACACTGAGCTCTGTGCTGACAGTGCAGATTTTCTCTCTCTCCCTCTCTCTCTGATCCCTCCCCCCACCTTGTGCACTCTCTCTCTCAAAGTAAAATAAACTTAAAAAAAATAAAAAAGACAGGAAAGCATGTCTGATTGACTGAACCTAAATCACCTAGCTCAGGTTTTGCAAGGAAGCTGGCAGTGGAGGGTGCACAATCTGGGTCTTCGGTTTCCGAAGGGAAGATGGGAACTACCTCCCGGGTTTACACACATGTGGTCATCTCCTAGATAGAAGTCTTAAGTACTAACTGCAAGATGATACGGGTGCTGGACAGCTAGAAGGCAGGAAATACATCTGAGTGAGGGGGTGCTGACCACACAAAGTTCTAAGCCCTCATTCTCACTCCAGCCAAAGCCACCCCACTTCATCAGCTTTTCAAATATGCTTCCACGCAAGATTTTATTTGAAGGAAGGGTTGCACAGCTTCAACACTGTTGAGAAGCCCCTGTGACAACACTAACTCTTTTCTTCCGTGTTGCTTCCATACTGGAAGTAACACAATTCTGGCCAAAGAGGTGTAAGTCTACTTGGGGGCAAGGGGGACTCTGGATGACAAAAGTAAAAAGGAAGACCTGAAAGGCATTATCTCTCCCTCTTTTCTACCTTGAATGCTAATGCTATAACCAGAGCCTCAGCACTCATTTTGAGAACATGAACATGAGAAAAAGGTCCAGAGACCCAAAGCCAGCAGTCATCCACCTTTGTCTTTATTTTTTTTAAGGCTTTTTTTTTTTTTTAAGTAATCTCTACACCTAATGTGTGACTTGAACTTACAACTCCAAGATCAAGAGTCAGAAGCTCTATGGACTGAGCCAGCCAGATGCCCCGGTCATCCACCTTTAAATGACTTGTTATATGAGAAAAAGAATCTCTTATTATAAAGCCCTTTAGAAAAGTTTATTTTTGTTCTTTGCAGTTAAAAACATTGCTAATTGATACACCCTAAGAGAAAAAGCCAAAAAAAAAAGTAAATATATATTCTGATAAATTGTTCGTTACAGAATTTTCCAAGTTGGTTAACATTTTTTTAAGTTTTATTTATTTTTGAGAGAGAGAGAGAATGCAAGCTGGAAGGGGCGGAGAGAGAGGGGGACAGTGGATTCAAAGTGGGCTCCACACTGATAGCAGTGAGCCTGATGTCAGGCTCGAGCTCTTGAACCGTGCACAAATCATGACCTCAGCCAAAGTGGGATGTTTACCTGACTGAACCACTGATTTGCTCTGATTGACTTTTTTTTTTTTATAAAAGAAATGAATTTAGGGAACCTGAGTGGCTCAGTTGGTTAAGCATCTGACTTCGGCTTAGGTCATGAGCTCATAGTTCATGACTTCAAGTTCTGCATTGGGTGAGCTCTAGCCCCGCTTTGGGTGAGTTCAAGCCCCACGCTAGGTGAGTTTGAGCCCTGCTTCAGGTAAACATGAGCCCCACTTTGGGCAAGCCCTACTTTGGGTGAGCCCCAATTCTCCCACTCCACCTCCCATCCTGTCTGCCCTTCGCTCACTTGCACCCCCCCTCACCAAAACAGAAACAAAAACAAAAACAACAACCACCCTGAATTTAAGTATCCAATTGTAGGAGATTGCTTAAATAAATTACAGGCTATCCACTGGTTGAACTATTATGCCTATTTAAGCCAGATAAGAATGAAGTCTTTATATCCTTATGATAAAACAATAATTAAAACACAATATATAATTTTATCTATATTATCATAGTATACATCAATGCCCAGCTACGTACAGTAGCTACCATCACTTTTTAAGGAACTGAATCACTCACAAGCACCTGGTTAGCAGAGTAGCCCTAAACAACCAGGTTCTTTGCCTTGGGGTTCTATGACCCCTCCTCTTCACACAGCTGATTAGGTCAAGAATGGGCAACAGATCCAGAGTAGCCAACATCCTCTGAGCTGCTTCGCTGCAAAACTCTAGTCAAACAGGGGTGAAATGAGCCAACAGGTTTCTCATCCTTTGGAATCCAAGTTCGGGAATTCCAAGAGAATCAGGTAAGTCACCTCAGGAACTGAAGCTTAAAGGATACATAGATCATGAGGTCAAGTGTGGGAATGAGAGGCTATAAACATGTGTGTTATAAAGAACCAGAAATATTAAACTAAGAAAAGATACAAAGTGTCAAAGTCAGCCAGGCGATGGAGAGAAAGAGTAAACAGAGAAGCAACAGATGAGTAGCTAACTTAGGTAAATAACAGAGTGTTACAGTGAAGGTCAGGAAGTTTTGCTGAGTCTTGGAAAGCTGCCTTAGATCGAGAACAGCTTTCCAGCTCCAGTCCAACACACCTAGCTGGACTCCAGTGCCTTCTACTGAATTTCAGTGGGATTCTTTTCTTTTCCCTTTTGGCTAAATGGTTTCAATTAGTCCCCGTAACCTGTGTGAGAATGCCTTCCTGGGAATGATAATAGCCTGGCATCGGTATAAATATAATTACATAAAAACACTCTGCAGGGGCACCTGGCTGACTCAGTCAGTTGAACGTCGGACTCTTGCTTTCAGCTCAGGTCATGATCCTAGGGTCATGAGATAGAGCCCACGCTGGGCTCTGCTCTGACAGCATGGAGCCTGTTGGGGAATTCTCTGTCAGCATCTGTGCTGGGTGTGGAGACTGCTTAAGATTTCCCCTTTCTCACAGGGCACCTGGATGGCTCAGTTAAGTGTCTGACTTCGGCTCAGGTCATGATCTCACAGTTTGTAAGTTCAAGCCCCACATCAGGCTCTGTGATGTCAGCACTTCAGATGCTCTGTCCCCCTATTTCTCTGTCCTTGCTTTCCCTGCTTGCATGACCTCTTTCTCTCAAAAATAAATGTAAAAAAAAAGATTTTCTCTCTCTCCTCCCTCTACCACTCCCACACTTGCACATGTGGATGCACGCACCCCCATGCTATCTCTCTCAAATAAAATAAATACAAAAATACAAAAATAAAATTAAAAATTTGCATGTAGAAAAATTCTTTACATATATACAAATAAAAACAGAAACATAAAAACAATTGACTTTAGGAATTCAGTATTGTTGCTCTAATGTTTTTACATTAAATAAAATTATGTTAGTCACAGGATATAAAATCAATATACAGAAATTGGTTGCACTTCTATACACCAATAATGAAGCACCAGAAAGAGAAATCAAGGAATTGATCCCATTTACAATTACACCTAAAACTAAAATACCTAGGAATAAACCTAACCAAGGAGGTAAAAGATCTGTATGCTGAAAACCAGAGAAAGTTTATGAAAAAAATTGAAGAAGACACAAAGAAATGGAAAAACATTCCATGTTCATGGATTGGAAAGAACAAATATCATTAAAATGTCAATACTACCCAAACCAATCTGTACATTCAATGCAATCTCTATCAAAATAACACCAGCATTCTTCACAGTCAGATCAAACAATTCTAAAATTTGTATGGAACCAGAAATGACCCCGAATAGCTAAAGTAATATTGAAAAAGAAAATCAAACCTGGAGGTATCACAATTCCAGACTTCAAGCTGTATTACAAAGCTTTAATCATCAAGACAGTATGGTACTGGCACAAAAACAGACATAGATCAAAGGGATAGAATAGAGAACCCAGAAATGGACCCACAAATGTATGGCCAACTAATCTTTGACAAAGCAGGAAAGAATATCGAATGGAACAAAGTCTCTTCAGCAAAAGGTGGTAGGAGAAATGGACAGCAACATACAGAAATGAAATTGGACCACATTCTTATGCCACACATAAAAATAAGTTAAAAATGGATGAAAGACGTAAATGTAAGATAGAAAATCATCAAAATCCTAGAGGAGATAACAGGCAGCAACCTCTTTGACCTTGGCCAGAGCAACTTCTTACTAGACATGTCTCTGAAGGCAAGATGGAAATAAAAGCAAAAGTGAACTATTGGGGCTTCATCAAGATAAAAAGCTTCTGCACAGCAAAGGAAACTATCAACAACACTAAAAAGCAATTGAAGGAATGGAAGAAGATATTTGTAAATGATATATCTGATACAGGGTTAGTATCCAATCTGTAAAAAACTTATCAAACTCAACACCCAAAAAACATATAATCCATTGAAGAAATGGGCAGAAGACATGAATAGACATTTTTCCAAAGAACACATCCAGATGGCCAACTGACACATGAAAAAATGCTCAACATGACTCATCATCAGAGAAATACAGATCAAAACCACAATGAGATACCACCTTACACCTACCAGAATGGCTAATATTAACAACTCAGGAAACAACAAATGCTGGTGAGGATGTGGAGAAAGGGGAGTCCTTTTGCACTGTTGGTGGGAATGCAAACTGGTACAACCACTCTGGAAATGTATGGAGGTTCCTCAAAAAATTAAAACTAGAACTACCCTACGACCCAGCAATTGCACTAATAGCTATTTCTTTATCCAAAGGATACAGGAGTGCTATTTCAAAAGGGCACATACAACCCCAATGTTTAGAGCAGTGCTATCAACAATGGCCAAATTATGGTAAGAGACCAAATGTTCATCGATGGCTAAAGAAGATGTGTATATATATATGTATATATATACACACACACACACACACACACACACACACACACACACACACAATGGAGCATTACTGAGCAATAAAAAAGAATGAAATCTTGCCATTAGCAACTACGTGGATGGAACTGGCGGGTATTATGCCAAGTGAAATTAGCCAGAGACAGTAAAAGAAATATCTTAGTATTTCACTCATATGCGGAATTTAAGAAATACAGCAGATGAACAAAGGGGACAGGAAGGAAAAAGAAGATAAAAACAGAGTGGGAGTGGGGCGCCTGGGTGGCTTAGTCGGTTAAGCATCCAACTTTCGCTTAGGTCATGATCTCGCGGTTGGTGGGTTCGAGCCCCGCGTCGGGCTCTGTGCTGACTGCCAGCTCAGAGCCTGGAGCCTGCTTCAGATTCTGTGTCTCCCTCTCTCTCTGACCCTCCCCTGCTTGCGCTGTCTCTCTCTCTCCTAGAAATAAATAAAACATTAAAAAAAAATTTAAAAAAAAAAGAGAGGGAGGCAACCCATAAGAAACTCTTCAATACAGAGAACAAATTAAGGGTTGCTGGAGGGGAGGTGGGTGGGGGATGGGCTAAATAGGTGATGGGCATTAAGGAGGGCACTTGTTGGGATGAGCACTGGGTGTCATATGTAAGTGATGAGTCACTGGGTTCTACTCCTGAAACTGATACTACCCTGTATGTTAACTAACTTGAAGTTAAATAAATTACTTACTCTACAACATTTTAAAAAAAGAAACAAAACCAAGAAAGAGTAAACATGGGGTTCAGGAAACAGAGGCTCCCACCCAAGAGTGCAGTGAAAGGGAAGTCTCAGATGTCAGTCATGAAACCAGACCATGCAATGATTGAAGAGGCAGCCAAGCTTAATCGACAGCATGACTGAGGGCTGAAAAAACTGTAGGAAATTGTAAAAGCACATTATTCTTTTGTCCGTAGGAAAAAGGCAACAGCCATTTGAAATTCTAGGGAAAACAAAAATGAAGACAAGAAAGTCTTGCCCAAATATGATGAAAATAATAGGGGTATGATTTTAAGCAATTGATAATGTATAAGAAAAGAGAATCCTCTTGGTCCTGATACTAAAAACATTTCCCCCTACAAAGCCCCAAAGAACTGTTGGGAAGAAAATACAACCCTAGTGGCTATCTGGTTCAGCAGCGAGCTGTATTTACTCACTCAACAATATAAATGCTGTGTATTCACTTTTACCTTTTAAAATTAATCAATAGACAAAGCACACACCCAGCAGTAGACATAAATAAATGTTAGCAGGTTTGGTAATGCAAAAAAATAAATAAAAATTTTAAAAAACCTCTGTGCATATAGCCAGGAACATAAGCTAATAAAAACAATTGATTTGTCGGAGAAAGAAGTTTGTGGCTATCTCTTTTGAGGAATTCATTATTGTTGCTCTAATGTTGTTTTTACATTAAATAAAATGTTTTAAAACCACTGTCGAACTGCCAGAGTAAAGCCTTAAATATGTGCATACTATCTGACCCTGCAATACTGCTTCCAAGGATTGAAGAATATAATCAGAAATAATGCATGAAAATGTACGTTCTTGGGCACTCATCACAGTATTGTTGTAGTGGGGAAAAAATGGAAACCACTTAAATGCCAAACAACAGAGTATTGATTAAATAAATTATGATATATCCACATAATGGGATTCTGTACAACCATTAAAAATCATATTGTAGAAGAATGTTGGTTGTTACAGAAAAGGTTCATGATTTGCTCCTAAGAAGTAAAACCAAGATGGGGCGCCTGGGTGGCTTAGTCGGTTAAGCGTCCGACTTTCGCTTAGGTCATGATCTCACAGTTCGTGGGTTCGAGCCCCGCGTCGGGCTCTGTGCTGACTGCCAGCTCAGAGCCTGGAGCCTGTTTCAGTCTGTGACTCCCTCTCTCTCTGACCCTCCCCTGCTCACTCTCTCTCTCTCTCCTAAAAATAAATAAAACATTTAAAAAAAAATTAAAAAAAAAAAAAAAAAAAGAAGTAAAACCAAGCGAACAAACAAAAAGCCCTACAAAATGCTTACCATTTTGGCGCCTTTTATTTATTTTGGCGGGGTTTGGGAGAAAACCATGTATTTTTTAGGGTCAGTAAAAATATTGACACGGAAGGACAGACACTAACAAGTAACAGTGGTTGTCATTGGGCTGAGAGGAAGGGAATGAATAAAAGAAATGTTTGTATTTTTCTTTTATGATATTCCGCTTCTCTCGTGTTTTTCCACCTGGAATATCTTATTTATAACTACGGAGGGGGAGAAAACGAGCGATCCCACCCCCCCCTTAAGAAAAACCTGCTGCCCACCGGTGTGCCTAGGGAACCACCGCCACACTTGCCACCACCTCCCACATCTTCCCCCTTCCCCCCCGCCCCCCCGCGAGATTGGGGGAAGCCCGAAGCACTAACAAAAGCCGAGTTGCTGTCAGCGCAAAGCGCGCAGGTAACAGCCAGGAGAGCAGACCCGAGCTCAGATGCGAAGGCGCGCACGCTGGCGGGCGAACCCTGCAGCAGCCAGCCCGGAGTCGCGGAGCTCTCGCCCCCTCCTCCGCGCAGGCCACCGGGAACGCGCTTGGAGGCGTGCCTCGGGGGTCAGCGCGGGCCCTGGGCCCCCACCGCGGTGCCGCGGGCACCGCTGGCGCGGGGCGCCAACCGGCTGTGCTGTCAGAGGGATGGGGCTTCAAGCCAGGGAGAAGCCAAGCCACCTAGGCGGAAGCGGCAGTGCCGGAGACCCAGCCCGGCCGGGGCCGCGGAAAGCCGCCTGGGGCGCCCGCAGCCCGCGCGCCCGCTGCCCGGGAGCCGCAGCGCGCGCGGGGCCGCGGCCAGGCGGGGGCAGGGAGGGCTGCGCCCGGAGCCGGGCGCGCGCCGGTCACGTGCCTCCGTTCGGCGGCCCAGGCCGGCCTCCCCCGCTGGCGTTCGCCCCGCCTGCCCGCCCAGGGGGCTGTCCGGCTTGTTTTAAAAAGACAAAACCCAGATATTATGGTGACCGAAGAAATATGGAAATGAGAGTTCGAGGACAGATTCGGCTCTTCACTCGTGACCATGAGCAGGTCCTCTGCTGCCTTATGCCCCAGTTTCCCGTCTGTGACATCCATGGGGACAATGCTAATATTTACCCCAGTGGGTAGCTCTGAGTCTTATTAATGAAGATAAAAATGACCTAAGAAAGGATATGTGAAACCTGCTTCCTAGGTTATGAAAGCCTAAGCCGATGTCAGTCCTTGCTCATCAGATGTATGCTTTTTAGTTCTTTAATTTCGAAAGTTACTTGTACAAATGGCACCTCACTGCTTTCCACTTTCCACAATTTACAATGGAAGACTCCACAGAAAAATGATAATCGAGAGATAGGAAGGAGAGCAGATCCAAAGCCAAACACACACCTTGCCAAAGTAAAGATCGATAAAATATTTGAGATTGAGGTTTCTTTTTTAATGTTTTTTAATGTTTTATTTATTTTTGAGAGAGAGATGGAGACAGCGTGAGCAGGGGCGGGTCAGAGAGAGAGGGAGACACAAAATCAGAAGCAGGCTCCAGGCTCTGAGCTGGCTGTCAGCAGAGCCTGATGCGGAGCTTGAGCCCACCAACCGTGAGATCGTGACCTGAGCCGAAGCCGGTCGCTCAACCGCTCAACCGACTGAGCCACCCCCTGGGATTGAGTTTTGAATTTAGTTCTGAGTTTCCCAACGGAGAGGGTGTATGGTAGGGCTCAGTCCATTAAGCCTCCAGGCTCTGACTTCTGCTGAGGTCATGATTTCATGGTTCAAGGCTTCAAGCCCCCATTCTGGGTCTGCACTGACAGCTCAGAGCCTGGAGCCTACTTGGGATACTATGTCTCCGTCTATCTCTGTCTCTTCTCTGTCCCTCCACCACTGGCACTCTGTCTCTGTCTCTGTCTGTCTCTCATAAAAATAAACACTAAAAAAAGAGAGAGAGCTAAGGTATGAAAGGAACCATGATCAGATATGTTGTTCTCTTTATTGGGAAAGAAGATTAATACAGAGGAAAAGATGAAGCAGGGTAAGTGTCTTCTGGGGGGAAATGGGATGTTTTCTAAATCCACACTGCTTGGGTATCAGTCATTTGTATGCTACCGTCAGCTGTTTTGCTGTGTCTTTATGTCACATGTGTTTTTAGTTAGTGAATACTTTAAAAGAGTCTAACAAAAATCTTTTCCCAAGAAAAAGTATACCCATTCTTTAAGTGCTTGCTTTATATTTTCCCTAGTATACTGCACTTTATTAAAAAATACATAGCCACCGGGGCACCTGGGTGGCTCAGTGGGTTGAGCCTCCGACTTTCACGCAGGTCATGATCTCACAGTCAGTGAGTTTCGAGCCCCATGTTGGGCTTGCTGCTGTCAGCATAGAGCCCGCTTTGGATCCTGTTCGCCTCTTTGCCCCTTGCCTTCTCTTTCTCTTTCTCTCACTACTAAATTAACATTAAAAAAATATGTAACCGTTAAAATAGAAAATGCTCATCTTCTGTCCTCCTAAGATCATCTAACCTGATGTGTTCGTATGTGAACATAATGTGTGTGGTCTGTGTATACCACACGTGGGGATCCCCTGCTCTGGCTGTCTGACGAGCTCTTTACAGGGGTGATGGCATGTCCACCCTGATGGAGATCCTAGTTATCAGTAGGGCCAGCCCCCGGACATCACTGAGGAAAGTGAGCACCAGCAAAGGGACCACCTGCCGAAGATTACACATCCGTGGAGGGATGGGCTGAGGCATCCTGACCTCAATTCCAGTGTCCTTGGCTCCCCCTTACTCCCTGCCTCCCCATTGTACCTTCCCCCACCAGCCTATAGGTCCCTCAGTCAGGACCTCCTCACGAGGTCCCACTAATGTGCTCATATCTGATTCTGAGAGGAAATAAATGGATACAATTTGGGTGACTCCTCAGAACAACCTTGGATTCCTTCCTGGTCTCTCACAAGATTTTGAACTCCAGGAAAGGAAGAGCCATGATTCAGGAGGCTGATGAGGAACAGTAGGTGTGAATGTGGAATTCTCTAGACCTCATCTTAACAAATAAGTGGTAGGGCACCTGGGTGGCTCAGTAGGTTAAGCAGTTAAGTGTCTGACTTAGGCTCAGTTCATGATCTCATGGTTCTGTGAGTTGGAGCCCCACATTGGGCTCTCCGCTGTCAATGTAGAGCCCACTTCCAATCCTCTGTCTCCTTCTTCTCTGCCCTTCCCCCGCTCACATGTGGGCGCTCTCTCTCTCTCAAAAATAAACAAAAAGAAAGAAAGAAAGAAAGAAAGAAAGAAAGAAAGAAAGACCAGTAAGTGGTGAATATGCTTTGAACAAATTGCACAGGATCAAGAGAAATGGCCAGAGGAGGGGAAGAATTTCTAGGGCTCAGCATGTCTGACAGGCTGCAGCATCTGGTGGGGTAATTTGTGCCCTGAAGGAAGGCACCTTGCAGAGGAGACAGCTCAGGGCCACCAAGTGACACTGAGCCAGCCTGAGGAAGGGAGGTTGTTTAAAGTGGGCTCCCGAGGCCCCATCCTTTCCCAATTGGTCCACCTGACATGATGCCTACTTGTAACATGTCCTAAGCTGGTCTTGAGCTAGCAGAGTCCCACACGGGTCCCAAAGAAAGCTGTATCCAAGGACTAAAAGGTGGTAACCCAAAACCCAGACGCGTCCCCCCAGGGCCAGACAGGGATATGTCCCCTTCTTGCAGATACTTCCCAGGACCCTTGCAAAGCAAATGAGCAGTGCTGCCTTGGCCCAGAGAGAACAACCTTCAGAGCTCATCCAGAGCTAAGCTCTAATGCAGATTCTGGATGGGAAGAATACAGAGACCCTGGAAAGTCTAGTAGTCATAATGCCAATACTCAGGGCAGATGTGGGGATTGCCTTTTTGGGTCCCCTTAGCCTCTGCCAGGTGTTGCTGTGTGGGAGACAGTGGGCTGCAGGAACAAGCCCCGGATGAAGAGGCAGGGGGCTAGAGTTCCCGCTCTGGCTCTGTGTGACACTGGGCCAATCGCTTTGCCATCCTGGGCTTCAGTTTCCTCATCTGCACAATTATTTTTCTAATTCTTGTTCTGCCACAAGATTTAGGAAATTTAGGTTCTGAGGTCAGACAGACTTGGTTTCTATTCAGATTCCTCCCAAAGGAACTCAGAGGTCAGTAGAGGACACAGACGCCCAAACAAAGATACACAATAGAGACTGGCATAAAAGCAAGGCAACACCGTGAATGGCAGAGCGGGGTCTAGAATGCAGGATCTGGACTCTAATGCAGAGACGCATCGAACAGATAATGATCGTACATGTGATGGGTGCTGTGGAGGGAAAGGAGAGGATGCTCTGGGAACACAAAACAGAGCATAAGATGACAGAAGCCATGTGAAAGATTTTGGACATTCTTTAAAGAGTCCCAGGAAAGCATTTAATCCCAAGTATAATGGTAAGAGTCTGCTGCACTGGAGACTTGGAGTCGAAGGATTCGAAGGATTACATGGATGCAAGAGTAGAGGCACAGAGGCCTGCTAAGACACTCTTGCAGTGGAAATGGAATGGGTTAGGGTAGTGAGGAGATGAGGCCAATTCAGTAGAACCATCAAGACTCAATGACAGATTCAGTATGAAAAAGGGAAAAGAGAGGGCAATGTTAAGGAGGACCCTTGTGATACTGGAATGAGCAATAGAGTAAATGACGGTGCCATCTAAGATTGGGGTATGAGAGGAAGAGAGCTTTCACGGGAGAAGAGCTTTAGTTCAACTTTGGCCGTGTTAGATTTTCTAGTTGTGATGGTGGCTGTTTTGATTGTTTCGGTCTGACTTTGATTGAACTTCAGCAGACGAAGTTCGACCATGAAATTGAGAAAGCGGTTAAGTACCTGAGGCTCTTGGGCAGAGAGGAGTGGGCTTTGGAGTTAACCCAATATGGCAGCCGCAGTCACACTGGACAAGGAGGGGCAGCCTACGGAGCCCTGCAGCAGAGTAGGAAATGGATGGGGCACAGGCTCTGAATGACACCCATTGGTTTCTCTTCCCTCTTTACCACGAGCCGTGTGACCATTGCTTCATCCATCTGAGCATAAGACTCCTCATTTGTAAAATGGAAATGATGTTAGCAACCTCTCTGAATTGTCATGAGACTTACGCTTTAATACAGCTCACAGTTCGAAAGATTCTCATTTGCGATATGTGATGATATTTCAGACAGGCACCTTCTACTACATCTTTATAAGCTTGGTGCAAAGTCTAATACCAAGCCATTTCTTTCAATAAAATAAGACATCCAAAGTACTTATCTTGGTAGAAATACAGTGTCGCATATGTTTATGCATATATTCTGGAGATAGACAGCCCTGGGTTCAAACCTGGGCTTCCTCGCTTCTGACCTGTGTGACTCTGGGCAATCATTTACTGAGTTTCCTTTCTGAAAAATCGGAAGAATAATGGAGCCAGCTTCATGGATTGTTGCATGAATTAAATGAAATAATGATGGAAAGGACCTTGCACTTACTATGTGTTCCCAAAATGCCAATTATTATTATTATTTGTAACTCGGTGTCTGGCACACAGTCAGTATTCATTACGTTTGTTTCCCTGCGCCCACCCCTCCACTCCTCCGCCCTCCGCAGGTCCATCTGCACACGCTTTATGTACACAGGCCTTACTCAGTGTCTGTTCTCAGAGGAACCAGTGCTAAGTTCTAATTCCTCCCGACACCCCCAGTTCAGCTCTCTCCACAGCAATCAATTCTTCCCCATCATTCAACAAGCATAGCAGATAATATAGGACACTGTGGTGTTGTTCTCAAGTACCAGCTCCCCTCCCTCACTGGGAATGTAAGAGACAGAGGCTCTAGGCCATATGCTCACATCATCAGCTGTGTTTCCATGACGACCAGCCCAGCATAACTAGATGTTTCAGCAGAGATGAGCTGTGACACCCAGCTCTCCACAGAATGTAGCTGACTAGCTATTATTATATTCCTTACACTGACGCTGACCTAAGGGCTGAAGCAGGCTAGATATGGCTCTGAGGGGTGGGGAAGTTTTTGTTTGTACATGTAAGAGACTGAATTTGGGAATGCATTTGGCCGTCCACTGCTGCACTAACTGCTTTGGCTGTAATATCTTAAAAGAAATCTAAAAAAATCTGTTGTAAATACCACCACAAAGGAAGGTACCCTATTACTATGTAAACGAAATGAAAACACAGACCTAATACTTCCGAGGAGGGTCACAGCAGACTTCTTTTTTCTTTTAGAACACTTCATTTTAACACAGTCTTTGGTATTCTCTCTATTTTAAAAAAGGGAAACAAAACATGGTATAAATGTGTTATTTAAGGTGCTTTTGACTTCAAGTAGCAGGAAACCTAACTAAATTAGATTAAATAATTAGGACATTTGTTACCCAATGCTCCAGGAAATCTAAAAGTATGCCATTCCGGGGCTGGTTAATTTAGTGGCGTAGGGACAACACCAAGATCCAAGTGCTTTCCATCTTTCTGCTCGCCTTTCCTTAGTATGTCTGCAATATCTGTCCTTGCGGTTAAGAGATGAGCAAAGAATTTCCAGATGTCACAAGCAGACATTTCATCTCCGAAAGAGAAGAGGAGCATCGGTCCATCCCATTTTGGTTGTGAGGAGAACCTCTCTCAACCCTTCCCCAGCAGACTTCCTATCAGGTCCCCTTCATCATGGATTCAGGGTCCAGGATTTGGATTTTATCCTGAGGGAAATGGCGAACCATGAAAGGACTTTCAACCAGCTGATGGAGTCCTAGATTTCTGTTTCAATTAAACAGTTATATGAAGGATGGAATCCAGGGAGGGAAAGATGAAAAGTAGAGAAACCTGTTAACAAACTCTTTCAAGGTCCATATAAGAGACACTGAAGTCTGAACTAAGTCAGTGGTGCTAGAAATCGGGGTGGGAGTTAGTTAGGAAGGTAGATGGAAGGCAGTGGAGATGGTCAATTGTCAATGACATCAGACACGAAGATGGATTGGGTAGAATATTTCTTAGATTTCTTATTTTTGTGTCTGAGTACAAGAGTCTTAACACTAACTGAGCTCAAGAACATCACAGGAGCAAATTTGAGGGAACTGATGATTAGCTCAATTGTATAAATATTGAATCGAGGGACCCGGTCTATCCTGGGAGTAGGGCAATAAAGAGGTTGGAAGTTCAGAAAAGAGGGAGCTGGGAGTTGTCAGCGTGTAATGGACTGGTGAGGAGTGGGTGAGATCACCGAGGATCCTAATAGTGTTAGATCCTACAGAGGAGTGAGGAAGATCCACTTTCACAACTGGTTGGGAATTATTCAGATGAGACCATAAACTCAGCAGAGGCAAACTCTTTCCAGAAGACTGACTTTGGAGGGGAGCAGAGAGATAACTCAGCAACTGAGAGGGGGTGCAGGAGGGTTTTGTGCATGTGGAATGAGGCTTGAGCATGTTTGAAGGCTGAAGGGAGGAACCTAGAGCCAGGGAGATGCTACAGTTACCTTGCTTGACCCAGTTATGGGACAATTTTGGAGCAACACTCCAACAGCCACATTGTCTCTTCCCCCAGCTCCATTCCAGAGGGTCCCTCGGGTTGGCTCTGCAACAGGGGGCTGCCAGGTGTCCCTCCGCTTCTGCTCCTTCAACGACATTCATCGACGCACCCTTATTGTTCTTGGAAGATACAAGGGAATGATCATGGTCCTCACTTAGTACCGGCCTACTGGGAATTATGCAAAATACTGGCTGCCTCTCAGATCACCTTATTAGTGCCTCGGGGTGGTAATTTCATGGAAATAACTCTGAGGCAGAGTTGAGCTACCTAGCGGGGAGCCTTTTACACTAGGCATCTGTCTTCTATATCCTTTCTGCCTCTTTTGGGGCCAGCCCAACTGTCCTCAGGCCAGACTCTCAGAGTCTGCACCTCCAGCCTCCCTGCTTCCTTCAGATGCAGAGTGTGTTTGCCCTGGCCTGTCACTCACTGTCCATCCCTTGGTGGCACAACTTGAACTGGCACAAAGAGTATGGGACACATCTTTGGAGGGTGAGTGATGTGTAACCTGGAGGAGACTCAGGAAAAGCTGTCAACAGTGCACAGACCCCATCAGAGCCTGGGACAAAACTGTTACCTTCACAGCCACAGTGGGACATATATTGAAGTATCGACTTCCCTATAGAAACTATTTGCCTCATCTCGGGAGTTTACCCCCAAGAACCATATTACTACTACATAATCCTATTTCTCATCCCCATCATTGGCTAAGTGGTCCAGGGTGGACATTGGGCCCAAGAACTTTACACATAATCTTTCCCATATCAGAATCCCAGTGCCCGCCTCTCTAACGCATACTAGGCACTTGGTAAATATTTCTTGAATTCATTTTTTATGTTTGCAGCCACCATATGCTGTTTGCTTTACCAAGAAGGCTCTTTCTCCATCGTCACCAATTAGCTAATGCCTACTCATCCTTTCAAGCTCACCCAAAACATCATCAACCCTGTGACACCCTCCCTGCTTCTCCAGCTCCAGGCTCTTCTGGAATAATCAGAGCTTATATCTGAAGTATAACTCTGCACTCTGTATTGCAAATATTTTCTTTTTCCTCTGTTACGTTGGCTTCTTTAGATAGATAGATATCCTAATGCGTTTGAGATTTAACTTGTCAATCGATAGACATTTATTTTGTTTCCATTTTGGCTATTGTGAATAAGGCTGCTGTGAACGTTCATGTACAAGTTTTTGTGCAGATGTACGTTTCCATTTCTGTTGGAATTGCTGGGTCATATGGTAACTCTAGGTGTAATGTTTTGAAGAATTGCTAGGCTATTTTCCCAAGCTGCTCTACCATGTTACATTCCCACCAACAGTGGATGAGGATTCTAGTGTCTCCACATCCTCAGTAATGCTGGTTTTTCTCTTCTTCATTTTAGCCAATACTGGACATGAAGTGGTATCTTCTTGTGGTTTTGATTAACCCTTGAACAACACAGGAGATAGGGACACCAGCCCCCCATGTAGTTAAAAATCTGCATGTAACTTTTGACTCTCCAAAAACTTAGCTACTAATAGCCTACTGTTGACTGAAAGCGTTACTGATAACATAGACAATTAACACATATTTTATATGTTATATGATCACATACTGTATTCTTAGAATAAAGTAAGCTGGAGGGAAAAAATGCTATTAAGAACATCATAAGGAAGAGAAAATACACTTACAGTACTAGACTGTATGTATCCCCCCAAAATCCATGTCTAACTGGATCTGCACAGTTCAAATCTGTGTTGTTCAAAGGTCAACTGTATTTCTCTAATGATTAGTGGTGTTGAGCATTTTTTCGTGTGCTTAAGGGCCATTTAGTATATATTTTTGGTGAAATGTTTATTCAAGTCTATATCCTTTTTAAAAATTTTTTTAAATGTTTATTTATTTTTGAGAGAGATAAATCATGAGCAGGAGAAGGACAGAGAGAGCGGGAGACACAGAATCTGAAGCAGGCTCCAGGCCCTAAGCTGCCAGCACAGAGCCTGCTGCGGGGCTCAAACTCAGATCATGACCTGAACCAAAGTTGGACACTAACCCAACTGTGCCACCCAGGTGCCCCTCAAGTCTATTGCCCGTTTTTAAATTGGGTTATTTGTCTTTTAATCATTAAACTGTAAGAGTTCTTTACATAATTTGAATACAAGTAAGATGTATAATTTGCATATATTTTCTCCCATTATGTGGGGTGCCTTTTTAGAAACACTCTTGATGGTGTCCTTTGAAGCACGAAATTTTAAATTTTGATGAAGTCCCATTTATTTATTTTTGCTTTACTTTTAAAAAATTTTCTAAAGTTTTTAAAAAGTTTTTTAATGTTTTATTTATTTCTGAGAAAGAGAGACACCGCATTAGCAGGAGAGGGTCAGAGAGAGAGGGAGATACAGAATCTGAAGCAGGCTCTGAACTGGCTGTCAGCACAGAGCCCGACGCAGGGCTTGAACCCACGAACCATGAGATCATGACCTGACCCGAAGTCGGACGCTTAACTGACTGAGCCACCCAGGCCACCCCTAAAGTTTATTTTGAGAGAGAGAGAGAGAGCGCTCACATGAGTAGGGGAGAGGCAGAGAGAAAGGGAGAGAGAATCTTATGCAGCCTCTGCACAGTCAGCACAAAGCCTGACACGGGGCTCCAACTCACAAACTGTGAGATCATGACCTGAAATGAAATCAAGACTTGGACACTTAACCGACTGAGCCACCGAGGCGCCCTCGTTTCTTTTGCTTTTGGTGTTGTACCTAAGAAGGCTTTACCTTACCCAAGGTCATGATTTACTCCTAGGAGTTTTATAGTGTTAGCTCCTGCATTTGGGTCTATCATCCATTTGGATTAAAAAGGTTTAATCTTAAATTAGGTATAAATTATATTTCCTCCACTCCTCCATCCCAGGCTTAGGTTGGGACCCTGATTGTTTAGAGTGGAAACAGGGGGTGAAATACAGCATGAAGATACTTCTTCTCCTTAATAAGGGGAAGGGCTCCCCCTTATTGATGTCTTCTTTCAAAATGAGAGAGCTCTATTAGTGTGACATACCCCTTTATTTACTCTGTGGACAGAAAGTAGAGTGACTTATCTGACTCATAAATTTGAAAATAGTCTGGATATGTTTGATTCAAGGATTTGGTTTTTCCCCCTTATTTTTCTTGGGTGAAAGCATGCCAGCAGGAAGCAAAAGTTATCTTCTGTTCCTCCTTGTCGTAAGTCTTACCTGGGCAGGACCTTATGTCTGCAGGGCTGCTGCGGTCCAGCACTGCCTCCGCTGGACAGCGAGTGTGCATAATTTCGGATTTGAGCTAGTTGACTTGTTTGGTTCTTACTGAAAGCTACATGCCTCAACTTAGCCTTGACTGTGAAAGAGATCGTATTTTGGTTGCCATCTACCTAACTTATTCTTTGTCTAATTCTCAATTTGTTTAGAATCCAGACAGTGAGAGGGGTACTCTTACTGGGCACATCAGAGACTAATAACCATTTTCCTACTTTAAGCTTCTAGTTTTTGGAAGCGGGCAAGAAGAAAAAGGACACATGTCTTAATTTGACTGTCTCTGGTAACAGTTTTCCCTCTGTTGCTTGCTGTTGCTTCTCTGGCTGATAGTGACTGGCCAAGGATGACCTCTGTCAGATTTCCAAACATAGGCTCTCTCATGGAGAACATGTGGGAATTTTCCGGAAGGGAATGGCAGAAACCTCCCTATGACAGAGCCGTCTGACAGATCTGTCAGACTCCAGGCAGGAAACAGATGCCGCCTTCAAAAATGTGACTGGAAATACTCTGTGAAAGGACTGTTGGCAAAAGAGTGGACAGGTTGAGGGAAGCGACAAAGACTGCTGAAGTGGCAGGGTGGTCGTGGGAAAGGCTTCCAGAAGGCAGGCCAGATGGGGACGGGGAAGGAATTGTTAACCATGAGAGAGCGGACACCTAAGGCTGTGGCCATAGGAAGACAAGTGAGGCTATTGTGCAACTGAGGCCCGGCATGGAGGGTAGTGTGTATCTGCCTTTCTTCCCAGCCTCTGATCTCATGCTGGTGCCTCCTATCACCCAGACCCACTTGGAAGCCAGAGGGCAAGGCAGAGTGATGACGAGGTCCACAGAAGTCAGTCTCCTGCACAGAGCAGGGCAGGAAGAATGGAGAATGCAGCTGGAGGGACAAGTGGGTAAAAAAGCCAGCACACCCATGTGGGTGACGGAGCTCTGCTCTTCCATCCCCTCTCAGCGAACATTGTCAGGGTGACAGCCAGTAGCACCGCAGCCAACGGTATTTGTGTCTGGTATATATTCTGATGAAACAGCATCCATGCCACCCAGCTATTAAATACTTATTTTTAAAAATATTTTTATTTATTTTTGAGAAGGAGAGAGAGACAGAATCTGAAGCAGGCTCCAGGCTCTGAGCTGTTACCACAGAGCCCTATGCAGGGCTCGAACTTGTGAACCATGAGATCATGACCTCAGTCGGAGTCAGACGCTTAGCCAACTGAGCCACCCAGGCGCCCTTTAGCTTCTTATTTTGAATAGCAACCCTGAGCACACTGTAGAGCTTCTTAACGGTGGGTTCACCAGCCTGGCAGGGAGCCTCTTAGATAGAACAACAGTGCGAGGGCTCAAACTTCCCTGCCATCTGTGGTGTTCACTTGACCTTCAGGGCACTCAAAAACTATCAGCTCTGTGCGGTGAGAGTGCAGGCTATCCCAGTGTCCCCCCTCCTCTCTCTGGCCTGCACCCCTCTCCAGTTTTCTTCTCTTCTCTCAGTTAGACACTGCACCTAGTTCATTTGTCTGCTGCCCAAGCAGATGTCCAACCGAGGAACAGAATTCTGGTCTCCTCTCCTTGCAATTCTAATTTCCACCAATGACCCCATCCATGCCCCACAACTAGCCGTCAGAGAAGAAAAAATCCACTCACCAGGAATAAATGCTGTTGACTCCACAGGACCAACTACCCTCAAGAAATCTCCCCTGTCTAAGGGGCGCCTGGGTGGCTTAGTCGGTTAAGCGTCCGACTTTCGCTTAGATCATGATCTTGCGGTTCGTGGGTTCGGGCCCTGCGTCGGGCTCTGTGCTGACTGCCAGCTCAGAGCCTGGAGCCTGTTTCAGTCTGTGACTCCCTCTCTCTCTGACCCTCCCCTGCTCATGCTGTCTCTCTCTCTGTCTCCTAGAAATAAATAAAACATTAAAAAGAAGAAGAAGAAAGAAAGAAATCTCCCCTGTCTTCCCTACTCTGTATTTTAATATATTTTGGAAATGGAGGCATAGTAGTGGAGGGCTGATAGGTGGTGGCAGAACAGATTCTGTACCTATTTGTAAGCCCATGAGAAGATTGAAAGATGTGGGGGTACACCCCCAAATATAGGCTATTCTCTTTAGAAGGTGAGGTATTTAGTTTTGTTTTTTTCCTTTGGCCATGGGCTTTAGTGGGACCATGGGGCAGTAGGAAAAGAGCCACCAGTAGCCTGTTAAAAAAATAATTCCTGCTCTTGGCCAAAACAAAAAAAAATTAATACCATAAATATAGATGTAATATAGAAAGTATAAAGCTCCCATAAACCTGCTTTTCTGAGAAAAAACAAAACAAAACAGTTTGATTCATATTCTTCTAGACTTTTTTGCAATGCAGATTAACTTGATTAATTTTAACAGGGGGATCTCATAGGGTACATACTATTTTCTAACTTCCTTTTTTTCACTCAACAGGACATTCTACATCCAAAAGTTTTCTCACTGTCAGAGTATAGAGTTAAAAATAGTGAAAGGGAGAAAAACAGAATGCAGTGTTGAATTAGAAATTGTGGTATTGGGGCGCCTGGGTGGCTCAGTCAGTTAAACGTCTGACTTCCGCTCAGGTTATGATCTCACAGTTCATGAGTTCGAGTCCTGCATCGGGCTCTCTGCTGTCTGCTGAGAGCCCGTCCAATCCTCTGTTCCCCTCTCTCTCTGCCCGTCCCCCATAAATATACATACAAATGTCTGTATGTGAGCATCACTCACACACACACACACACACACACACACACACACACACACACAGATATACATAGATATATTTCCTAGCTGCTCATTCTTAGGGTCTGGAAGCAGCAATATCTCAAACAAATGAGCAGACCTAGTACTCAGTTCTGGGGTTCTAAAAACCATTCTCCATCACATGGAAGAAGAGCCTGGAGATATGGTTGATTCCAGGATTCAGTCAGGGAAAGCACAAGATGAACCTGAAACATCGTTTTGTGCCAGATAGTAAGGAAATGGTCAGAAAACAATGGGGACATACCAAAAAGACATGGAAACAAGCTTGAGAGGACCCCCACTAGCCCACTGGCCAAGTCTAGAATAATTTGCACATCAAAATAAAGAATGAGGGACTACAACCCACTATATAAAGTAGGAAACAATGAGTGCATACTGACATAAATAAAGGAGTAAACCGAAAGCTTAAAGAACAGAATATTTGTGTGGTTTTAAAACATGTCTCCACAAAAATACCCATTAGCTACAAAAAGGGGAGCTGTTGCTCAATGGATATAGTTTCAGTTTTACAAGATGAAAGAGTTCTAGAGATCAACTGCACAACAATGTGTATATAGTTAACATCACTGTACACTTAAAAATGGTTAAGACAGTAAATTTTATGTTAAGCTTTTTTTTTGGTTTGTTTTTAACCACAATAAATAATACTAGTTACAAGAGGAAAGAGTCATTTTTCAGTGAAGAGGCCTGGATGACACCACCTTAACCAAGTGATCAAAGTGAACATCATTAGTGGGAGGACAAATTAAAACCACGTATATAATAGAATGCAGTGAGAACACATCATTCCTGTGATATATCTGCTGAAGATGCATAACCTGAAAATCAGGCAAACCTGAAGTGAAGAACCATCTACAAAATAGCTGGACTATAGTCTTCAAATGTGTCAAGGTCATGAATGTCACAGAAAGACTAAAGAACTGTGTCAGATGAAAGGAGAATAAAGAGACCCAACCGCTAAATGCAACACGTGATTCTAAACTGGCACACCTTTCCATGAAGGATCTCATTGGGATAATTGGTGAAACTTACAAGGGGTCTGAAGATTGGATGACTGTCATGTGTCAACACTGAGTTCCTGGTTTTGATGGCCATCCTGTGGCTTAGTAGGAGAATATCTTTTTTTTTTTTTAATGTTTTATTGATTTTTGAGAGGAGACAGCATGAGCAGCAGAGGGTCAGAGAGAGAGAGGGAGACACAGAATCTGAAACAGGCTCCGGGCTCTGAGCTAGCTGTCAGCACAGAGCCCGACACAGGGCTCGAACCCACGAACCATGAGATCATGACCTGAGCCGAAGTTGGACGCTTCACCGACTGAGCCACCCAGGCGTCCCAGAGAATATCTTTGTTTTTAGGAAATACACACTAAAGTACTCAGTAGTGATGGACCATCCTGTTGGTGACTTACTCTCAAATAGTTCAGGGGGATAGAAGTTATTCCACATATACATTAAAATTCATCAGTTTTCAAAATACCTCGGTAGGTATTATACCTGCAACTTTTCTGTAGGTTTGAGATTGTTTTTAAAAATTAATATTCTCCTGGGGTACCTGGGTGCTCAGTCGGTGAAGCGTTCAACTTCGTCTCAGGTCATGATTTCACAGTTTGTGAGTTTGAGCCCTACATCAGGCTCTGACAGCTCAGAGCTTGGAGCCTGCTTCAGATTCTGTGTTTCCCCCTGTTTCTGTCCTTCCCCCACTCGCACTCTGTGTGTGTGTCTCTCTCTCAAAAATAAATAAACATTAAAAACAACTTTTTAATTACTATTCCTCTGTCAGAAGAGAAGAGTGTGCCATTTCAATGCTGACTCAAATCTGCCTATGGGCTGGCACTGTCGATATAAAGCTTCTCTGTAGCTTCTCCACAGGCAGACAGTTGGCTCATTCATTGGTGGATCTGCCTTCCAGAGCATCTAGTGCCCCTCAATTCCACAGGGTACTTTCTCAGGTACTGCAGGGAAAGCTGATTTGCTTCTTGTCAGTGTCCCCTTCTACAAATGCGTTGCGCCTTAGTTTGGGTTCTCCCTATTGTAGAGCCTGAGACAAAAGCTAGGGTGCAGGTAGTGTATCTAGGAGACAATCCCTAGAAGCAGGAGTAAGGAAGCCAAGAAAAACAAGTCAAGAGAAGAAGGAAAAGCCCTGTACGAGTGCATTATTGAGATTGTCACTGTGGACAGTGGGGGCTAGAGAAGGTACAGCATGCCTCCTTGAACTGTCTGTCTGGAGCTCTTATTTACTGTTTGCTTCCCTTTTGGTTGAAAGGGAAGCAACTTCCCCCCCCCCAAAATACACTTTCACATGTACATGAATAGGCAGCTTTCACAATCCCAGAGAGTCTCTAGCACAAAAAGAAAAGATGCAAGTCGCACGCTCGGCGTACGATGCTCCCAGGACAGGCAAGGTTGAGCTGTGGCTGAAATCAGAGGTGGGATGAGGAGATGGGTGTGAGGCACCCCAGGGACCTGCTGGAGCAGCTTTATCTTCCGCCACTTCCTTAAGACAATCTCCCCGGCTGCTTTCCCTCGTTCCGATTGTATCATCAAAGATGGACTTGCTGTTTTCATAGGTCTTGTTGTTTGTCTTGGCTGATTTCTGAGTAAAGAAGATAAAAAAGACCTTGATTTTGCTATCTTGTAACCACAAGTCCTCTAATTGATGACTAATATAAGACCTACTTGTCATTTACTCAATACTTGCACCACTGTGAGCGATCCCCAGGCACCGTCCCAGGCCCTCCCAGTTATCTCATTTCTCAGGATTTCTTGGCAATCTGTCAGGATTGCTGGTTAGTGAAATAGGATTTACTCATCCTAGGCAAACCACAGGTTGCCTTCCATCCAAGAAGGAATAAAGTTTAAGGCTCCACAATTTTCACAGAAGCATGTCAGCTTTGTTCTGATACTGAAAGTCTATGGAAATCCCTTGAGTCATCAAATGAATGCCACAAGCCCTTACCAAGAAACAAAACTTAGAAACGAGAACAAGCTACCTTCTTCCAGGAAGCACAACTGAAGTGAAAAAGTCCGGTTAAGAGGGGTGCCTGGGTGGCTCAGCCGGCTAAGCATCCGACTGTTGATTTAGAAATCAAATTAGGGTATGTAAGATGGGATCTCAAGATCTCAATTGCTGACCCAGGGGAAATACGTGTGATCATGATTACACGGTTCATGAGTTTGAGCCCCACATTGGAGCATGGTTTGAGCCCCTGCAGCATGGAGCCTGCTTTGGCTTCTCTGTCTCCATCTCCCTTTGCCCCTGCCCCGCTTGCTCTCTACCTCTCTCTCAATATAAGTAAAAATAAAAGAAAAAAATCCACTTAAGAGAGAGACTGAGACATGAATGTGCAGAAAAGATCAAATCTTCTCTTTGCACATTCTCCTTTGTACCATTTTACACTATCACAATTAAAAAATTGTGGAATCAGCCGTCTGATGTCTAGCCCTCCTCCGCTCTACAGCAAGCTCTGTGGAAGTGGAGATGAGATGTGTTATCATTTAAAGCTGCTTGCCCGGCACCTGATAAATAGTTTGACTCCAAAATACATTGAAGGAATATATGCTTTCACTTGCAAGTGACCGAATTCCCAACTGAAATTTGCTTTAAACTAAGCTTAAGAGGTAGGGTAGGTTCCCAGATTCACACAGCAACTCAACAATGTCATAATCCTGGTTCTTTCCAGCTCTCTCTTTATGTCATCTTTGATGTTGATCTCATCCCTCAAGCTGCAAGATGACGTAAGCATTCCGGGTATCAGGAAGGAAGAAGAGAGAACATCTCTCTACCTCTCTTTCTTGGAAACAAAGAAACTTTCCCCAGAATCCTCCAGCAGATTTCTCAGCTCTCCTTGGCCAGAATTAGGGCATAAGCATATCCTTAGACTGATCATGGCCAAGGGGGTAAGATTGCCTTTAGAGCAGCCAGTCAGCCTATCCCTTGGAGCTGGGGGCAAAGTCTACATTTCCTGAGGTGCACGGCTAATTGAGGGAGGAGAGGATAGAAGAAAAAAAATCATGATTCTATTAAAATGGAAGCTGGAGGCAACAAAGTGTCCACTGTGGGTTCGCACAGGGGACAACTCTCTGGGCAGCACACTGCAATCCAAATACGCTAGCCTGGGCCAGACAACCATCTCTGACGTCAGGCTGCCCTTGCTTCCTCCCCTTCGGAGGTGGACTCCTCCCCTGAAACATTTTTTTTTTGTTGTTACTCACCTCCCCACTGAGTTCTGGAATCAGCCCCTCGGGCACAGCTGGTGTTTCCCTTGATGTTTTTGCTACACTGCCACGTTAAGGCGCTATTTATGTTCTTGCTCACCATCCTTTATCTATATGAATCTGCGACAGCTTTTTCCTTGAATTACAAGTTTGTATCTGTGGACAAATGCCCTGTCACCCAACAAGGACAATTACACAATCCGTAATCATTCTTTCTTGCAGCAGTGAGGCTTAGAGCTCTGTGTCCTGCTCAGTAACCATAATGATCTCATCTTGGGCTCTTGGTGCCATTATCTTTCTCCTATTTCTCATACTGTATCTGAGATCTGGTGCTAGTGGTGGTTGTTCTTTATGTAATAAGTTGATTCTGGGAAAGACTCGAGCCCAGGATTTCTGAGCTCTTTGAAGAGACCAGCTGAAACTGTTCGGCATATTTCCCCTGGGTCAGCGGTTGAGACCCTAGCTTACATACCCTAATTTGATTTCTAAAGCCCACTGACAAGACATCGGAAATGCATTCAAGTCAGATTCTTGTGAGTGTCTTTCGAGGACCATAAAGCCAAAATACACCCTTGTGGGCATGCAGGGGATACTTCCAGAAGGGGACGGATATTACCATTGTTAATCATCCTGACAAGAGTTCAGTCCTCTGGCTGGAAATAATTTCTGGTGAGCCAATCCACAGACTGGAGTAAGGGAACAACTTCCTTCTCTCCCTGGGGTCCAGGGCCAGCTTGTCTCTGTCCTGGAGGGCTCCTGGTGCCGCAGGGACTGCTGTGCCCTGAGGCTGGACCCGGAACAGCGACGGTGATGGATCACAGGAGATCCTGAGGAAGGATCTGAGTCTGTGCTCTTGTAGGAAGCTATCATCTTTTGTCATTCTTCCCTCTCTTTATTCTGGAATCATCATTAGTCACTTCTTTTAGTATTATGGGCTGGTCCCTGCTGGCCTATGGGGCACTGAAGTGAAGGTCTTGTCTTGGGCTTGCACTTGGGCCAGAGGAGCCCAGAGGAGAGCAGTGCCTTCTGTGATACCCAAATACTGTCAGTAGTAGTTGCCAGCAGGGAAATGGCTGAGCCTGGTGAGCAGAGATCTCGGGGACCATTAGAGCAGAGACAGCAGCGTGGCTGTGTGGAGAGAAGGCCAGAGCCTTCTCCCTCGCTTCTTCCTTCCCTCCCTTTTCTTGCTTCTTCCCTTTTTTTCAGCCTTTTTTCCTTCCTCTGCCCTGCCCTCCTCTCTTCTGTTCTCCTCTCCTTTCCAGTCGTCTTCCTCTCCCTTCCTTCCTTCTTTCCCTCCTTCCTTCCTTCCTTCCTTCCCTCCTCCCTTCCTTCTTTCCTTCCTTCCTTCCTTCCTTCCTTCCTTCCTTCCTTCCTTCCTCCTTCCTTCCTTCCTTCCTTCCTTCCTTCCTTCCTTCCTTCCTTCCTTCCTTCCTTCCTTCCTTCCTTCCTTCCCTCCTTCCTTCCTTCCTTCCTTCCTTCCTTCCTTCCTTCCTTCCTTCTTTTTTAATAGGCAATATATTCACATGATCCTAAATGAAAAGCATACAAAGTATGTAACACAGATATTCACTCAACCAATCCCCTCCTCACCCTTGTTACTAGTTTCTTCTGAATTTTTCCAGAAATATCCTATGACTACAAAAGCAAATGTAAAATATAAAATAATACATGTATTCTTTTTTACTCTATTCTATATGAATGGTAGCATACTCTACTCACTATTCGGTGCCATTTTTGTTTCTTTATAAACAAAATAAAAAATAATAAAACATTTTTAATGTTTATTTATTATTTTTGAGAAACAGAGAGACAGAGCATGAGCAGGGGAGGGGCAGAGAGAGAGGGAGGGAGACAGAGAATCTGAACCAGGCTCCAGGCTTTGAGCTGTCTGCACAGAGCCCATCGTGGGGCTTGAACTCACAAGCCATGAGATCATGACCTGAGCCAAAGTCAGACGCTTAACTGAACCAACCAGGCACCCCATGCCATTTTTTAAAAAAGTTTGTTTGTTTGTTTATTTATTTGTTTATTTATTTTGAGAGATAGAGAGCGAGCAGGGGAAGGGCAAAGATAAAGAGAAGGAGACTGGAGAATTTCAAGCAGGCTCCACACTGTCAGCACAGAGTCCGACATAGGGCTTGAACCCACAAACTGAGATCATGACCTGAGCTTCACAAGACTCAGGTCTTATGAAGACTCAGCTTATCAACTGAACTATCCAGGCACCTGTGCCGTATTTATTCATCTAACAACATATCTTGGAGATTCCTGCATAGCAGTATGGAAAGAGCTTGCTCATTTACATTTATTGCTCAATAAATGATTATTTACTATTACAAGGCCCCTTGTGACAGAGACTACCAGGTCTCCTTTCAGATCCACCCTCCCCTTCTTTCACAGCAAGCTAGGCAAATGGCCACCCATTTTCTAGCTAGTGTGCAGCTAGGTGTGGCCTCATGACGAAGTGATCAGCAATGGACTGTGAGTGGAAGTGAAGGCTGGAGCTCTGCCTCATTTGTTAAAACAAAAAATCGTTTGCTCTGGACTTCTACTCTATCCCTTTCTCACAAACTGAAACACGCATAGGGCACACACAGTCTGTCTTTGACCATGCAGGTGAAGATAATGGCATTGAGGATGGCAAATCAGTAAGATGGAAGGAACTGGGGCCCTTGATGACTGTGTGGATCACAAGGGCTCTGCCTCCCTGGCTTGCTTACCTTGGGGTTCTTCTGTGAAGAGAGATAAACTTCTATTTTCTTTGAATCCTTGTATCTTGGATTCCTTAGCCTGTAACATCCACCCAATATTTTTCTGGAAGTAGGCACTGTTTGGGAGTATTATCCTCAGTGTCAAAGCCAAATGATTTATTTATATATATTCTGCCTTTTCTTTTTTGTTGTTGTTTTTGTTTGTTTTAACTTTTTTAAATGTTTATTTATTTTTGAGAGAGAGAGAGAGAGGCAGACTGCAAGTGTGAGAGGGGCAGGGAGAAAGAGGGAAACACAGAATCTGGAAGCAGGCTCCAGGCTTTGAGCTGTTAGCACAGAGCCCAACACGGGGCTTGAACCCATGACCTGTGAGATCATGACCTGAGCCAAAGGCAGTCGTTTAACCAACTGAGCCACCCAGGCGCCTCTATTCTGCCTTTTCAAATAAGGATTTGAGAGAGCTCAACAAGGGCCTGCCACAGAGTAAACAATCCCTTCCCCCTTCCTTTTGCAATACTTACTGAGCACATATGATGTAGCAAGCATGAGGCTGAGTGCTAGGGAGACATTGGTGACCAAAACAGACACTGTCCTTGCATTAAAGGCCTTCCAGTCTTGTGGAAGAGGTAGACACTATCCTGACAGCCGCACAAATAAATGTAAAGTTCATAAGTAATAAGTGTGGGGAAAGTGGTGATCGCTGAGATTGGACTGGCCGTCAGTGGCCAGATCACGTAAGCATGTGGAGGCTGAGTGGTCTATATTGATAAGTAGCGGTTGATAAAGCCAGTCTTCCACTCAGCTTGATTCTGCCCACCCACCCCCATCCCAATACATTCATTTAACAGATATTGACTGAGCACATGTTTAGCTGATAGGCATGAGGGAGCCCTTCTGGGCTTGGTCCTTAGTGCTTGGTCCTTAGGAAACCCGTGGGCATCATGCATGTATTCCTTCGAAGAGGCATTCTCTAATTCAGATTGGGTACTTATCTGAAGATAGTAAGATGCCTGAGAAGGCATGAACTTCTGCTCACTGAGGGTGTTCAGGCAGAAGCTGGATTAGTGCCTCATAGAGAAACTAGACTCAGAATTCAGGGACGGAACACCGGGTTTGGGACCTGGATGCCAAACAATGCATTTGAAGTGTGCAAGGGATGGCAGAGCTGGAGCAGCAAACCACAGCCTCACACAGTTGCTTCTGAACTGGCTGCCCTGGATAAGGGCTTCCCTTGCTGGGGTGTGGAGCTGCTGCCCCTTGGTGAGTCCAGGCTCCGCTCCTGCTAGTGCAGCCTGAGTGTGAGAAGGAATTTCCCAGGGTCTGCCAGAGGCTTAATGGTCCTTCCCCCTGCCTCCAGTGAGCCCTGACTCAGCCTCACCTCTCCTCAAACACCTCCAGGAAGGCAGAGGAAGGTGCTGGGTTTTCCATCAATATCACTCTCCTGAGAACAGCAAGGTGATGGAGTAGAAAGAGGACTGGACCAGAAATCAGGTCACAGCTCCATCATGTTGCAACTCACTTTCCTTCAGTTTCCTAGTCTGTAAGAAAGGAAGATGGGGAGGGTCCCCCCTGAGACTCCTTTCTTCTCTAATACTCTATCGTAGGGGTTCTCAGGGCGTGGTACCCATTTAGGGAGCATCAGCATCACCTGGGCACTTGTGATACATGTGCATCGTCAAGGTGCACCCAGACTCACTAAATCAGAATCATTCTCTGAGGGTGAGGCCGAGCGGTTTGCAAATCTCTGCTCTATGGTACAGTCTTTATGGAGCCCAGGGCCTCCTGAGCCTCACAGAGCACGTGGTGGCATGGCAGGGCACTGCTCAAGAAATGTGCAGGATGTGCTTTGCACAACCCCAGAGTGCCCGTCGCGGCGTGCACATTGTAGATCTGTAGAGTTATTGGCAATTTCCTGGAAGACAGCGGCGAGGTGTCCTGAAGAAGGGACACATTTTTCCAATCAGACTGGAGGTGAAGGTGCCAGAGGCTGGAATTCGGGGCTGGAAGCTGGCGGAGCCTCGGCTCAGTGGCCTTCCCTGTTCTCCAGCTTTTTGGGTGCAAACCACTGCTTCTGCTCTTACTATTTCCAAGCCTAACAGGAGAGAGTCCCGTGGAAATTCTCTCCTCTCACTGGTTTGCCTCCACAAGGCATTTGTTTGAGGTCCAGCAATTCAGAACTGGAAAGGCCCCTAGAGACTTCCTCACTCAACCTCTTCATTTTACAGATGAGGAAACTGAGGCCCAGAGAGATTAAGCCTCTTGCTTAAGACAGTTTGTAGTGGGGCGCCTGGGTGGCTCAGTTGGTGAAACATCCGACTGTTGGTTTTGGCTCAGGTCATGATTTCACAATTTAGGGGTTCAAGCCCTGCATCAGGCTCTGTGCTTACAGCATGGAGCCTTCTGGGTATTCTCTCTTTCCCCCTTTCTCTGCCTCTTTCCGACCTCCACTCACCCTCTCTCTCAAAATAAATAAATAAACTTAGAGAGAGAGAGAGAGAGTTTGTGGCATAGCCAGATTAAACCCAGGTCCTCTCTAGAGGTCCAGCTCTGTTATAATCTGCATTCAATGGAGCCCCAGCCCCAATTCTTTTTTTTTTTTTTTAATGTTTATTATTTTCCAGAGAGAGAGAGAGAGAGAGACAGAGAGCAAGCAGGGGAGGGGCAGAGAGAGAGGGAGACAGAGAATCCAAAGCAGGCTCCAGGCTCTGAGCTGTCAGCACAGAGCCTGATGCTCAGAGCCTGATGCTCAGAGCCTGACACGGGGCTCGACCTCAAAGACCGTGAGATCATGACCTGAGCCGAAGTCAGACACTTAACTGACGGAGCCACCCAGAGAGCACAGAGACAGCAAGAGTAGGAAAGGGCAGAGAGGGGGAGACAGAAGATCCAAAGCAGGCTCTGCACTGACAGCAGAGAGTCCGATGAGGGGCTCAAACTCACAAACTGTGAGATCATGACCTGAGCCGAAGTGGGACGTTTAACCAACTGAGCCACCCAGACACCCCCTCACAACCCCAATTCTGAATGCATTTCTTCTTTCAATTCCCGCTCCCACATCTATCTCCAGCACACACACAGATACCCTCAGGCCCCTGCTATCTCCCTCTCCAAACCAGATAAGAGGACAGGAAGTGAAACTCAGTCTTTGATAAAGCCCATGGGACTGAGGTCAAATTTGAGGACACTCTTGAACAGTACAGGGAGTTGCATCTTAATTGGGACCAAAGCTTCCAAAGGTAAAGGGAAGTGCCTGCTGGCTTATTTTAGGCACTAGGAGCAGCTGCGGAAGGCGTGCTGGGAATGGAAAACGTCCAGATTCCCCTATCCCCACCCCCATATGGCTAAGTGAAGCCCACTCTGCCTGCCTAGGAGATTCCCAGGGCGTGTGCAGCCACCACCCACTGCTGTCCTTGCCAAATTTGGGAGGCAGCAGCTTTAATTCGTTAACTCAGCTCTGAGTCATAGGTGGCCCAAGCTTCCGAGCCCAGGCCAATGCTGCAAGGGGTGAAATAGCTAATTTATCCCTTCAGGCTCTGACCACATCATCCCTGAATTACCAAGGCCCAGAGCAGAAAATCAGAAATGCTCCAGCAGCCTCTGCAACAGAGCTCCTCCCCAGGGACAGCAGTGTTTCTCTGTGGCTCTAAGACCCACACGTGGGAAGCATTGGCCTTCCGTCCCTTGCTGAAGCATTTCTAAATTGGGGAAGGGATAGGGGAAGTCTGAGTTTGGGGCAAGGGAAGGTTGTGCGTTTGCCCCAACCAAGCAACCATCTGGGAACTTCTGGCTGCAAAGAGAGTCAATTTAGGTCACAGACCCAGCCCTTCAGGAGTCAAAGCCTCATGGAAGAATCACACTACCACAGACTCAGGTGCCCAGAGATGGTCCCAGCCAGTGCAGCACTGTAGGCTGGTACTCACCATGTCAATGAGCTCAACTGCTGTACTCAACAGTCTGCAGCCCAGGGCAGCCCTGCTTTGACCATGTGACCCTATTTCCCTTTGGCTACAGCTGACTGGGCAGGTGGAAGCAGAGAACTTGAACCCACGTGAAACCAATCCACGGGCCAGCCAATGACCTACCACGTGGAATGACACAAAAAGAGGAGTCGGGAAAACACATATTTCGTCATTTGGAAACTTAAAACAGAAACACCATGAGAATGAGGCATTTAGGAATAGGAGCAGATGTTTGAGGGTTACGATGTAGAGAGACCAGTGGCAAGCCTGGTGAGCAGACAAAAGGTGTAAGGAAACAGGAATCAGGAGGAATCAGAAACTCTAAGTGGAGACAGAACTGAGAACATGGAGCAGACGTGCAGACCTACCCAGTAACTGAGTCACGTTCATAGGCCAGTGCAGTGGTGGTCTAAGGAAGCCTTGGAGTTTAGGTCCCTTGAGCCTGTTTGGATCCAGAGCCACCTTCCAGACTTTACAGCCCAGCCACACTACAATAGGGGTCCTCTCCTTAGGGTCAATGAGAAGCTTGTATCCCTCTTCATTTCTCTGTCTCATACACATTAAACACATTATTTGAGATCAATGGAATGATTCTTCATTCCTGACAAGCAAAGGAACCAAGCACAGACTCATCTCAGATTTTTACTAAAGATAATGATTCAACAGTACTAATGACAATGTTGAAAAAGCAAAAGAAAATCACCCACCAGGCTTCCCCACCATAGCAGTAGCTTCCAAGTATTAGATACACACTTCTGTATATCCTTGTACACGTGTGTACATGACTTTAATTATGCTGAACTAACATTTTGACTTTGGGTTTTATTGCCTTATGGGGACGTTAAGAGATATTTAGAAGTGTGAAGAAAAAATGAGGATTCAGGGAAGAGCTTTACTTTTTTAAGTTTGTTTATTTATTTTGAAAGATAGAGAAAGAGTGAGTATGAGCAGGAGAGGGACAGAGAGGGAGGGAGAGAAAGAGAGATAGATGAGAGAGAGAGAGAGAGAGAGAGAGAGAGAGAGAATCTTGAGCAGGCTCCATGCTGTCAGAACAGAGCCTGATACCATGCTCAATCTCACAAACTGTGAGATCATGACCTGAGCCAAAATCCAGAATGGGACGCTTAACTGACTGAGCCACCCAGGTGCCCCCATGTTTCTGAAGTGAGTCATTGTATAGAACTATGATGTTGACCATAGTAGTCACTAGTCACATGTGGCTGTTTAACTTTAAATTTCCCAAAATTAAAATTGATGGGAGCGCCTGGGTGGATCAGTCAATTAAGTGTGTGACTTCAGCTCAGGTCATGATCTCACAATTTGTGAGCTTGAGCCCCACATCAGGCTCTGTGCTGACAGCTGCAGCCTGGAGCCTGCCTCAGATTCTGTGTCTCCTACTCTCTCTCTCTCTGCCCCTACCTCACTCATGCTCTGTCTCTCTCTTAAAAATAAACAGTAAAAAATAAATTAATTAAGGGGCACCTGAATGGCTCAGTCAGTTTAAGCCCCGACTTTGGCTCAGGTCATGATCTCACAGCTTGTGAGTTCCAGCCCCACTCAGGCTCTGTGCTATCAGCTTGGAGCGTGGAGTCTGCTTTGGATTCTTTGCCTCCCTCTCACTCAGCCCCTCCCCTGCTCGTGCTCTGTCTGTCTCTCTCTCAAAAATAAACATTTTTAAAAAATTAATTAATTAATTAAAATAAATAAATTTCCAAAAATTAAAATTGAGTAAGGGAAGAAAGTGGTGGTGGTGGGGGGGCACGTGGCTGGCTCAGTGGGTAGAACATGCGACTCTTGACCTTAGTTAGGGTCATGCATTCAAGCCCCACATTGAGTGTGGAGCCTACTTGATAGATAAATATATAGATAGGTAGATAGATAGATAGATAGATAGATAGATACACAGGCCACAGACAGATAGATAGATAGATAGATAAAATGAATAAGGCAAAATTTAAATTCCTCGATGACTAGCCCCATTTCAAGTGCTGATCACCACACACAGTTAGTGGCTACCATATTGGACAGAACAGACCCAGAACATTTCTATCATTGCAGAAAGTTCTATTGGACATTAGTAGGAAAGAGGCTTCTCCATTATCCTCTATCATAGGAGTAGGTAAACTTTTTCTGTAAAGGGCCAGACACTAAACATGTTAGGCTTTGAAAGCTATGCAGTCTCTGTTGAGCTGCTCAACTCTGCCACTGTAGCAGGAAAGCAAGCAAAGCCAATATGTAAACAAATGACCATGGAGGTGTTTCAACAAAACTTTATTTACAAAGAAAAGGCAGCGGGTCACATGCAGCCCACCTGCTGCCGGTAGTACCCTCGCTCTCTCACATCACCCTGTTTGTTTCCTTTGCAACACTTAATATTTTGTAAGAACATACTTTATTTTTTATTGCCTTTCTCTCTACATTAGACTATAAGCCCCATGAGGGCAGAGACTATGCCCATTTGCTCATCACAGTGAATCCAGTACTGACAACACATGCTTAATTAATATTGACTGACTGACTGAATAACGGTGTTGCCATTTACTGCACTAGGGAACGCCAGAAAAGGAACTGTTTTTTAGAGAAAATGAGTTCCCTTAGGGACACGCTGCTTGTATGATAATTTATTATTTTTATTTCTCTCTCTGGAGTCCCTTTCACCTTTAGCCTTCTTTAAGCCTCATTAGCCTGGAAGTCAGTGATGTTTTTCAAGAGCGGACAGAGTTTCTGCTTTTTGGACCTGCTCCCTGGGAGACTGTAATTAGAGGCCCAGCCACAGGGGACATCTCCTAAGGCATCAGTCCCAAGCCAAAGGAGCAGGAAGAAGACTCGGGCCCTGCCCGGCCCTACTGCATGTTCACCAGTGTTGGCTCTAAGAACTTAGATGCCCCACACACCCCGCCCCCCATTCAGTTTAGACTGAGCAGAATTGGAAAGACCAAATTTGTGACCTAAGAAATATCTAAAGTAGAACTTCCAAAATTCTTTTCACATGCCCCCTTCATAGCATTTACTGTACTTCCATACCATCTGAAAACATGTTTACTTAATATTTATTTCCAACCCTTTCACAATCTTAAAAATGTTTGTTCTGATTGGGTCACTCCTTGCTCAAAAACTCCTGGCTTCCCATCTCCCAGTTAACTGCATTTAGCCCCTGGATACTTCTCTGGCCTCATTTTACCACTCTCTCAGTTAGTCCACTGCAGCCACACCAACCTCCTCATATTCTTTGTTTTTGTTTGTTTGTTTGTTTTATTTTTTTTTATGTTTATCTTTGAGAGAGAGCACGCAAGCAGGGGAGGGACAGAGAGAGAGGGAGACACAGAATCGGAAACAGGCTCCAGGCTCCGAGCCGTCAGCGCAGAGCCTGACACGGGGCTCAAATCCACAAACTACAAGATCATGACCTGATCCAGAGTATGATGCTTAACCGACTGAGCTACCCAGACACCCTTATTCTTTGAGTATTCTAAGCCACCTGCTGCCTCAGAGGCTTGGCTCAGTCTGCCCAGAATGCTTCATTCCTCACAAATATCTCTCAGAAAAAACCTTTCCTGAGCACCTTATATAAAGTGGCAGCCTCTTTTGCTCTTCCAAATACTTTTTAGGATCAGCTAGAAAAACTTATGCGCACGCGCGCACACACACACACACACACACACACACACACACATCCTGTCAGCATATTGATTGGGATTATATAAATTTCTAAAATAATTTGGGAGAACTGACACCTTTATAATATTGCACTATCTTCCTATTTATGCTGTATTTCTTCATTTGTGTAGGCTTAAAATTTTTTTTTTAATGTTTATTTATCTTTGAGAGAGAGATAGAATGCAAGTGGGGGAGGGGTAGAGAGAGAGACACAGAATTGTTTAGGATTTATTTTATGCTTTTCATCAAAGTTTTATGATTTTCTTGATAAAGGCTGGGCACACACCTTTTGTCAGATTTGTTTCCAGATGCATACAATGGTGTTGCTTTTGTAAAGGATATCTTTTTGAAAACCATTACATTATTTCAGAAGACATTTATTGCTGGTCTTTTTAGTATCTGTTGTACCAATTGTCATGACCCCATTTTTATTTCTAACGTTATTTGTGTTTCCTCTCCCTCTCCCTTTCCCTCTCTCTCCCTCTCTTTCTGCAGTCTTATTGGTAATTAGAGAGGTGTTAAAGACTGATTGCACCTAAAAGACATGCTTGATGTAATCAAAATTGTTGAAAAGGAGCGAAAAGGGGAATAATGAAGTATTACTTAATGTTGGTGTTTATGTGGAAGCCGTAAAATCATTTTGGGTCCCACCAGAGCTATCTGGCTCCCATACTGAGAAGCCCTGATTTGTTAAATTTCACAGCCACAATGAAATACCTTTGATTTATCAGTTGTTTTGCTTCACCTTTGGACCCATCTTCAGCTCAGGAGGTGATAGCCGTCTGCTAAACCAAGGAGAAATGGGTGTGGATGGTGTCCCTGAGGAGCGGGGGTCCCAGTGTCTGAGAAGCTGAGAAGCCTTCCTCTCACCCCATCTTGGTGCTCATGTTGCTTTTGTGAGCAGCTGTGCACACAGAGATATTCCCCAGGGTGAGGCGCTGGGGTGAAGGGCGCAGTGAGTGAGGGCCTCCCTGACTTTCCCCACCCAGGCTCTGGACGTGGGGCAGGAAACTGGGGCTTCTTAGAACTGCTGAGTTTCCTGGAAGCCCATGAGAGCTGAGGCCATCTGGCTTTCTGCAGCTTACTTTCTGGTGGTGTTTGTGACCTGCAGGAGGGAGCCCCCTCTGGGGACACAAACGAACTATTTGTGAGCTCTGAGTGCTGGGGAGGTGATCATGTCAGACTGGAGAAGGAAGCTTTCGGCTCTAGCTCTTCTGATCTCCACTGCTGTTCACCAAACCCTCATACCCCAGCCCCCGGGCAGGCTTTTAGCGGGTGCTTGTCAAATCACACTATGTCTTCTGAGAAATAGGATCATTTTGAAGGCTCCTTCTCTAAAAAACCCTTGAACTGAGGAAGGCAGGAAGCCACAGACTCCTGGGTGGGCAGAGTTCACCTGGGTTACCCTCCCCCCACCTCAGGGGAATGCAGCTGTTCTGAGTCATCAAAGAAGCCTCACAAATAACACCTTCTTACATGTTAGGATCATCAAAGAGATAGTTTCTAGCTGGCATGAGGGCACTGAAAAGAACACAGGCTTTGGGGCTTTGAGGCCCAGATTCCAGTTCTGGCTCTCCCACCGCTTGGCCGTATCTCTTAGATGGCCTCTTGCAGCTGTGAAAGCCAAATAAGATCATGGTTCTACCAGGTGATCCTTTTTCTTCTAATTTTTTTTTAATTGCGTAGGTGAGTTTAATGTAACGTAAAATAGTTTGAGTCTGCACACACTATGTTAAGTACGGTACTGCCAGCTGCTGCAACAAGTAAACCCCCAAATGCGTAAAGACTCGAACGTAACGGAAGTCGAGCTCCCCCTCATCTGACGTTCAAGGCTGTTCAGCTGGCGGCCCCATTCCCCTCAGTGATTCAAAAACCCTTTCATTTTGTGGTTCTGCCACCTCCCAGGGCTTCACTGGGCAGGAGAACAGGGTGTGGAAGACGCACACTCAGTTTCTGAAAGCTTCAGCCCAGAAATAACACCTCATTTCTCCTCACACATCGCTGGTGAAAGCTGTACACGTGGCCACACCTGGACACAAGGATGGCTAGAAAATGGAATCCTTGCCCGGGTAGCTTCCTGACAACAACTCGGATCTGAAACGCTTGTGTACGTGCCATGCATCCAAAGGAACAAATCTAGAGAATATATGCTAACTCCACAACAGTAGTTACCTCAGAGCATAAGGGTAGAGAAGATGGAGAGACTTTCACTTTCTACTTGAAACAATATGAGCACACAGTAATTTTATAATTCAGAAAAGGGCAATTGGCATGGTTCATTGTGCATTTCTGAGCAAATACGTAGTTACCTGTTGTTACTTTTACTATTACTCTTTTGTCCAGTCCTACAATTAGAAAATATCGCCCAAGAAACAAATGCCCTATTACATGTCCATCATTAGAGGCAGACAGGTTTTAAGGTGGGGGAAAGGATGGAGGGAAAACAGAGTTTTCCCCTGAAAATAATTTCTTTTAATTTTTAAAATAGTCTTCGGGCACCTGATTGGTTCAGTCGGTTAAGCATCCGACTTCACCTCAGGTCATGATCTCTCTGTGAGTTCAAGCCTTGCGTCCAGCTCTGTGCTGACAGCTCAGAGCCTAGAGCCTGCTTCAGATTCTGTGTCTCTCTCTCTCTGTGCCCCTCCTCCTCTCTCTCTCTCTCTCTAAAGCAAATAAACATTAAAAAAAGTAATCTCTACACCCAATACGGGGCTCAAACTCACAATGCCAAGATCAAGAGTCACACGCTCCACTACCTGACCCAGCCAGGTGCCCTTCCATTAAGTTTTCAAAAATTTTCATACATAGGAGACTTCAAAGAGGGTAAAATATTATTTATCTATTTATTTAAAGTATATTTTTATTTTGAGAGAGAGAGAGAGAGAGAGACAGCATGAGTGGGTGAGGAACAGAAAGAGAGGGAGAGAGAGATTGAATCCCAAGCAGGATCCCCACTGTCAGTGCAGAGCAAAGAGGGTAAAAATTTAGGAAGCCATGGAGTGGTAGACTCAGAAGAACCTATAGGAACTCCATATGAACTTCTCAAACACATCTAAAAACATAAATGTATTTCTCAAAAACATGAGATGCTATGCCTTAAACAACAAGATGGAAGAGCCACCCAGGGTTTTAAATTTTATTTGGGTACATTGTGCATGTAGAGAACAAGTGGTAATCTTTAGCACGAAGAGGGAAAAGAAAAAGACTGATAATCACTTCTGTATGGAAAGAAAGCAAAATGACAAATGTCAGCCTGCTCTGCAGATGGACATTAGAGGGACAGGGAGACAGATGCAGGTGGAGTCTATGGAGAGAGAGCAGGGGGAGAGACGAGGGGATCTGAGGAAGCTGTGGCCATTCCCAGGCCACATAACAGGTGGCCGTCTCTGGGGAAGACAAGAGGAGTCTGGTCTGGCCAGAATCATTTATTCATTCAACAAACTGTTATTGTGTGCCTACCATGAGCCAGGACTCTTCTAGGTACTAGGAGTACAGCATCGAATAAACTCATAGAATTGGCTTTTTATTATTATTTTTAAAAATGTTTTTACTATTTACTTTTGCGAGAAAGAGACACACATAGCATGAGCAGCGGAGGGGCAGAGAGAGAGGGAGACCCAGAATCTGAAGCAGGCTCCAGGCTCCAAGCTGTCAGCACGAGCCCAAACCAGGGCTCAAACTTGAGAACCATGAGGTCACGATCTGAGCCAAAGTCTGACGCTTAACCGACCGAGGCACCCAGGCATGTTTTTTAGAGGGAGGAGACACAATAAACACATCAAGCCAAAAGTACATGACATATCGGGTGGTAGGTGTAAGTACTTTAGGTAAAACTAACACAGGGTGGGGGAGGCAGGAAGTGCAGAGGAGAGGAGTGGAGGAGAGAGGGGAGTGTGTATGTTATTTCATGTAACTGGTTTCACGGTCAAGGTCGACATCTCCAGTAAGGAGCCATTTGAGCCTAAGCCTTGAAGAGACCCATGTGAGCCAGCATACAAAAAATTCAATAGCTATCATCATGGAGGATGCTGTTGGTTGCCTAACCAACATCCACATATTCCTCCCTGTTTCTAATAGGACCCCTCCCCTCTTGCTGTGATACAGCCATGTGACCGGGAGAAAGTTGGACTCCACCTCTGACTCCACAAATAAATCCCAATGAGTCTAAGCATTCCCGGGAAGCCAACCTTACTTACCAGTGACCGGTTCAGGAAGACAGTTAACACAGTGAACCCCCTGGTCCCTGTCACTGGTCCAGGAGAAGGCTCGTAACCTAAGCTGGCCTACACAGATTGAAAGAAGGGATTTATATTTCTATCTGGAGGAGGGTGTTTTGTTTTGTTTTGTTTTCTCTGTCGTGATGGATGTGAACAAGGAAGCATGTTGTCACAGCTGCTCAGGACACGGAGCACAGCCACCTCTAGACAATGAAGAAAGCCATTCTGCAGACAAAGCCAATACACAGAAGAGGGCAGGGCTGGGAGAACGGTAGAGAAATGGAGTCAGAGCCCTGATTATTCCATGCCTGGAGTCTACTCTACTTCAAGACTCCCATTATAGGAGATGAAGAATCTCCTCACTGTTTGTGCCAGTGTGAGTTAGGCGTTCTGTTCCTCGGTGCTTAAAGGTTCTTAACTAGGACAATAAAAATAATAGCAGCTAACGTGTCTTGAGCACTACCTTGTGCCAGGCCCTCTCCTTAAATCTGTCATTTCATTTAATGTTCTCAACAATCCTATGAGGCAAATAAAACTATTATCCTTATTTGTAAAATGTGAGTGACTTTGCCCAATGTCAAACGGGTAGTAAGTAGCAGAATCAAAATTTTTCAGAGCTCATGGACTGTGCTCTTAATCACTGCAATTTTTCCATCAATAAATGAGGCAGAGACATAGAGAGAATAGTGTGGGAAGAAGCCAGAGGAAGAAGAGATGAGGATCCTCTGATAAATTTTGTAATTATATATAATCTTTTTCTCTCTGCCTGAAATACCCTATCCCCAGAATACCTTTTTCCCACTCCCACTTCTCTATTTAGGAGCTTCTGTTTGTTCTTTAAGACTTTGTCTCTGACGTCATTTCCTCCGAGAAGCCTTCCCAGATCCTATCTCTCTAAACCTCCCACCTTCCGGGATCCCACAAAAATTTCTTCAGATTTTTATTATAGCCTGGGTTATATATTATCATGTGTTTGCTTTCATAGCTCTCCTTACCCAGCTCTGAACGCCATAAGGAGGCTTACTTCTAATTAATCTTTGTGATCTTGGTGCTTAGCTCATTGTAGATAGTCAAGAAGACGAAATGAACTGGACATCCATCCATCAGTCAGCAACACCCTTTCTTGAGGACCCTGTATCTTAGTAGAGAGTATGCTGGGCCCTAAAGAAATGTCAAGCTAAAAAGATCGGGCCTTGTCCTCTTGAAGTCCACAAACAAGTCAGAGATGTATTAGTGTGAGGTTTTTTTCTTAAAGTTTATTTATTTATTTGAGAGGGACACAGACAGCACAAGTGAGGGAGGGGAGGGAGGAAAAAAGAGAGAGAGAGAGAGAGAGAGATTCCCAAGCAGTCCCTGCACTGCCAGCACAGACCCTGATGTGGCCTCAAACCCACAAACCGTGAGATCGTGACCTGAGCAGAAACCAAGAGTTGGACACTTACCAAACTGAGTCATCCAAGCACCCCTGTGTTAGTGTGTTTTAAATATATATGACAGAAACCCAACTCAGAGAAACATGTGCATGGGACAGAATTTATTTGTTCTAGGCAGATTACTTTTTGCTTTAGGAATAACTAAACCTAGATCCAAGGATTTGCAAACAATGTCATCATGAAGATTAAGTCTTTCGACATAATCTGCTCTTGGGTAGCTTCATCCAGGAATTCTTTTTCTATGTGAAAGCCCCTCACAACTCCAGATTTTTATCTGATCATAGCAAAAATAGAGCTTCTTATTCCAGTAGCTCCAGGAAAAGATCCAGGGGTAACTCAGTGATTTTGTTGAATCATCTGTCCTCCTTCTGGATCAATTCAGTGACTCTGAAAAGACCTAAAGCGCATGCCTACCTCTGGATTTGGGAAGTGTGGTCAACTTCATCCAAGTCATATGGACTACAATGGAGGGAAGGGGGTTCCCCAGAGGAAAATCAAGTTGCTTTCACCAAAACAGGGATAAGATGTTGGGCAGGCAAAAATCAACACAAGTCTACCATAGAAGAAACGTCCTATATGTTAATAGTTGTATGGCAAGGCTATGAATGATACATGACTTAAAGGTTATAGTCAAAGATTAGGTAGAAAAATGGGTCACTTCAAGGATTGCTGTCCAGGAATATCTCCTAGAAGGAAGCCTATGAACAGGGCCTTGATAGAAAGGTAGGACTATGATAGGTAAAGATGAGAAGGCTTTTCAGATACAAGGAAAGGTGTGAACCAAGGCAGGGAGGTGAGGATCCTTTGGAGATTTTTCTAGTTTGGTGAAAACCTTTAGGTACTAAGGCTGGAACTTTGGTTGGGGGCTGTTTATGGGAGACAGTCTACAAGTGCACTAACTACGCAGATTTCTTCCATTTATAATCTCAAAGAAGAGTATACTAATTTTGGCAGGTACCAGGAGTAGGATTATTCTCTCCGTGTTACCAGTGGGGTAACTGAGGCCCAGTGCAAGAAGTGCCTGCTGAGAGGTCATTCCCCCCCAGAGACAGATGGCACAAAAAGCCTTCTATTTAGTCCACAACAGTGCCCCCACCCAGTCACCACCCATCCACAGCAAGACCAATTCTAGGGTTGGGAATCACCAGGACAAGAGCTGTGGCTCAGCCCCAGAGCCAGCCTGAGGAGACATTTGGAGGAAACTCCGGGAACAGCTCTCTAGGTTGAGCGAAGATACCCTAACTTGTATGATGGTTAAGAGCAAGGTCTCTGGAGGCAGATAGGCTTGGTTTTGAATCTCAGTTTCATGAGTTATGATGATACCTTGAACAAATTACATAACTTCTTATAAGAAGAACTTTGTACTAACGATGTGCATCATATAATGCCTATCATGGAGATGGAATGTACAGCATAGGGAATATGGTCAATAATATTGTAGTGACATTGTACGGTGACAGTGACTACACTTATCATGGTGAACACTGGGCAATATATGGAAGTGTCAGCTCACTGTGTTATACTCTGAAGTTTATATAACATTGTATATCAACTGTATTTCAATAATAAGTCTTAAAAATTGTTTTTCACGTTTATTTTTAAGAGAGAGAGACACAAGAGTGTGAGTGAGGGAAGGCAGAGAGAGGTGGAGATACAGAACCCAAAAGCAGGCTTCAGGCCTTGAGGTGTCAGTACAAAGCCCGGTGTGGGGCTTGAACTCACAAGCTGTGGGATCATGACCTGAGCCAAAGTCGGACGCTTAACCAACTGAGCCACCCAGGTGCTCAGTAAGTATTCAATAGTAAGTATTAAAAAAGAACTTAGCAGTTCATAGCAGCACTCTCAACAATAGCTAAAACATGGAAAGAGCCTAAGTGTCCATCAATGGACGAATGGATCAAGAAGATGTGGTTTATCTATACCATGGAATACTACATGGCAATGAGAAACAATGAAATCTGGCCATGTGTAGCAACATGGATGGACCTTGAGGGTGTTATGCTGAGTGAAGTAAGTCAGGCAGAGAAGGACAAATGTCATATGTTTGCACGTATAGGAGAATTAGGAGGAACTTAACGGAGGACCATGGGGGAGAAGAAGGGGGGAAATGGTGGGGGAAAGGGAGAGAGGAAAACCATGAGAGACTCTTGAATGCTGAGAAATAAACTGAGGACTGATGGATGTGGGGGGAGGGGAGAGATGGGCATGGAGGAGGACACTTGTGGGGATGAGCACTGGGTATTATATGGAAACCAATTTGACAACAAACTATTTGTAAAATAAAAAATAAAAAAAATAAAAAAGAACTTAGCACAGTGTCTGTTCTATGGAGTGGTCAATAAATGTGAAATTGAGGGCAGTACTTTAGGTCCCAGAGGCAAACTTACAGTCACAACCCAGCTAAGGAACAATTACTGTATTTCATTGATTCTGTAATGGACCTTCCCTATACCTCACCCCCTTATCTTAGGTGTCTCCGCATCAGTGCATCTTAGCATTGTAACATGATTTAATTGCCAAAGTTTCTTAGTAATCCCTGAGATAACAGCATGACTTATACTCACTGTCTAAATGCGGCAGGTCACCTAATCTTTTGGTAGTTCAGTTTCTTCAGCTGTAAAATGGGGATAATAATAGTATTCACTTGATAAGGTTGTAGTGAGGGTTAAACTGGATTTGCTTTGCAAATTTCCAGCACATTGAGGGCTTAATAAATTCTGCATACTGCTATTGTTTATTACTCTTATGCAAATCGGATAATGGGGTTGGTGGGAACTGCATGGGGTGAGTAGCCAGAGCTGTGCAGGGGTGAAGGCTGGCATCAGAGGGCCAGTGTTGATTCTCAGACTCGAGCTGGGGGTTTGAGGAACAGCAGGAAGACACACGAGGGGTCTCTGGAGTGCAAGGTGGATTGAGGCGTTTTGTTTGCAGATGAGGACTGGAGACCATATCAGGGTACCCACTCTGGCCGCCCAGTGGGGATGGGATGGTGAGTTAAAAGGGCTGCTCTACCTGTTCTATTTAAACCCTCATGATCTCCGACTATCATAGTCACCCTTTATTAAGTCCTCTATGTCCCAAGGCACTGCAATAATTGAAGTCTTATCTTACCAAATTCTGTTATCAATCTTGTGCATTCGATGATTTTATTAGGCCAATCTTATAGAAGAAGCCAAGGCTCAAAGAAGTAAATGAACATGTTTAAAGTCACGTGGCTATTAAATGCCAGAGCTGGAGTTTGAATCTGGTTATTTTGACTTTGCCCCCGGCACCCAACTCCCTGTGCCATGCTGCCTCTTGAAAGCTCTCCATCACCTCTCAGTGTATCAGAAGGCAATCTTCGTCTCTCCTCACCTCCGTCCACGCCTCCTTCCTCCTCCTACGGGTCTCCACCTCCCAGGCCCACAAATGCCAAGCTCACAAGTCATCTGTTTTGCCAAAATTCTGTTCCGATTTGATAAACCCTGGCCGAGCCAGCTCACTCAGCATGATTCAGCCAGAGAGAATAGCGAGGCTGCGTGCCCGGCGTGCCGACCGTCTGAGCTCAGGCAGGATGGGCGGCGCAGGGACCTCAGCCTGACAGATGGCTCCACTCGGCTGTCTCCCTGGGCCGGATGCCAGGGACAGCGCTCGCTCTCTGCAGGAGGACGGGCGGGAGCCGTCTCGGGTGATTCTCACATGCGTGGCTGTCTCTGTGTGTGTGGCTACGAATGGAGCCGGCATGGACAAGGGTGCGTGTGACCCAGAACACACATTTGTATGTGGCCGGTGTGTGCGTGCATCTCTATCTGTGTGCATGTGGATGAATGTGTTTGTGTGTGCCTGGCTGTGTGTTTGTGTGTGTGTGTGCGGGGGAACTTCTGTGCATGCAGAGGGGTGTGTGTGTGTGCCTGAGTGTGTTTGAATTTTAAGTGTGCATGCATCTTGGTACGCAAAATCATGAGCATAAAAGAGAAAGACCGCGAAGCAGGGAGAGGAGGGTCTGAGGCTTTGAGAATCCAGTTCTGACTGTTCCCACCTGTGGTCCAGAGCTGCGGCACACACCTCCCTCCATGTCTGCCCTCATCACAGGACCAAGGGCCAGCAGGGGCAACAGCAAGCACCCCATTCCCAGCCGAAGTGTAGGCTCTGAGTTTCAGGTTTCTAGAAGCAACTTCTTGGCTACCCCTTCTCCCTAAGTAGAAGTACTTAACTTTTGTGAATCCAGGCCCCTTCTGAAAATCTGGTGACTAGAAGGAATCTTCTTTCCAGGAAGATACCCTCAAAACACACAATTTTCCATAACAATGTCACAGCACTCAGGGGGCCCTCGGAAGTCTCCTAGGGATCTCAGTTAGGAAATCAAGAATTATACCAACACTTACCCAGCTTTTGCCGAGTTCTACTGTACTGAGCTTTTGTTAGATAAGTACCTAGAGGCATAAGGTGGCTGCTGTCTGTAAAGAGTGTACAGTCTAGCAAGAGAAGTAGAGGAGTGTGTGTAACCATAGGCCACTGTGGCTAGTGCAGTAATGGCTGTGGGTGAAGGAACCATTAAGGCACAGGAGGAAGGACAGAATTGGTTCACGAGGAGCTTCAGGGAAAGAGCCCCTGAAGAAGTGGACACTGAAGCTGTAACCTGAAATATGAGAAGGTGTTTGTCAAACAGAGAAAATGAGGAAGGACTTTCTGGGCAGAAAGAAGTGCCTGTAAAAAGGCAGAGAGGGGCTACACTGGGGGCGAACGCATCTGGGAGAAGCAGAATGTAGGGCTGAAGAGGGAGTATGGGGGCAGGCTGTGAAGAGCCGTGTATCTACTAAGCTAAAGGATTTGGACTTTATCCTGTAAGTGATGGAGAACAATGAGGAGTTTTTAAACAAGAGAGTGTTTTGTAGGGGCGCCTGGGTGGCTTAGTCGGTTAAGCGTCCGACTTTCGCTCAGGTCATGATCTCGCGGTTCGTGGGTTCGATCCCCGCGTCGGGCTCTGTGCTGACTGCCAGCTCGGAGCCTGGAGCCTGTTTCAGTCTGTGACTCCCTCTCTCTCTGACCCTCCCCTGCTCACGCTCTGTCTCTCTCTCTCTCTCCTAGAAATAAATAAAAAAAAAGAAAAAAAAAAAAAGAGAGTGTTTTGTAAAGACCGCAGTGCACCCAGCACTTACCCAGAGACCAGATAAGAGGCTGTTGCAATAGTCTGGGTGAGAGATAATGAAGGTGTGAAGAACAGGAATGTGGGAAAACCAGGGCATGGGTTTGAAGAAAAGAGATATTTAGGAGATGAACTAGATAAGAAGTAAGGGCCTCCAGGAAATGTACAGGGATTAAGAAGAAAAAAGAAGGAATAGGTGAGCATGGCTTCCATATTTCCTGCTTGGGAAGAAATGTGGATATAAGTGCCATTCGCTGTGATGGAACCAAGATACAAATTAGGTTGTGGGGGGAGATAAGGAGTTCTGTCTGGGACACACTGGGAGACGTCCAACTAGAGATGTTCATTAGGCAAATGGCTATTTGGGACCGGAGTATTGGAGGGAGAGATTTGGAAATATAAATTTGTGAATTGTAAGCAGGTGAATGAGAAAACTCAAGTCACAGATAATAGATGAGAGATCATGCAGGGAGAATGTAGATACTGAGTAAGAAGCGAGAAAACAGTTAACATTTAAGGGTGCACCAAGGAGGAGTAATTAGAGGAAGGAGATTGAGGGAGGGTTCATAGGGTTTGGAAGGGTTGAAATGACACCAGGAATATATATATATATGTGTGTGTGTGTGTGTGTGTATAAAAATGTCCTATATATATATATAGGATTATATATATAACATATATAATGTCCTATATAACATATAATGACATTATATGTTATATAGGACATTATATATGTTTTATATAAATATATGTATATATAGTATACATATATATATATATAGTGGAATATCAATCAGCCATTAAAAAGAATGAAGTCTTGCCATTTGCCAAAAAAGGATGGGGCTAGAGAGTATAATGCCAGATGAAATAAGTCAGAGAAATGCAAATACCATATAACCTCACTCATTCATGGTATTTAAGAAACAAAACAAATGAGCAAAAGGGAAAAGAGAGAGAAACAAACCAAGAAACAGATTCTTAACTATAGAGAACGCACTGATGGTTACAGAAGGGAGGTGGGTGGGGGACGCGTGAGATAGGTGATGGGGATGAAAGGGTGCACTTGTAATGAGCACCGGGTGATGAATGGAAGTGCTGAATCACTAAACTGTACATCTGAAACTAATAGGACACTGTATATTTACTATACAGGAATTAAAATTAAAAGCTTAACTAAAAAAAAAGAAATGACACCAGGAAAGAGGGATTTGTGTAGTACACAAAACACTAACTAGAGTTATTGCCCTACGGGAATTATGGGATTTTATACTTAAAATTTTTTTTAACATTTATTTATTATTGAGAAATAGAGACAGAGCATGAACAGGGGAGGGGCAGAGAGAAGGGGAGACACAGAATCCGAAGCAGGCTCCAGGCTCTGAACTGTCAGCAGAGAGCCCGATGCGGGGCTCGAACCCACAAACCACGAGATCATGAGCTGAGCTGAAGTCGGACGCTTAACTGACTGAGCCACCCAGGCGCCCCTATACTCTTTTTTATAGTTGTCATCTAAATATTCCCAGCCCAATCCAATGGGGGTGTACTAAATTTGAACAATGAGAGAGGATACCTGGGGAAAGTGTGGGAGGTTATTAGAATAGGGGACTTTCACTCCCAGCCAAGATGGACTAGCAGACACTGGGATTTAACCTCCTGCCTAAAATAGTCTTAAAACCAGGAATAAATAATATAAGGTTTTCAGACCTTAGACAACAGGCTGTGCAGGACACTGATCCCTAAAAGTGGGAGAAAAAATAAGATGAGTCCAAATACTGTACCTCCAGGCTGCAGTGCATGGAGGCACCGCTTAGGAAAAACAGGCAGACACCCTGTGTTGAAGAGACTGAGCTAGTTGGTTGTTCAGGGTTGTCAAAATGGCTAGAATTCACAGGGTGAGACACCAGACAGAACAGAGTTGCACTGGAGATCCACAGAAACTTCTGAAGTCTTCAACTGAGTACTGATAATTGTATGCATTTGAAGAAACCACTTGAGGCTACCAGAAAGAGCACTTGAAAGAATCAGGTGGAAAATTTTTGGTGCTCACACGAGATTGGAAATAGATTATTTTCCCAGCAACCAGAGTTTAGGAACCTCATAATATGTTGGGCATATGAAGAATACCAAATCCAAAAAGATATTGCCTCACAACGGAGCCGAAAGTACCCTTACACTAGACTCTGCTCCCAAAGCAACCTCTAAAGGATCAAACTCTTTCCAAGCAAAGTTGACTGAATCCTAGAACAAAACTCAAAATAATTAAGGAACAAAAAAGTCTAGTGCTCATCCACGTAAAGTTCACAATGTCTGGCATCAAATCAAACTCACCAAACCTGCAAAGAAGCAGAAAGACCTGTAAGGGGAAGAAAAGTCAATCCATAGAAACAGACTCAGAATAACACAGAAAATAAGGAATTAGAAGACAAGGAAATAGGGGTGCCTGGGTGGCTCAGTTCATTAAGCATCTGACTTGGGCTCAGGTCATGATCTCACGGTTTGTGAGTTAGAGCCCCATGTCAGGCTCTGTGCTGACAGCTAGCTCAGAGCCTGGAGCCTGTTTCAGATTCTGTGTCTCCCTCTCTCTCTGACCCTCCCCTGCTCACGCTGTCTCTCTCTCCCTCTCTCTCAGAAATAAATAAAACATTAAAAAAATTTTTAGAAGACAAGGAAATAAAACTGAGACTATAAATATACTTCCGATGCTGAAGAAGACAGAGGAACACATCCCATCTTTCATCTCTTTGAATTTCCCTCTGAGTCTCTGAGAAGTTTTTCGATTTTAATTTCTAATATTCTTATTGAATTTTTCATTTCTGTATTATGATTTTCATATCTACAGGCTCTGTTTTGACTCTGCATGTTCCTTTATTTAAAAATAGCAAAGAGGGCGAGCATCTGGGTGGCTCAGTCAGTTAAGCATCTGACTTCAGCCCAGGTCATGATCTCACAGGTCGTGGGGTTCTCTGCTGATAGCTTAATAGCTGATAGCTGATAGTTTAATTAAAAAAAAAATAAAACAAAAATAGCAAAGGGAGCATCTGGATGGCTCATTTGGTTAAGTGCCTGACTTCAGCTCAGGTCATGGTCTTGCAGTTTGTGAGCTCGAGCCCCACGTCAGGCTAAGTGCTGACAGCTCAGAGCCTGGAGCCTGCTTCAGATTCTGTGTCTCCCTCTCTCTCTGACCCTCCCCTGCTCATGTTCTGTCTCTCTCTCTCAAAAATAAATAAACATTTAAAAAAGTAGCAAGGAAAGATCTTTTGTGTCTGTAAGTGTATTAACAATAGTGATTTAGAAATTTCCCTTTTCTTGCATTATCTTTCTTTCCTCCAAATTACTTTTATCTGTTTGTTTATTTGGTCTTATCTTTCCTGTTAGAAGTTTTACTCAGATGCTTATTAATCCTTGTCTGATCTTGTTTAAGAAGGGACAGTAAACACTGATTGTCCACGTTGAACATATGGGCAAAGTTTGTTGATTTGGAATTTCACTGTGGGATGATCTTGGGCCATTTGTCAGAGAACACTGCCTCCCCTCCCGCCCCCCACCCCCTAAGTCACTATGTTCTGTTTGTTTCCTGTTTGGCTGATTAGTTCCTCTAGAAAGTGTTTTAATCATGCCCAGAGGCATGATAGATGCCTGGCTGTTTACATTCTGGGATCCAGGAAGGGGAGGGGAGCTGGGAGGTCTCCGTGTTCAGCCTTCAGTAGATATATATTTATTAGTCCACAGATTGACCATGCATCCCTTAATAAAGGGACTCTCTCCTTTTTTAATTCTAGAGAATAACTCTTTAGTCTTCTGCTGGAGTAGAGAAGGGATAGTCACTCAGGGGAATAAGATAAGGAGGAGACTCTAAGAATCTGTTTCTTGAACAACAGATTTTCTTAAATTTAGTTTCCATCTCCTTTGTCCTCAGTTCCTGAGCTTTTTTGACAATTCCATAGTGTAAATCACATTGGCTCTCTGCTTGTCCCTCTTCACATATAAGATATGGTTTCTTATAACAATAGAACTCCCCTATGACCCAGCAATAGCACTGCTAGGAATTTACCCAAGGGATACAGAAATGCTGAGGCATGGGAGCACATGTACCCCAATGTTCATGGCAGCACTCTCCACAATAGCCCAAACATGGAAAGAGCCTAAGGGTCCATCAACGGACGACTGGATCAAGAAGATGTGGTTTATCTATACCATGGAATACTACATGGCAATGAGAAGCAATGAAATCTGGCCATGTGTAGCAACATGGATGGACCTTGAGGGTGTTATGCTGAGCGAAATAAGTCAGGCAGAGAAGGACAGATATCATATGTCTGCACGTATAGGAGGATTAGGAGGAACTTGACGGAGGAACAAGGGGGAGAAGAAGGGCGGAAATGGTGGGGGAAAGGAAGAGTGGCAAACCATGAGAGACTCTTGAATGCTGACAAAAACTGAGGACTGATGGATGTGGGGGAAGGGGGGATGGGCATGGAGGAGGACACTTGTGGGGATGAGCACTGAGTGTTATGTGGAAACTAATTTGACAATAAACTAGTTGTAAAAAAAATAAATAAAATAATGGAAATTAAAAAAAAAAAAGATATGGTTTCTTAGGTTTGCCAAGTCAGTTACCACTTGTCCATCCATTTCCCAGATTCCAAAATGTTATTGTTCCTCTCTTTTCTCCTCTCTCCTATCCTTGTGAATCCCTGTTTCTCTAAATCCCTTTACTATAGTTTTAATGGGTTTTCAGGAGAGAGCAAAATTATATGTGTGCATTCAATCCACCATCTTTTTTTTTTAATGTTTTTTATTTATTTCTAGGAAAGAGAGAGAGACAGTGTGAGCAGAGGAGGGTCAGAGAGAGAGGGAGTCACAGACTCTGAAACAGGCTCCAGGCTCTGGGCTGGCAGTCAGCACAGAGCCCGATGCGGGGCTCGAACCCACGAACTGCGAGATCATGACCTAACTGAAAGTCAGACGCTTAACCGACTAAGCCACCCAGGCGCCCCTCAATCTACCATCTTTAACTGAAAGCTCTTGAACACTTTATGCTCATTCATGGATGCAACTCTGAAGGATTGGACGACTGTCCTCATTTTACGTGTTAGAGGGGAAATAACTTATCCAAGATCACACAGCCAATACAAACTCAGTGTCTAAACACTATTTATATACAAATATGTATATCAGAAGTTGCAAACCGGAAGCCTGCAGACAGATACAGCCCATAGAGATTTTTGTTTGGTCCCCAGAGGGTTTTTAAACTCAGGAAATTTGACATACAAATCAAGTGTTTGGCTTTGCTTGAGAAATCCAAAGATCTAGCAACAGAGGACTTGCATTCCTAAAGGACCAAATCAGCTGAAATGGAGTTGCATCTGATTGCTTTCAATGTAGGACCCACTCCCTAGTTTGCCACAGTTCCCAGCATGTTCTATGGTCTTCTCTACCTGCCTGTAACACTTGTGGGTCACCTACCTGGCCCCTGTTTTCATTTGTACAAGAGAGAAATTCTTTTTTTGTTTTTAATTTTTTTTTTGTTTTTTAATGTTTTATTTATTTCTGAGAGAGAGAGACAGCGTGAGCAGGGGAGGGTCAGAGAGAGAGGGACATACAGACTCTGAAACAGGCTCCAGGCTCTGAGCTAGCTGTCAGCACAGGGCCCGACATGGGGCTCGAACTCACGAACTGTGAGATCATGACCTGGGCTGAAGTCGGATGCTTAACCAACTGAGGCACCCAGGTGCCCCACAAGAGAGAAATTCTTAAGAAGAAAATGAATCTTATTCTGTACACTGTTCTGGACCTTGACTTTTTTTTTTTTAACTTAATAGTAGTATTTCCCGTGCCTGTTTTTCTGCCCCACTTACAGCCATTGTCCTTTTACTGTACTAGTGAATCCAATACACAAGCAAAGGCCTCCTGCAATTAGGTCCTTGCTATGTGATACCGCTCCCCTCACCCAGAGCTGATTGATGCAAGGGTGGACCCCTGACCTCAGTGGAGACAATGAATACTCTCTCTCGGGTACTTGAAACTTGGAATGGAAACTCCTGAGGCGAGCCGTCACTAGAGCAGAGGCATACTGACAGCCCTCCCGAGAGAGGACCCATAAGCTCCTACTACCAAACTCCCTGGGGCTGCCCTCATTGCTTTCCTACCACATTTTGGTTATTCAAGAATTTGAGTTTATGAACTGAGTATCCTGCCAATAAATTCCTCCCTACACACTTTCTGTTTTTATTTTTGCTTAAGCCAAAGTTGCCGATTAATTTCTTACAAATTCATCTCCCCTTTTCCCTATCGACGCCACTATCCCTTTCCACGCTTTATACAAACAATACCTTTAACCATTTTAAGTTTGAAACAGGTTTATTGAGATAGAATTCATATACCTTAGAATTCACCCATTTAAAGTACATAATTGAACGGTGTTTAGCCTATTCAGAGTTGTGCTATCATCATCACAATCAGTCTTAGAACATTTTCATCACAACGAAAGAAATCTTGTACCCATTAGCAGTCAGCTCCTATTTCCTCTCAATTCCATACCCCCTCGGCCCTAGGCAATCACAAATCTACTTCGGTTTCTGCAGATCTATCTATTCCAGACCTTTCATACAAATGGAATCATGCGAGTTTTTTGTGACTGCTTCCTTCAGTTAGCATAATGCTGTCAAAGTTTATCCAAGTCATCCCATGTATCAGGACTTTATTTCTTTTCATTGCAGAGTAATATTCCATTGCATGGATCTACCATATTTTGCTTACCCATGTTGATAGATATTGAGGTTGTTTCCACTTGTTAGCCATCACGAATAATGTGAATATTCATGTACAAGTTTTTGTGTGGATGTGTTTTCATTTCTCTTGGATTTCTACTTAGTAGGGGAATCACTGGATCACGTGATGGCTTGATGCTTAATCTTCTGAGGGACTACCAGACTGCTTGCTAAAGCTGCAGCACTGTGTTACATTCCCACCAGCAGTGTATGAGGGTTCCAGTTTCTCCACATCCTTAACACTTGTTGTTATCTGCCTTTTTGATTATAGATACCCTGGTGGGTGTGAAGTGGTATCTCATTGTGGTTTTGTTTTGCATTTCCTTGATGTCTTATGATTTTGAACATCTTTTCATGTGCTGCCTGGCCACTTGTATGTCTTTTTTGGGGGAAATATCTATTTAGATCCTTTGCCCATTTTTAAAATGTGTAACTTGTCTTTCTATTATTGAGATGTAAGCATTCTTTATATATCCTGGATAGAAGTATCTTATCAGAGATATGATTTGCAGGCGCACCTGGGTGTCTCAGTTGGTTGAGTGACTCTTGATTTCATCTCAGGTCATGATCTCATGGTTCATGAGTTCGAGTCCCACATCAGGCTTTGTGCTCACAACATGGAGCCTGCTTCAGATCCTCTGTCTCCCTCCGTCTATCCCTCCCCCACCACTCATGCACTAGCTTTTGCTCTCTCTCTCTCCCTCAAAAATGAATATATGTTAAAAAGAATTTTTAAAAAGACATGATTTGCAAATTTTCTAACATTCTCTGGGCTGTCTCTTCACTTTCTTGACAGTGACCTTTGAAGCACAACAGTTTTCAGTTTTGATGGAGTCCACTTAATTTTTTTTTTCATTTGTGAACATTAACGTTTTGAGGTATACTTTCCAGATCTTTTCTATGCAATTTAATATGAGACAATGTATACCTCACTGCTTTATATACTTAATAAAACCTGAATGACTGTACATCGTCATTATTGTCTTCATAGTATATGTTGCATGAACTTTCCAAAATCTGTTTAAGTCGTCACCTAGAGATGGACATTTAGGTCATTTCCAATATTTTGTTACTATAAGCAATCCTTACACAAGCATCTTTGCACACATGTCTAAATTGCTTGACAGGAGAAACCAGGACTGAAGCATGTGACAGGTGCAGGGAACAGCATGATGAAGGTCAAAGAGGAGGAGGAGCTCATCAAGGCTGTATTGAGTAATGTGTAAGCTATGTAATGGAGAGCAGGAGAAGCTAAATCGTGGCTAATCGTTGAGGATCTCAAATGTCAGTTTAATAAGCTTTCATTTTGGAAGTCATAAAAGTCTTTTAAATGGGGGTTTGACTTGATGAAAGCCATTTGATTCCATTTTGATAGAGTGACAAAAAAGTATCATATGGGTCATAAGATAAAAAGAAATCAAATTAGGTGATTTAGTTATTAAAGAATTGTAGTGACATTTGCCTGAATAAAATGTCAGTAGAGAGGAGTCTGAGGACTAAAAACTATGTCATAAATAATGTAATTCTTTTTTAAAAAGTGCACAGAGGTGAGGAAGTAGAGACAGTGCATGTGTTTGTTAGGCTAGACTATGCTGTAGTAATGAACCACCCCCCAAACTTCAGTGACTTAACGCAGCAAAAATTTGTTTCCTTCTTATACTCTATGTGTTAGGGGGATTGCTGGACACAGTCATCAAGGAGCTCAGAGTGTTAGAGTCTCCATCATCGTGAGGTTGTAACTTCTGGAGGACAAAACCTCCTTCACAATGACCTCAGCCATTGAAGAGAGCTTGTGGGAAGGTCACATTTCAGCTACTCTATACTTCAGTCCAAAGTAAGATGCTAGTAACCTACGCCTGCCTAACTCCAAGGAACTGGGAAATGTGAGGAGTTCATGGACTATCTGGTGAGCGCCAATGTCCCTGACATTGGGAGGGTAGGCTACATACAAATTGTTATAAAGGGAAAGAGAGAGCTGAGGTAGCAGCGAGGGTGACAGGAGGTGAGTGGACTTCGATTTTTGTTTGTCAAATTGGAAGAGAATTGAAGTTGTTATAAAACAGGGAGTGAATAAGCAATGGAGCATGGTATTGGTCCTAGGGAAGGTGGAAGAGGGAATGATGGGCCTCAGAGAGGAGACCTGACCCTCTTTCTCTGAGATTGGCAGGAAGGAACAGAAGGAAGTGCAGTTAGGTACATGTGTGGGTGTAGAGGCAGGAAACAGAGGACGTTCACACTTGATATTTTTAGTTTCTTAAGAAGTAGGAAGCAAGTCAATTGACAAACATGATGGTAGTCATGGTGGTGATGGGAGGGATCAGAAGTAGATTATTGGCCTTTTGGAGTTGGAAGAAGCCTCTCAAATCTATCTCCACTAAGCCATTAGTCACTGAGTAGATAATGACAGTAACTCCCTATCTGGTTCCCTCATCTCCGTTCAACCTCTTCAGTGTACTACAAGTGGGTTGTAGTAGACACGGCCAATCAGATGATGCCCTCCTCTACATAAAACCCTACAGTGGTTCAAAATCCTTGAAATGCCCCCAAAATCTGGCTTATGTTGACTTCTCCAGCCTTGCCCTCAGTGTTCTCCATGCACTGTCACAGGGCCCCCTTTCATTTGCTTCCTTCTTCCTGCCCCGGGACCTCCACAGATACTCTTCCCTCCATCTGGAAAGCCCTTCCATTCCACCATGCCCACTCCTGTCACTTAGTTCATCTGAACCGTTCCTTTGGTTCTGAAATCAAGAGTCAGTGTCTCAGGGAGGTCTTCTCTAGCCCATCAGACTCGGGTGGGTCTCCCTGTTGGGTGCTGTTACAGTACTTGGAATTTTTCCCTTTGCAGCACTCTTCCCAGCTGTGAGTACATGTTTGCACACAGTGGACAAAGCCTCCTTCCTCTGCCAGACCACAATTCTGTGAAGGCGGCACCGTGTTTGTGGACTGTTTTTGTCTACTTTAATGTGTTTCACATGTAGCACATTGCCTGGCATGTAACAGTTGATAAACAAATGTTTGTCAAATGAATGAAGAGGTTAATCAGTTTTGTTAGTTAACGAATTTGCACCTTATTGGGAAGAGTCGACCAAGATTGCAATACCGAGGAGAGCCCCCGTGAGGGATGACCACACAGCTACTTTAAGTCAGTGTGGTTGTGCTCAGTCGCCCAAGAGTAGCGACTGAGAAGGCAGAGGTTGGACTGATACAAAGTTTAAGCTTCTCAGAATGGGCGTGGCAGAAAGAGGATAATGCTGGTATTCACACTGCACTGTAAGGTCTAGGCTAATAGGGAAGGACCGGAAATACCAAGGTGGGTGACGGACTTGGAAGAATATAGTGAAGCCAATGGCCTTGTGCTAACTGGGGTGTCCAGGAGCAGGCATGGCAGAGCGAGAGAGTGAGGGGACAGAGAACCGGGGATGACGTCAGAGATGCAGTGCACCAGACCTCAAGACCTCTCAAAGGGAGTGGTTCCAGGTCCTGAGAAGGTCCAGGGTATAACCGTGGATGTAAGGCACTGGTTATTACTGCCAACATTAAGAAATACAGAGACCAGGATGGTAAATGGCTTCGTATGGTGAAGTGACCTGGTGATGGCAGGGCTTAAAGTGGAGAAGACTTTCGGGACCGAGGTGGCCAAATGACAACTACTGAAAAGATGTTTTGGAAGGTGGCATGTGCCTCAAGGGCAGGCCCTCCTGTCACGTCCTCCATTCTTGGGTCACTTATTCAAGACTCAAAGCCCTGGGGACAGAGGGTCTGATGCGTTGAAATGGATGGCATAAGCCTCAAAGGGGAAGTAAATTTGCATGTGACAGAAGTGTAGTGGTAGGTTGGTGTCCATGGGAAATGGCGGGACCACCAATGGAGGCCCCACTGGAATATGTGAGGATAGGCAGCTTCCAATCAAGAGGGTGGAAGAGAATTTGGGGAGGTGTGGCTTTGAGGGACAGCCAAGTTTCCATTAAGCAGGAGGTGAAGGGAGTAATCCGCCATGAACTTAAAGTTTATAATGGAGAGGGTTTTGTCTTCCTGATTGTTTCATAATGGAACAAGGATGTTCCAGCAGTCAAAGTACCAACATGTAATAAAGAGAAGACATGCTCTGGGTCAGAGGTCAGAGTTCCATTTCTGGCCCCATCACTTACATGCTGAGCAACTTAACCAATTACTTCACCTCTCTGAGCTCAGTTTTCCCATCTGTGAAATGATAAAGTCATAATTGGCTCGGTGTGAGGATCAAAGAGATAATTGATGCAAAACTGCATTGTAAACTTCAAACTGCTGTCCACATGTGAACTGTTATTATCATTATTGCACGGGGAGTTAATGGTAGCATTTGGACTCTTGACTCCCAGGTTTGGAAGAGCACTGGGATGAAGGCTATCTCCACTTTATAGGTTCATTTATTCAAGAAACCTTGCTGAGTGCTAAGCCTGTCGGTCACTGAGCTGGGCAAGGGCGATAGTGAGATGAATCAGACAGAGTCCCTAACTTTGGAGTTCATAGTCTAACAGAGGAGACAGACACAGTAACATGCTAAGCTCTGCTACCTGGTATAATGGAGGAATACAGTATGCTATGTGAGCACACGAAAAGAACAGTTAGGGAGAGCCTGAGCAGGCTTTGCAAAGGAAGTGGCAGAAGAGCTGGGTCTTGAAGATTAAGCCCAACAAGAGGAGAGATGTTCCACTCCTGGCGAGGCAGCGGTGGAGACCCAACTAGAGAGAACCCAGGGCTACAGACATGCCATTGTGTACCACCTCCCCACTGCTCTTTGGACAAAGGGAAAAGAAGCTTCTTTGGTCTCACACAGAAGCTTATTTTCTTTGCTTCTATTACGGGTCTGGCTGCCTTGGGAATGACACGTGCTTAGTCTCTTTGCGATTTGCTGTCAACAACTTAGGGTCAGGGTGAGAATGCACAGCTCAGATACCCTAGAGATGAAGCATGGGCTTCAGTTTCTGCCTCCGAGCCTCTTCCCAACCGTCTGATGAAGGCTATTCATCAGGCTGTCTGGTCTGTCTTCTGTGGGAACTAAAGAGAGCCCAGTGGGTCAACCTAGAAACAGCTTTCCCAGGAAACCAACAGGGCTTTAAAGGAATCATTACTTATCACACACCCTATAATTGTGTCACATCTGAATGAGGCTGCTGGAGGACTACCCTCTCCCCCCATCCCCTGCCCATCTCCTTTCCCTCTCACTTTTTCCTTCAACAACTGTAAGGAAAAATCTGATTCTATCTGGTTCCCTTCTTCTTCAGTCCCCTAGGTTCCCAAACTCTGATGGTTCCCATCTTACTTTTTCAAAGGGCATTGGTGGGGACCCACCTCATTCCTGGAAGCTTGGCCACTCAAAGCTGGGCCTTATTCCTATTGCGTAGCCAACAATAATGAAAACCATGGTATGCCCATTTTATAGACGAACCTCAGAGAAGAGGTGAGGGGCTCTATCTTGAAGGGGCAACAGAACACGAGACTGGAATGTAGCCTGAGACAAGAGAATAAACATGGTCAACATAGGCTGTTCAGTATCCATGGCCCCCTTCCCAATAGCATCCTGATTTCTGTGTATGTCACCTACAGTCTTGGTGGGTGTGGACATCTAGATGCCTTTCTCCCACGATGGTCACTGAAGGGCCACAGTGCTGTGACCTGTGAGTTTTAAGGGAAGTGCCAGAAGTTATCTCCATGTTGACACTAGCACTGTGTCTAGCCCATAGTTCATGTGGGACAAACGTCATTTCTGCCTCAGCACAGTTACTCATTATCCATGTTGTCAGGCAAGTCACTTATCTGTTCTTTGCCTTGGAGGGGCGCCTGGGTGGCTTAGACGGTTAAGCATCAGACTTCAGCTCAGGTCATGATCTCATGGTTTGTGGGCTCGAGCCCCGTGCTGGGCTCTGTGCGGACAGCTGGAGCCTGGAGCCTGCTTTGGATTCTGTGTCTCCCTCTCTCTCTGCCCCTCCCCCACTCATGCTCTGTCTCTCTGAAAAATAAATAAACAGGGGCACTCAATTGGTTGAGTGCTGACTTTGGTTCAGGTCATGATCTCACCATTTATGGGCTCGAGCCCTGCACTAGGCTGTGTGCTGACAGCTCAGAGACTGGAGGCTGCTTCAGATTCTGTGTCTCCCTCTCTCTCTGCCCCTCCCGCCCCCCTTGCACTCTCTCCCTCTCAAAAATAAACATTAAAAAAATTTTTTTTTAACTATTCTTTGCCTTGGAAAGAATATAAAATTACTAGCATTTTTAACATGTTATTAACTGCTGGGGCACCTGGGTGACTCAGTGGTTAAGCAACCGACTTCAGTTCAGGTCATGATCTCACGGTTCCTAAGTTTGAGCCGCACATCAGGCTCTGTGCTGACAGCACAGAGCCTGGATCCTGCTTCAGTTTCTGTGTCTCCCTCTTGCTCTGCCTCTTCTCTTCTCACACTCTGTCTGTCTCTCTCTCTCTCAAAAATAAACATTAAAAAAAAAAAGGTCCAAGTCTATAGCTATCTACAGAATCCAACCCTCCAGAGAAACTGGGGTCAAAGCTCAGAGAATAATTTTTTTAAATGTTTATTTTTGAGAGGGAGGAGCAGAGAGAGAGGAGAGAGAGGATTCAAAGCAAACTCTGTGCTGACAGCAGAGAGTCTGATGCAGGGCTTGAACTCACCAACCGTGAGATCATGACCTGAGCTGAAGTCAACGCTTAACTGACTGAACCACCCAGGCACCCCTCAGAGAATAATTTTTATCTGCTCCTTGTCTTCCTCTCCTACTGCATCTTCTACCAATTTATCCCTCTATAGCAAAAAAGAAACAGGAATCCCGGTCATTCTGCTCCTCAGATGTACCAAACCCATTTCTACCTCAGGGCCATATTCCTGCCTTACTTCCCTGTCAACCCTTTCTACTGTTACCCTCCACCAGCCAGTATCTGTCCCATTAGCCTATTTATTTCCTGCAGAGCACTCATCCACTCTGAAAATATTTTATTTTTGTTGCAAAAACATAAGCTCAAGAGTGCAAAGATTTTGTCTGTCTTGTTCACCACATATGCAAGAATGATGCTTACACAAAGGCGCAGCTCAAGAAGAAAAAAACCACTGAATTAATACAAAATTGGAACTGCTCGTAAGGGAAAATGTCAAGCAAGGAGACTGAGGCAAAAATCTAGTTGTTCCATTGGGACCCAGGAGCGTGGAGGGTCAGCAATTTTGACTTCACCTTTTGGGTTGGATTCAGAGGCACCAATATAAGGAAATGAATACTACTACAACTGTTTTTCTTTTTCTTCTGCAAAAGGCAGTTATCACATTAAAAGGGGGGAAAAGGTGATTACACTGCCAGAGGAACATGACACAGTCTGTATGTATGAGTTTATTGGAAGTGCTAAATGAGTAACTTCCTGAATGATGTGGAAAGTGACGAGGCTTGTGGCATTCCGGAACAATTTGACACAAATTGTGCACTAAGACAATTCCATGGAATGATGTTTGATAGTTTAAATGGTCACTAGTTTAAAAGGTTTTGGCTTGAAGTTATTATGACAGCTGAACATCTCTTAAACACCCAAATCCCTGGTATGCAGCTATTCACTCGGCTTTCTGGGGACACAAGAAAGCAGATAACTGGGGTTCTGTGCTCAGCCCTCTGTGAACAAGTAGGAAAAACGAGTAGGGGCTGAGGGAAGAGGAGTTGAGACTTATTCAACACCTTTTACATGCCACAAGGCATGACTTCTCATTTAATAACACTGCGAGTCAGGCATTATTTCTATTTTCCAGATTGGGGGGAGGGGAAGGATAAAACAAACCGACTAGTCCAAGACTGTTGTTAATCAATTACAGAGAAAAATCTGATTCCAAAGCTGGTACACTTTATACTCTTGCCTTCCCAGAATTCCTGGGAATCCCTTTGATGGAATGTATTGCTCATCTTAAAAAAAGGCAGGGGGACAATGATATGCTCAAAAAGGAGGCAGGAAGGAACAGGGGAAAAGTCACAAACTATTAGGCTGAATCATATGAAATTTCTGAGTTTTTTTTTTTTTTTTTTGGCCATAAAAGAGGCAATTTCATATCACTCAACTTCATGGTATTTGTTCTGTGGATAAAAATCATTATAACAATACTATTAATAACTACTCTGCACATTTGTACATGCCTTTACAGATTATGTAAAGTGCCATTTCAGTAACCTTTAAAGACAGGAAGGGTAAGGATTTTATATATTGAGGAGAAACAGATTTAGCAACCCCACCCACTTATCAGAGCAGTGTTTGTCCTTAGGGAAGCCTGTCCTCCACTCTCTCTGCCACCCCCTCCCCCATGACCCGCCCTCCACACCACCTTCTGTCAAAATAACTCTTGACTTCTATAACACATTCCTCACTGGTCTCTCATGCCTCCAATCTATTCTCCCAACATTAGCCAGAGGTTTCTCTAAATGCAAATGTTTCGCTCATCTACTCAAGATCCTTAATAGTTTTTCATTCCCTCCAAGATAAAGTTCAAATGCCTCAGCCTGTCCTTCATGCTCTGACCCTTGTCCACCATCTCCACCCTCACCCTCTTCCAGGGCCTGCAACACACACACCCTGTGCTGAGCAAACCCATCTCTCTTGTGCATGCCCCTCTGTGACGGTACCCAAACTATTCTGTGGCTGGAATGGCTTTGGTATCCCTTCTCTCTAACCCTCAAGTGACATTCAGCAGGCAAATTTTCGCTTTTCAAGGCTGAGTTCCAACGTCACCTCTTGTGAAATCATACCTTTCTTCTGTTACCAGTTTTCTGTGCTCTCTCAGCAGCTGGCACATTTTTCTCATGTCTAAGTCTAAAGACTTATTAAATGGTGCTCTGATTAGGTGTTTATTGTGTGGTCATTGAAATACTCACCAAAGTGAATCTTAGCTTTAATAACTCCAGGACATAGCATGGCACTAGATACATCGCGGTTCTTATTAGTTAGAACCCAAGGATCCTAGAAAGTCCCCATCTTGTGCCTTAGGTTAGGAAATAAGGGGAAAATCTTACAGATTGAGTGTCAAAAACATGACACTCTTCCAGGTCTTTTCCAGAGGTTGTTACACTGAAGGCGTAAGCCAGGAACTACCTGAATTTGGATTTGTACTTCCATGACCAAGGCTTATTTTCATTAAGGTAAATGGTGCCTGTGAGTATATGATCCATATGAATTACGTAAGAGCTTTTGGATTTTATAAGTCATATTTCACACAGACACATAGGCCAGGGGTGGAGCATCTAGAAATCAAGTTACCCTTTGCTGACCCCATGAAAGTAACACATTTAATTCAGTTTGATGAACGAGGAAGACTTTACTTGCAGAAAACATAGGTATGCAACATAAAACCACGAGGGGTACACGTGGCCACAAAGAAAAGCTATTTAGACCAAGAACACTCAGCTAGCCAAATATTCCCCTAATACTTCTTTATTACTTCTTAAATTTGGTAGCAGGTATTAATGTGGTGAGAACATGTATGGAGAAAAAACATAAAATTGACAAAATTCTTTCTACCAGCTTTTCTTAGACCTACGAAAAAGACCACCAATATTTGATTTCAGCCATGGGAACACACTGGTCTAGCCAATAGAACCCTAGTGTACTAGCAGAGATAGTTTAAAAACCGTGTTCTCAACAGTCATGAGTCACACCTTTACTCAAAGCACAGGGCCATTAAAAACAAAAGTGTGACCTTAACTTCATAGAAAGAGAACATTTTGATTATGACTAATTACATTTACTTTTTAATGTTGTTGGGCTTTAAGAAATAGTTTACATAGCTTAGTAGAGTTCAGTAATTTTCCCAGACTCCTGGAGCCAGATAGGCGTTTTCCCCCCGGTCCCTGGCTGTGAAGTCCTGTACGGTGATTCAGTCCCCACCCTCTTCTAAGAGAATGTAGTGCTCACTTACAAGGGGATGCCAGCTCTCTGGGTGGGCCCAAAAGAAGCTGAGCTTTCAGCCACTTAAACCCCAGAGATCAAGATCACAGATCTAAAAATCACAAGAGCTGGACTCAGGGACTGTGGCCAATGAAATATCTTAGCCACACCCAGTGTCCTCAGGGGGTAGTCAGCATTTATTCTCAAGATGTATTAGTGATATGACAGATGTGAGATTTTGGTTTTCTATTCACTTGAGAGATAGGCAGTAGCTCTGTGACATGTTGGGAATCATCTTACTGAAGGAAACATTCTTAGAGAGTGCTATCTTTTTTTCCCACCTAACATTATTTCATATGCACATGTCAATGGTGTGATTTAATCCACACCCTGTTATCTTTATAGCTCCATGCCTCCTTCATTTGGTCACTCAGAATTTATTGGGCATCTACTGTCTAGTGGGTCCTCTGATATATACAGTATATAATTTATACGATTTGCTTATTAATATTCACTGTGGGTGTCCTAGTTGTTTTCAATTTTCATTATAAAAAATACATTAAAATCTTTAGACTTTTTTTTCAGGTAGGTATCTCAAAGTGGTATTACCAGCGAAGAGTCTGAGTAGGTGAAGGAATTGTATAGCTACTGTTGCATGTGGTCAAGATGAAAGTGTAGATTTTAAATGTAGGATTATATATGAAATGTATGGTTCGGCCACTGCAGACTAGGCTAAAGATGACAAGAGTCTAAATTAGGGCAATGGTGGTAGGAGCAAGAAGAAAAGATTATAGAAACACCGAGGAAGGGAGAACATGGGACTTGGTGTCTGATGAGATATGGAAGGGAAGAGTTAAGGTGACCACTGGGTTTCTAGCACCAATGACCAGACAAAGAACATAGCAGAGGGACAGTTTGAAGGGCAAGGTAAGCTCATTTCACAATGTGAATTTTAAGTGGCCTGTGGGTAATATCCAGGAGACATCCCAGCTGATGACACAATTTGTTAAAGAGGTAGCTATAAAAACACAAGGATTTTTATTTCTTCATGAGTTTTTTCAGCCAGGAACCCTGGAGGTCAGCTAACAGAATTATTTCATTTTATTTTATTTTTTTTAATTTTTAAATGTTTTATTTATTTCTAGGAGAGACAGAGAGAGAGAGATAGCACTAGCAGGAGAGGGTCAGAGAGAGAGGGAGACACAGACTCCGAAACAGGCTCCAGGCTCTGAGCCGGCAGCCAGCACAGAGCCCGACGCGGGGCTCGAACCCACGAACTGCGAGACCATGACCTAAGCGAAAAGTCGGACGCCCAACCAACTAAGCCACTCAGGCGCCCCCAGAATTATTTCATTTTAGAGATAAGGAGATAGGCCCACACAGATGTATCTGCTTTCAGAAAGTTAGAGAACAGAGATTAGAGTTCAGAAGATTCATTCGAGGATTGTTTCAGCCCACCATGCTGCATTCCACTGGTAAATCTTGTTGGTTTTACAATTATTCAGAAAGACATAGAGCTCTTTTCTCAGAATCCCACAGTTCTGATACACAGAACCCCAGATGAAAGGTACAAATCCCACTTGCATTCTTTTTCACTGCATAACTGACTTCTTAATCAAAGAGATCCTGCCATCGCTAGGTGGAGAAAATAAAGATAAAAAGGTCAGACTGCTAGAACTGACGTGGTGACTGAGCGACTCTAAATATCATGTTATTACTATAAGCTGGCTGCACAGAACGCTGGGCTCAGTTTTCAAAGAACTGCTCATGTGACTGTCATTCTAAAAGCAAATAAAACCAGTATGTTCATCACTGACCATTTATCATATGAGGTATATGGGTGTGACAGACACATTAGCTGTGATAACAGTGGATAAGCAGAAGTGCCAAGAGCTAATTAAAAAATTGACATGACATGGGGGCACCTGGGTGGCTCAGTTGGTTAAGTGTCCAGCTCTTGACTTTAGCTCAGGTTATGATCTCATGGTTCATGAGTTCGAGCACCGCCTCGGGCTTCACACTGAACACTGATAACACGGAGCCTGGTTGGGATTCATTCCCTCTCTTTCTCTCTCCCCCCCCACCCCTGTCTCTCCCATGCCTGCTCCCTCTCTCTTAAAATAAACTTTAAAATGCTTTTTAAAAAATTGACGCATGTTAATGAACTAGAATTTAAATACAAATTTGAAAAGAAAAAACTTGACACAAAAAACGTTATAAAGTTGAGGGCCAGTGAATGACACCTCACTTAAGGAATTCTGGACAAATGAATCTTTTGAACTGGTGCTAAATGACAAAAGCATTCAAGGAGAGTACAGAATTAGGACACAAATTCAGAGGGAGGTATGAAGAGAGTGAGTGCAGGTTTCCATCTTCACTGCAGTTAAGGAATGAAGGAAATGAGGAAAGAAATGGAATGAACATTTACTGAGGAGTATGTGCTATGTGCCAAACAGTCACAATTAAATACAGGATATAACTTCGTCCACACATCAACTCTGTTACGTAGACATTATAAGCACCTTACAGGCGAGGAAACTGAGGCACAGAGTAGACAGTGGTGGCAGTGTGTGACTTGCTGCACACCAGTTGTGTGTGACTGTCTGACACTGTCTGACAGTGTGTGACTCTCTGGCTTTATATCTAGGTTCAGCTCTTACTTTCAAGCCTTAATTAATTACCCTCTCCTAAGACTATAAGAATCATCATCTGTAAATGATGATATAGTAGTATTTCCTCAGGGTCACTGGGGGGATTATTTAGGTCATGGAAAAAGCACTCAATGTCCTGCCCCACACACATAAACACTCAATAAAACAGCTACATCACTATCTAAGAACACAGCAAGTAAGTGGAATACAGGAGTCCACATTTTTCTGTTTCTATACTGAACTTCTACACTATACCTGGTTATGTCTTTAGGCACCTGAGATCCTGGGGGTGGAGAGCGCAGCTTAGGGGCAAGGACAGATGACATGAATGGTGTGCTGAGAGTATGGGTGAGGACAGCTAAGGCAGGCAGCAGATAGGCCTTGACCCTACTTTGAGAATAGTACTTAGAATTGTTAAACCAACAACAACAAACAATAATTTAAAACTAAATCTTGACTGAAGGGAAAGGCTATAAATTATTAGCTAAGAACATTTACCAATGTGGAAGAAAAAAAAAATCACCAGTAAAACTACTTATGTTACCTAATAATGTAGCACAGTTATGTCACCTGTGATACTGTTTAGTTTCTAAAAATTTATGGTTCTCTTGTCTTTTTAGATATCCTGAAAGGAGTTTTGTTACCTATATTATTTATAAATCATGTAGAAAATAGCATGATTTTCTATTCCACCTAGTGGAATAGCACTAATATCAATCTCCTTGCTAACAGGAAAAGTGCCTTGTTTTTCCTTTTTATAAAAACAGTTTAAGGGGTGGCTGAGTGGCTCGGTTGGTTAAGAATCTGACTCTTGAGGGACACCAGGTGGCTCAGTCGGTTAAGCATCCAACTTCAGCTCAGGTCATGATCTCACAGTTCGTGGGTTCGAGCCCCGCGTCGGGCTCTGTGCTAACAGCTCAGAGCCTGGAGCCTGCTTCAGATTCTGTGTCTGCCTCTCTCTCTGCCCTTCCCCACTCATGCTCTGTCTCTCTCTGTCTCAAAAATAAATAAACTATAAAAAAGTTAAGAAAAAAAAAGAATCTGACTCTTGGTTTCTGCTCAGGTCATGATCTCATGGTCTGTGAGTTTGAGCCCTGCATCAGGCTCTATACTTGAGATTCTCTCTCTCCCTGTCCCTCCCACACTTACACACAAGCTCTCTCTCAAAATAAATAAACCTAAAAACAAAAATCCTTTAAACTCCAATCACTTCTAATCCCAAAATGAAAAGTAACTTCCTTCCTAAGAGCTCTAAGGGAGCACTGAGAGCTCCCTCTAGTGTCACTACAGCAAAACAGAAGCGCCATTTAATTCTCTTGTAAGATTTACAGGTTTATTCATTCAATACCTTTTCTGTTATTAGCCCCTCACCTGGTGTCAGATACTAAGTTTATTCTCTTATAACATATCATGGTCCTATTATATAATATTTTCTAATATGAGCAACCACAACCTTTAAATGTATATTATATCCTAAGACAGCACAGTGTGAATAGCTTTCTCTAAGTAGTGCTGCTATCCGATTCAGTTCACATTTATTAACTGCATGAAGCTAATAAAATGCTAATGAAGTAAATAGTTTAATGTAGTATAGACATCTGACAAGTGTATTACCTTTTTTCTCTTTGTTCTCCTCTCTTAAATTTATGAACTGGGCCAATCGGATCCCACCAATTGGCTTTAGTATGTTAGGCAGGCAATTTTCTGATATTTCAAGAGATTAGATGTAGATGCAGAATTCCTTGAGATTTTAAATGCAATACTGGTTGACTGTAACTATAAAACTAAAACCTTTAACATGCTAAGTCACTTTTTCTGTCCTGTATCAACTATAGGTATTCTATAAAAATTGGATTTCCTGACCAAGTAAGATTAAGATACACTGGGTTAGGGGTGCCTGGGTGGCTCGGTTAAGCATCCGACTTCAGCTCAGGTCATGATACCATGTTTGTGGATTCGAGCCCCACATCGGACTCTGTGCTGGGTGCTCAGAGCTTGGAGACTACTTTGATTTCTATTGTCTCTCTGCCCCTCCCCTGCTAATGCTCTCTCCTTCAAAAAAGAAAATGCAATGTTTAAAAAAAAAAAAAAAAAAAGGATATGCTAGGTTAAACCAAATTAACATGCTTCTTTATCGAAGGAGCTCTCTTAGAATTTCTGGTATGCTAATGTACATGGAATTTCCTGTTCAGGACGATATGAAGCTTTTGACTTACTGGACTATGGAAATCTTTTTCTCCCAGAATACCTAATGATATCAAAGAAGCCAATGTTCAATGGAACAGAGTTTGGGGAATGATCTAAAGTTCCACCAGTTCCTCTGCTCTCATCATAAATTTCCAGCACTTGACTCAGTGCATCAAACTGACCCCTTTCCTGCATTCCTAGTATCTTCCCCACTGGCAGCCACTCACTTTGCTTTGAGATCTCTGCTCTGGAATCTCAACTGCCTTGTAATCCTCTGGTTCTTTCTGATTAAAAAAGCAAGTGGCTTCAAAGTTTATGACATCATACAAGGTATCAATTTCCTTTATATTCCAAATAAATCACTCCATTGTCACTCAAGGGCTGAAATGGAAGATGCTACTCTCGTTCTTTCACACACCGTACCTATGGACACATCCTGAATGTAGCCTGTGGCCTAGCTGGAAGACAAAGTAGGATAGTTCAATGTTCAGACTTAGCTAAAGGATCAGACTACCTCAGTCATCCCCAAGGAAGGCAAGGGCCAACAGGGCAGCACAGTCAGACTCTGGGGAACTCAGCACAGAGAGCCATTTGGAATCACATGGAGGGGTGAAGGTGCCCAAGCCCTGGTGTAAAGTAAGGAAAGGGGAGGAGGGAGTCAGGTTCGGAGGAGACATGGGACAGCACAGCTTTATGAATCCCCTGGAGTTGACTCCTCCCAGTGCAGCCTCAGGAATTGGCTGTAGCCAATGGAATTCCTAAGAAACATAAACTAAAACTTGCGGCTAAATGTGAACGATTAAAAGATCTATTTTGGATTATTACTTTTCATTATGATTCAGGATAACACTAGTATGTTTATTAACAGTAGTATGTTTATTGGAGCGCCCAGATGGCTCAGGCTGTTGAGCATCTCTTGATCTTGGCTCAGCTCATGAACGAGGGTCACGGGATCAAGCCTCACATCAGGCTCTGCATTGAGTGTGGAGCCTGCTTAAGATTCTCTCTCTCTGCCACTATCCCTGGTTGTGTGCTCTCTCTCTAAAAAGAATAGTATGTTTATTTAAGTTGAGGTTCATAATACTCTTTTTTAAACTAAAGATGGATCTATTTTCTCAAATTATTTGATACTTTCCCCCTAGAGCTAAATTTCAGAGAAAAGCCTTTAGAACACAAGGCATTTCTGGAGATACTGGTTGTTGAAATAGTAAATAAGTAAAACTCAGTCAAGTAACTCAAGACCTGTCTCATTTCATGTCACTGAATTTTTCTTTTTAAAGTTTATTTATTTTGGGGCAACTGGGTGGCTCAGTTGGTTAAGCATCCAACTTCAGCTCAAGTCATGATCTCACGGTTCCTGGGTTTGAGCCCCGTCTCAGGCACTGTGCTGACAGCTCAGAGCCTTGAGCCTGCTTTGGATTCTGTGTCTCTCTCTTTCTATTTTCCCCTCTTCCACTCGTGCTCTCTCTCTCTCAAAAATAAACATTTAAAAATAAATAAATAAATAGTTTATTTTGACAGAGACAGAGACAGCACAAGTAAAGGAGGGGCAGAGAGAGAGGGAGAGAATCCCAAGCAGGTCAGGACAAAGCCCAATGCAGGGCTTGAACCCAAGAACTGTGAGATCATGTCCTGAGCTGAAATCAAGAGTTGGATGCTCAACTGACGGGAGCCACACAAGCACCTGTCATATCACTCAATTTGCAAATTCTCTTTTTTGAGAGAGACAGAGTGCATGTACACACATGGGGGAGGGGCAGAGGGAGAGAATCTCAAGCAGGCTGCATGTCCAGCGCAGAGCCTAACACAGGGCTTGATTTAACAACTAACTGTGAGATCATAACCTGAGTCAAAATCAAGAGTTGGATGCCCAATTGAATGAGCCACTCAGGTGCCCCTGTAAATTCTCTTAATAAAGTTTGTATATACACAACTCAAGAGGTGATTTAAATTTATAACAGAAACCCATTTTATTTTATTTTATTTTTTTTTAAATATTTTTTTTATTTATTTCTAGGAGAGAGAGAGAGAGACACAGCATGAGCAGGGGAGGGTCAGAGAGAGAGGGAGTCACAGACTGAAACAGGCTCCAGGCTCCGAGCTGGCAGTCAGCACAGAGCCCGACGCTGGGCACGAACCCACGAACCGCGAGATCATGACCTAAGCGAAAGTTGGACGCTTAACCGACTAAGCCACCCAGGCGCCCCATCAGAAACCCATTTTAAAAATATAAAATAAAATAAACAGAAAAAAGGGGCACTTGGGTGGCTCAGTCGGTAAAATGTCTGATTTTGGCTCAGGTCATGATCTCATGGTTCGTGAGTTCAAGCCCTGCATCAGGCTCTCCGCTGTCAGTGCAGAGTCTGCTTTGGATCCTCTGACTCCCTTTCTCTCTGCCCCTCCCCCCATTCATGTGCATGTGCTCTCCCTCTCTCAAAAATAAAAACATTTAAAAAGTGTAAAACAAACTGTAACCAACTAAAAGAAATCCACTGCTACATAACTAAAATTATGTAATTATAGATTTATTTATAAAATAACAAAAGATTTAGGAATAGATCTGTTTATTGTACTTTGAAAATGGTCTTGGTACCTGTGAGAAATATCATATACTTTAAGGACAGTATTCAGAACTGTTAAGACAAAAGACAAACTATAATTTTAAACTCAATCTTGATTTAAGGGAAGGCTATAAATTATTGGCTGGAATGCATTCAGCATGAACTCAGATTCTATATAACATAAAGCATGAGAAAGTACAAAAGATGTAGGAGTCCAGTAAGCCCATACCTAATGTTAACTGTAAAACTGTAAGGACTTTTTTTTTTTAATTCTTATATACTAGTTTTCTTCTGAGACAAGTTGATTTTATCTCCAAGACTTAAGGCCATTCCCTGTAAAGAAGAATGAAAATGTTTATAATTATTAAAACTACATAAAACCAGTAGATTATTGTATCTTAACCAAGTCCCCATTCAATGATACCACATCAATCATGAGGGGCGCCTGGGTGGCTTAGTTGGTTAAGCATCCGATGTCAGCCCAGGTCATGATCTTGCGGTTCATGAGTTCGAACCCCGCGTCAGGCTCTGTGCTGACAGCTCAGAGCCTAGAGCCTGCTTTAGATCTTCTGTCTCCCTCTTTCTGTCCCTCCCCAGCTTGTACTCTCTCTCTCAAAAATAAACAAAACATTAAAAAATAATAATAATGAAACCAAAGAGATACAAAACAGACTCAGCAGAATTTTACTTTGTCAAGTACTTTTAGTTCTAGATTTATAAACAGTCAACAGATTTGTAGCTTGGATTTCATAAACTCTAAAGAACCCATTTCACAAACACTCTACGGGAACCAATCTTGTTATCTTGGGCAAATAGCCCAGAATTAAAGGCCCCAAAAGTGGGCCATTTTAATGAAGCAAAAGTTTTATTTCTATTCAGAGAATACTATTATTACATACACACATCTAATACATAAAACACTACTATGATAGAGAATACTACATATAGAAATAATGAAGAAATGAATTCTTCCTTTTTATTCAGTTAAGAGATGATCTCAAAAAAAACCCCTTAATTGTTACCTGACTCTTTGCACGAATTCTTATGTGGCCTGTAACAGGGGCCTCTGGTCCCTGTTGAATTGGCTTTTCAATGCTGACATTTGCAAGTGCATCTTCTCCAAATATGGAACGAGCATAGAGGTTGGCTGCCATGAAGCCACAGTAACCAGAAAGAGCCTGGAAGAAATATGTAATAAATTCAGGGCTTCACTAGCAAACTACATATAAGCAGGACCCACCAGCATAGGTAAATTATCATTTTTCAAGATAGAACTTACCATGTAGTGGTGGTTACATGACTACTTAAATGTGTCAAAATTCATAGAACTGTCTATGTAAAAAGTGTGAAGGTTACTGTGTCTGTATTACACCTCAGGAAAAATGACTTCAAAAAGACAGCACTTATTCCAGTTTGTATTTATATATATTCTCTGTTTACTTACAGTGTTTTCTGATTCCACTAGACCTTAAGCTCCCAGAAGGAAGAGACCATTTTTGTTTTGTTCATTACTGTACATCCAGCAGCTCATACAGTACTGGGCATATAGTATTTTTTATGTATCTGCTAGAACTTAAAACCTATTTAGCAGAATTTTACTGATAAAATTAGTATTATAACATTTGTAGAAATACTACAAAGAAAAAAATTTCCATAGAATCTCAGTTTAATTTTTCTTTCTAGTCTTTTTTCATAATTCTGTATTCAAATAGATATATTCTGACCCATAATGAGAGCCAAGAGAAAAGAGGGTATGGACATTTTAAAATCCAGTATCACAACCTATTTTGGAAGAAGCCTTTAGCTGAAAGTGAGAAGACTGACAAGGAAAACTAACTTTACTCTCACACAGGTCCCTGCACTGGTAACAAGAAGGCTGGTGCACTACAGTAGAAAGGGGTAAGTGGACTGACACATTCCATGGGATAACTTTTTTTAACTAGTCCAGAATGACACTGCTTTTCTCATGCTCAACAGAAACAAAAATACACTAAAGGAAATCCAACAAAGCCAGGAATCTGCCATACTACTCTCTGCCAGATTTAAGAAGTTCTCAGTTAAATCTTACCTTCTCTGGAGTGAGGCATTTCATGTTGGTCGACTTTAATATATGCTGTAAATAGTCATTTAAATCAACTATATTTGTGTTAACTGTTACCTGCAAAGAGGGAGGGAAAAAGTCAAGCAGATCAGAATCCTTACAATGAGAAAGTTGTGGATTTCTTATCTTCAGGTTGAAAAAACACTCAGCTCATATGGAACCTCCTTCATAGTAGTTATAGTGAGGAGGTTGGGCAAGAAAAAAAGTAAATGACATCTCTACAAAATCTAACAAACTGTAAGTTGGGATCAGAACTTTCTTACATAGATAACTTCATACAAGATCAACATGCCGCATATAAAATATTTCTAATAAAAATCAAGGCCAATGACTCTGTAGAACATCTTCTGGACACTGGATTCAATGATGAATTATTATTTATACATGCAAGGGATGGAATATTGTCTTTAATGTCTTGATCAATCAGATTAATCATAGAACTGCTACCCTCATCGATTTACAATAGCAACTTATAGACCTAACTGCATAATTTCTGGTGAAGACTAATTTGCAAGAATAGATATCAAGAGACAGATTCTCACATCTGACACTTTTTAGTGGGACTAATTTTATCAGAGAATCCCTCAACACTAGCCAAAAAGGAAGATAAGGAGTTCAAGGATATCTCCCAAGGACTAACTTTGTTTTCCCATTCGAATTCAGCCCACATCTGACGGAACTCCGCATCAGTGCAAGTTGCAGGCTGGATATAGTCCATGATGTCGATGTGAATGTCACTGAGGACTACACAATTTCTGTCACTTGCTGCTCCAGAGACATCATAAACTGCAATACACACACACATACACACACAAAGGTCCTGAATCACCAGAGGCAATATTTGCTTAACAAATATTAACTAATACTCCCATCAGTCCTACGTTGTAATATTGTTATGTTATGGATGAGGAAACAAAAACAAAGAGAAGTCAAGTAAGTTGCTCAAGGTCACAGAGCTGATTAAGTGGAAGCAGCAGGATTCAAACTCAGTTGTTAAATACATAGCCGTTGCAGTGTGTTAGGCACCCCAGGGGGATATTTAAGTAGTAGTGTTCCCAGAGGTACTTAAACTAATATTTTTGAATGAATACTGAGAAGCCATAGTGCTTAATGATACAAGATTATTTGCTTCTACGACTGCCTTTTCCACAGCAGAAAGTCATAATCTGATTGGAGCCTCTTCTCTTGACATTCCCCCACCGTCATACTTTCAGAGAAAAATGAGGTTACCAAGAAGTTGTTCATTCAATTTCAAGCCCCATTATCTAAAAACAAGTTTATCTCTCTTGGAATCCTTTCTTACCTCCTTACCCTTCGTATCAGGGAAGTTCTATTTCTTCTCTTCAGGGTTAGTATTTCCTGCCATCTGTGATCCCTGCCTTGGCTCAGAACTTCATTCCACCAATCATTACCTCCCTCACTCATGTCTTTATCTTTGTATTCTCTATGGATTTTCTTCCCTGTAAACATACTCGTGGATCTCCCTCCTCCCCTGACTTCTCTTCGGTCTACTACCCTCTCTCATTCTTAACAAAACCAAGGTTCTACATTCAGAAGAGTCTATAGTCGCTGTCTTTATGTCTTCATCTCCTAGTCTTCAACCCACCACCACTGGCACAACACACACCAAAAGCGTTATTTCATTTCACTGTTCACCAAATCCAAAGGACCCTGCTTTTAGACTTCATGTTACTTGACCTTTTGAAGCTTCAGATTCTTTTTGAAGATTTTTTTCTTAACTTCCTCTTGACCACATTTCAGATACCTTTGTAGGATTCTCCTCGGCTGACAAGCTTTCAATATTCCTGTTGTCTTAGATCTGGTTTTCAAATCCCTTTTCATGCCCTCTCTGGGGGTATTCTTCCATTTCTATGGCTTTCAAACTAATATTTATCTCTAGTTCAGACTCTTATCAAACTGCCCTTTGATGTCTTTAGATACTTTATTACTCAACATGCTCAAGATTTAAGTTTTCTCTCAAATTTGTCATTCTCTCCTGTATTCCTTGTTTTGGTGGCTGTTATAAATATCAACATAAGAAAGGCAATAAAAAAAATCTGAGGGTTATTCTAGCCCCTTCCTCCTTAATCAGCCTGTATCCTGAGAATTCTATCTCCTTAATATCAATAATATTCAGCCCTTCTTGGGGCGCCTGGGTGGCTTAGTTGGTTAAGCGACCGACTTTCGCTTAGGTCATGATCTCGCGGTTCGTGGGTTCGAGCCCCGCGTCGGGCTCTGTGCTGACTGCCAGCTCAGACCTTGGAGCCTATTTCAGAGTCTGTGTCTCCCTCTCTCTCTGACCCTCCCCTGATCACGCTGTCTCTCTCTCTCTCTCAGAAATAAAATAAAAATATTAAAATAATAATAATAATAATAATATTCAGCCCTTCTCTCCATCCCAACCACTACTGCACTGGGTCAGGCTCTGTCATCTCTCACCTGTGCTACTAAAATAATCTGCTAGTTAACCTTTCTGCCTCCTCCAATCAGTCTTCTATCGTGCTGTTTAATCACATAACTCACTTATAAGTCCTCAATGGCTCCCCTTTACATCAGGACAAACTGAAATCCTTAGCATGACAAGTAAAACATAATAGCTCCTACTAACCTTCCTAACCTTAGTACCCCCAGCCCGCTTTGAACTCCAAGTATATCAAACTACTTGCATGTGTTCCAGCTGAATCCTTGCCTATCTGTGGAACACTTAATAATCTTTCAAAAAGCCACTTGAGCATTTAGTTGTCCCACAAAGCCTCTCCTAATCTTCCCTCCCTACTCCCCCCACACTTTGAGAAAACTGACCAAATGTCTGCCTACACTCCCACTTTACCCAGCACAAGCTTTCTCCTTAGCACTTACCATTCTGCATCACATGTATCCATTCTACTTATCTCTTCTCCCTTACCACAAACTACTTGAGGAGAGATCGGCTGTCCTCACCATGGTAGCCGATCCCTACCACAGGACTTCCTTAAAAAAAATGCTATTGACTAAATACCTCTGTGTAAGTTAGTCCCTAGATAGCCCGGAAACCAATGCCTATACAAAGTTTTAGACTCAGTTCAAAAGTTATCCTTTGATAACATATTCTCTTCCTCTGTAAAGCCTTCTGTACGGTTGGCATTTTTCCTATATGATCTCAAAGCATAAACTATATAAACCAGCACCTATCACATTGTGCTGTACTTATATATCTCCCCTTTTGCTTGGCAGTTTCTTGAAGACAGTAACCCTCTATGGTTCATTTCCGTACATCCATGAACATAGTACAGTGCTTAGTACAAAAGCAGGTGCCTCATACATGATGAATGGGTGAATGAATGAATGAATGGAATAGACTCAGGTGCTGTCCTCAAGAAATGGCATACAGATACTCCTTAGAGAAATTCTTTAATACAAATATTCAAACATTACAGGATATAAAATAATTCCTTACCTATGTTACCAAAAATTATCCCATTTTCTGTTGATGCTACTTTGACATTAGCTTTAATATTTGCAAAATCATGAGGAGCAAGAGTCAAAGGAGATGGCTTTTCCACAAGTTTAAGATCCCCTGAAAAAACATTTAGATATGGTTAATAATACATTATTTTTATATATATCTCTCAAATCATAAATCACACATCTCCCAAAGGATAAAATCTGAAAATGTATGCAACTTAATTGCTTCTAGCAAAATAAGGAACAAGAGAAGGGTTAGGATTCAAATATTTTGAGGAAAAAAATAAAGCATTTAACATCTTATGCACATCAATATGCACATTTTTTTAAACAGGCTCCTCAGAATAGTTCTATATTTAAATCATGTGTGTGTGCGTATGTACTTTGGGCATACCATTTTATTTCGACGACTGAACACAAATTTCTCAAAAAGTTTGAGTTTTAAACTATAATATACTCCATTATAAAAAGATAAAATAGTCCACAGACTTATAAATTCTTAAAAACACAGTTAACTGTTTTTGGTTTTTTATATATGCAGGGATCAAGCTATACTGAGGAAGACAAGTCAGAGAAGTATCTTTTCCCTTGATATCTCAAAGTCCTTTAACTCTTGCTTAAGCCACATGACATTTCTGAGAGGCACTGTGCTCACTGTTCCTGTACACAATTTGTATTTCCCAACTTCAAAACCAGATGTAGAACTGGTCAGAAGAGAGTAGGATCCATGTGTCTTTATTAAGAAGAAAAAGACATCTCAAGTTGCTAACTGTAACAATCATATACTACTTTGGCCATACTGGTAGGTATCAGTTATGAACTCAGAAAATCCCTAGTTTTGTTCTAAGGCAATTAAAAATTTAACTAAGTGAATCATGAGGTAAATCCATAACTTGAATAGCTCTTATTTAATATCTAGAAAAACTGATATTTGCTAGATTACTGAACACATCTGGATGTACCGAGAGCATAAACCTAAGAAAGGCAGTGTCACAGAGGTTCAAAAACATTGGAGCTGAAGGAGAATATTAAATGTAAACCTAATAAGCCTTGATAAAAAAAGACACGAAGACTCAAGAGAATTCTTATACTAAAACTTGTACATTTCCCTTAATAATCTGTCATAAAGACTTGCTATGTAACAATATCTTTCCTTTATGGTTAATGTCCTTACCCAGAGTAGCTAACTCTAATGTGCAGTTCTGCAAAGTGTCACTGGTTTGGTTCACAACAAGTACATCCAGGACGATATCATACTGGTTGACATGAACATAAGCTTCTGCATATACAGGATCTGAGAAACCTGTCAACTGGGTGACCTGTCAAACAAAAATAAAGAGATAATCAAGTGACTGAGATCATTTAACCAAATATATCCTATCTAAATGACTAACTCTGTTACGTAACTAACAGATGTGCTTAGACAAATCATTTTGAAATAGACATAATAAAATTGTTTTATAATGTAGGCGTGGGTAATTGAAACAGAGACATTAGAAATAACAGGTCCTAGACTTTACAGCTCAGTAGGAGAAAGATGGGCAAATATATTAAACATTATTTCAATTTAGGAACTGAATAGATTTGGATACATTTTCAGTAAAATCCCTCCTCATATAAACTTACCAGCTGCTCTCCAAAACTTGGGAACTAAATAAAATCCAGATCATGTGGTAGTCCCTGCTATCTAAGCTTAGGAACAAAACAGATTATATAGCAAGAAACGCTTGTAATTCCATAAGGATAAATTTTATATGCTTCTCTCAACCATATTTTTTAAAAAACACCCCAAGTATATAGCATTTTAAACATAATGTTGTCACCCAAAACATATGCAGCCAAAGAAAAAACAGATAAAACTGGATTATGTCAAAATGAAAAACTTTTGTGCATCAGAGGACATTATGAACAGAGTAAAAGGCAAACTACAGAATGGGAGAAAATATTTGCCAATCATACATCTGATAAGGGACTTATAATCCAGCACTTTCACCTCTGAAAAATCAAAGTATCGCTTCAAAGAGATACCATGCACCCATGTTCAAAAGAGCATTATTCACAACAGCCAAAAGGTAGAAGTAATCCAAGTGTCTATCGATAAACAATTATTCATAATGGATTACGCAGCCTTAAAAAAAAAAAAGAAATTCTGACACATGCCATAACATGAATGAACCCTGAAGAGGTTAAATGAAATAAGCCAGTCACAAAAGGCCAAATTCTGTATGATTCTGCTAATATAAGGTACCTGGAGCAATCAAGTTCATGGTGATAGAAAGCAGACTGGTGGTTGTCAGGGAATGAGGGGAGGCGTGTGTGGAAAATCACTGTTCAATGGGCACAGAGTCTCAGCTTTGCAAGATGAAAAAACTCCTAGAGATGGATGGATGTTGGTAACAGCTGCACAATAATGTGAATATACTCAGTGCCACTGAACTGTATCTTAAGAATGTGAAAAGGATTGGGGTGCCTAGGTGGCTCAATCAGTTAGGTGTCTGACTCTATTTCAGCTCAGGTCATGATCTCAAGGTGGGTTTCAGCCCCGTGTTGGGCTCTGTGCTGACAGCGAGGAGTCTGCTTGGGATTCTCTCTCCCTTGCTCTCTGCCTCTTTCCTGTTTGTGCACATATGCTCTCTCTCTCTAAATAAATAAATATTTAAAAAAAAGAGTACTAAAGAGGATAAATTAGATGTTATATAACATAGATTATATCATAATTTAAAAAACTAAATTAAAAACAATTTATAACTGTAATACTCTTAATGTTAATTCCCAATTTTAAGGGAAAGAAAGTGTTTCAGTAGTTCCAACTCTACTAATCGTATCTTGGACCATCAATCTAGACCATCTATTACTCACCTTATAGATAAGGGACCGAACTAGATCACTGATTTGTAAATTTACATATTAAGAGTAGAATAGTTTTCTTAATAAAATCCTATATGGCACTCAAAATACAAAGACTATAAAAGTTGAGTCACTCTGTTTAAAGTAACAGGGGACAAGGAACGCCTGGGTGGCTGTTGGTTGAGTGTCCGACTTTGGCTTAGGTCATGATCTCATGGTTGGTGAGTTCTGAGTCTCACATCAGATCCTCTGATTCCCTCTCTCTGCCCCTCCCCCACTGGTGCTCGCGCCCTCTCAAAAATAAACAAACATTTAAAAAAATCTATAAAATAACAGGGGACAGAAGAAACTGAGGGCAGGGTGTCAGAGTAGAGGCCAGAGCCTCTTTAAGGATCTCCCAATTTATGTGTTAGTCTATGATTCCACAAACTACTGGAACAAGTTATAAAACCATCTGTTGGACTTATAATACTGCTGTGTAGTAAAATACTTTATCAGTATCTGAGTTTTTTTAAGTATTTTATTTTTATTATTTTTTAATGTTTGTTTATTTTTGAGAAACAGAGAGAAACTGAGCACACACACAAGCAGGGGAGGGACAGAGAGAAGGAGAGAGGATCCGAAGAGGACCCGAATGTGGGGCTCGAACTCACAAACTGTGAGATCATGACCTGAACTGAAGTTGGACGCTTAACCAACTGAGACTCAGGTGTCCCAGTATCTGAATATTAATTCATATCTCATGAACCTATCAATCACAGTGACGTGACAAAAACTAATGCTTTGTAACAAGTTATTTTTCTTTTAAAACCAGTGAGACCAGGGCTACCTGGGTGACTCAGTCATTTAAGCATCTGACTCTTGATTTTTGGCTTAGAGCATAATCTCATGGTAGGGAGATCAAGCCCTGCACCTGGCTCTGTGCTGACAGTGTAGAGCCTGCCTAAGATACTCTCTCCCTCTTCCCTCTGCATCTCCCTTCCCTCCCCCCACAAACAAACAAACAAATTCCTGTTTAAAAAACAATGGGACCAGCCACTTCCTGATTATTTCTTTCTTAAGTGGCCAATTTAAATAACTTACCAATGTGTTTGACATTTTGTTACCTTGTTAAGTTTAGATGCTAGGGGATCTGCTGCTTCTTTCCTCTGTGTGTTGCCCATTGCTGCCAGCAAACTCAGCTGAAACTGATCTTCCTTGCAGTTCATTTCGTTCTTTGCAGTTAGTTGCATAAAGGAAATGGGGTCATCAGGCTGTACTGTCACATTCCTCTTTTCGGATTCTTTCTGTGTTGAGAAAACAATACACATGTCTCTCTTTAATACAGAAGGGAAGGCAGACAACTTTCTGTGGGCCTATAGAGACAGCCCTCACATATGAGAAGAGAAAAATCAACAAAATAGAAAACAAACAACAAAGCGCTTTTAAGACTTAAGCATGTATACCTTACCTTCTGGGATAATTTCTCTTCTTCGAGTTTAGCAGATAACATGTGAGAGAGGGACTGTCTGCATTCCTTATTGAAAATGTCATTCATTAAAGGTGAACATTCAGACAAGACCTTGAGGCACAAGGAAATTCGATCTACATCATCATCTGTAATTGGCTTCTTAGGAAGAGAGGATTTTCCCAAATGAAGGATAGTGGCCATGAGCAACATAGCTTCAGCAACAAAAGACTAGAAAAGTAGAGAAATGGATTATTATTGTCACCATTCTCCAATTCAATAATGTCACTTTATTATAGAACTCAATCCAAGAATAAACCTAATTTTTGCTTCACTTGAATAAGATTTCAAATGCTTTAGATTTTATCTTCATATAGCTGATACACCCTTTTTCTTCCTATCTTAACTGCCACCCTCCAATACCTTCATTAACCTTCAACTGAAAGACACCAATGGCTTTTTAACTGTTTTCCCTTACTCTACCCCTTTCACATGCCAGTGCTATCTTTTTTTAAAATTCCAGCTACAAAAAAGTTAAAAGAATGATATATTTTACCAGTTGCTGACATTATGTCACATTTACTTTCTTATTTTACCTGTATGTGTCCACTTCCTTTTTGGCTAACCATATGAAAGTACGTTATCCCAAAACATAAGTACTTCAGCATACACCTCTTAAGAATCAGGGCAGTTTCCTATACAATCCCAATATTGTTATCTCACCTGAGAAATAGAGCAATCCCAAAATATATATACTGTACACTTATGAGTCAAATAAAGTTTCCTAATGTCACAAAATGTTTTTATTGTTGTTTTGATCCAGGAGCAGCTTCATGAATCTTAGTTGGCTGTTATTCTCTGTTCTGTTCAGTCCCTTCTAATCTAGACCAGTAACCCCCCCCCCACCCCCGGCTTTCTGTATTGTTTTCTACCACAATGACTTTTTTTTACAAAGGGTGGTGGGATGAAGTCCCGTGTCAGGTTCTGCACTGAGCATAGAGCCTACTTAAGATTCTCTCTGTCTGTCTCTCTCTCTTGCTTACTTAAGGTTCTCTCTCTCTCTCCCCGTGTCACTCTCCCCCACTTGCACTCTCTCTCTGTAAAATAAAAGAAAAAAAGCAAGACAACAGCATAAAAGGATGGCAGTAGGGATTAGGGAAATGGAAGTGTATTATTGTAAATGTGTGTTCAGTTAGAACGGTTAGAAGCTATGATAAAGGCATAAACTATGGAAATGAGGGCACCTGGATGGCTCAGTTGGTTAAGTGTCTGACTCTTGGTTTCAGCTCAGGTGATGATCTCAGTGAGATTGAGCCCTGTGTTGGGCTCTATGCTGACAGCAGGAAGCCTGTTTGGGATTCTCTCTCTCTCTTCTCCCTCTCTTTCTCACAAAATAAATAAACTAAAAAAAACCCCAAAAACCTATAAAAATGAAAACCCACTTAAGAGACACATCTAGGATAAAATAGACAGTGACTGACTAAATGAAGATACTGGAGAGAGAGGTCCTTCCTCTACTGGGCCTTGCCTGATCCTAGTGAACAAACGACTGGCTTTATAAACCTTTACATCTCTTCCACAAGGTACCATTATCATATTATTTTGTTAATTTTATAATAATGTTATATTACTATGTCCATTTCCGCCATTACCATAGCTCTTTATTTTTGATATGTATTTTTAAATATTTATTTTGAGAGAGTGAGCAGGCAGGCACACATGAGTGGGACTGGAGCAGAGAGAGAGGGAGAGAGAATCCCAGGCAGGCTCCCCTCTGTCAGCCTGGGCCCGACATGGGGCTCGATCTTACCACATGAGATCACGACCTGAGCTGAAATCAAGAGTGGCTTAACCAACTGAGCCACCCCGGTGCTCCCACCAGGAGTTCTTGTCAAACTTCAGCTTTTCCTTTTAGGTCCTTCATAGTTTAACGTATATTTTAGGCACTCAATATTTGCTAAGTAAATATAGGACAAATAAACTTACATTTTGTTTTTTCTTCTCCTGAACCAGAGCTACATAGCGCAAGGCAATCTTGGTCAGAGTTGTGGCAAGTGAGGCAGCAACAAAGAAATCTCCATCCAGAAGGAATCCTCTCAGGGGAGGCCTGCAAAGCAATCACAAAATGTGAAACTCACCAACCATTTCTTAAGCAGCATACAGCTTTTGCAGAAATGATTCCAATCAGCCTATTTAACAATCTCACTGCCACCCTTCAGTGAAGAGGATTCTCAATCAGCTTCATCCTTAGCAATTAGAATGGAAAAAGGAAAATATGCATGATTTTACAGCTTATCCTCCAAAGATGCTAGAGCCACTGAATATGAAAAGAGAAAATGATTACCAATGTATGTATTGGGGCCAATGAGCTACATTCAAATTCCAGCCTATTTTATTGTGTTCCTATGGGTAAATTGTAAACCTTTCAAAACCTCAAATTCCTCTCCTATAAAATGGGGATAATAATATACTGCATTTTAACAAGTTGTTGTTAAGAGACAAGCTACTTTGCACAGTGTCTATCATATAGTAATCAACTTAAAATTTTAGGCATCGTTTTTATCTTCATTTTAAAGTTGGGAGTGCAAAATAAGGCAGAAAACATCAAAATTTTATTTCATCAATTAAAAGTGGAAAATCTTCAAAACATGTTTCCCAAGTGCTAATACAGACAATGAAACTCACAAAGTTACCTCTACTTCTCATTTTCTATGTGAGTAAAATAATTTTAAACAGAACAGTTATTTCAATGAAAATAGTTTTAAGGAGCAGAGGATTCAAACCATTAACACAATTCCTGGGAGAAAGAAATTAAATGTCCTCCTTACAAGTACCTTAAATGGCAAAGATATCCATTTTGGTCAAAAAAAAAAACCAAACTAGTAAGAGAAAAACCATTTGTTCTATCACAGGAGTGATAAACAGTATGGGCGGTCAGGCATAGGTGCCATGAATTACCTTTCGTCCTCTTTTTTGGTGGGTCGGGAACTACTAAGGGCGCTCTGAGTTGCATAGGTGCCCATCTCGGTCACCAACTTCTGAACTGGCCCCACAGTCATTTCCTCTTCAGGTTTTAATTCACCAGCTTCTTTCTTTATTTCTGACTCTACAATTGGGATCTAAAAATCAATTGGAATATCAATTTAGTAATAATCTCAACCACAAGCAAATTCATATTTACATGTTCAATCATTTCTATGGAGACGGCAATTCTCTCGAGGGGATTTTTGCAACTCTGCATTCAATTTTCTTTCCTTCACTGGACAATGTAGGGAGAAGAACAGGGCTTTGGAATTGGAGGCCACTTACTTGTTGAATGGTTCTGGGCAAGTTAATTAAACTACTTTGAGTCTCTGTTTCTCACCCTCTTAAATGGAAATATTAATTCTATTCATACAAGTTACTTTATAGGAAAATGCTTAGGACAGTGACTAAGACGAAGTATATACTCACTAAGCCTTAACTCTTCTCTATCCCTTCCCCTGAAATCCTAACCCAAATAGCACCTTTGCTAAAAATGAAATAAACATGACGTATGTGTACATAATAACGTCAACTACCTTTAAAAAAGTAATAAGTGGCTACTACATATTTACTCCTCAACACCAATCCTCAATACCAATTCAATCATCTAACTTAGGAGCTCTATAATCATTAACTGTCAATTCCCTTATTTCATAAATAAAAAACTTAAGAGTCCAGTCAGGTTAAGAAATTTAGATCTAAGGTCCCAGAGTTAATTACCAGCAGAAGCAAGAATGCAACCAAGGTGCCCTGACAAGCACTGTTCTTCCTATTCTACCATATGGTTGGATGAGGAAATGCTGCCAGTTTTAGTCCAGAAATATTCTAATGTCAGCCCAGTTCTTATAATATTTACAGTCTCCTAGCACAGAGTTTTGCAAGTCTCTTTTTTAAACATAGAACCTTTTGTTCAAATAAAAGCTTATCCTAAACAATAAATAATAAAGACAAAAGAACAGGTATTGTGGCTCAATACAAGGGAGAGGGATACTCCTAATTTCCCACAGCCTCTAAGCCTTAATTATAGGGATAATTAAGACAGATTTTTCAATGTTCTTTAACCCTGACACAACTAAAAACACAAAAGCAAACCACCACATAAAAGTCAGTTTTACTGAAGTAAACACCACCTCATAAAGTGGCATTTTCTAAAGTATAACAGGAGTGGTGGAATTTACAAGATGGTGGAGAAGTTGGGAGCTCTGTGCATTTTGCTGGCCCCCATCTCTCAAACAGAGAAAGCCTGAAGTCATAGGACACTGAGCCTCAGGAGTCTGGGAAGAGAAAGAGACTAAGTAAACTTGGAAGGTAACCTCGTAAGTGCGTGAGTGCGAACTAGGGAAGATAAAGGCAGGCCAGGACTGGAGACATGGGAGGGAGCCCCCCTCGAGGGCAGCCACGGTGAGTTGAGAGGAAAAGAATGGCTGAAACTGCTCATATAACTGTCCCTGGAGAAGAAAAAACCTTGGCTCAGACGGAGACTGTTCTTAGTTCTAACTGGGGTGCTGACTTTGAACTGGGGGCTCCTGGTCCCAGGCGGCGCAAGGAGAAACTGCTCCACTGCCCTTCTGGCTCAACCCCCAGCGGTGGGGAAGCGGCCATCCTGCGCTCTGTGTTCCTGTGTTTCAGGCAGTATCAATAAAGCGCTTGGACAAAGACCTGGAAGCCAGGCGGGGCTTGGGACACAGAACACAGCCTAATGTGGCTGCACCGGCGGCACAGGGAGATTGGATGCAAGGGAGCGATTTGTGATGCTTGGTTCCAGAGGGGACTGGGGAGCCACCACTTTGCTCCCGACAACCACCAAGGTGGGGCCTCAGGGAGCGGAACACAGTAGACACTAAGACTCACCTACACCAAACCACACCCATCCCCGCTAGAGAGCTGCTTTTTGTTTTTTACTAGAGCCGGAGGCAAGACCAACATAGATGCACTGCCGTGATTAATTCTGGATCAATTCTTTCTATTCAGATATATTTTCCCCTTGTCTCACCCATATCTCTCCCCCTGCTGGACTGGGCACTCTGGCCATTGGTTTGCTTAAACAGTCACATTTAATGTATATTCTACACCTCCACCGCTACCTTTCTTCTCTCTCTGCAGTAATCAGACTACATAGTTTCTCTGAGTAACATTATCTTCGTTTCTTTCTCCTCTCCTTTTACTATATTCTCCTCTTTCTCTCTCTGAATTAAGCCTCTTAGTCTCTCTGCCTGGTCATTTCTCCTCCACTTTTGCTTCCTCCCCACCCTGTCATTTCTCTCTGTGTATATGCTCTTCCAATCAGCATTGCATACACCCTGGTCTCTATTTGTACTTGGGAATTTCAGTTTTGTGCTTTTAGACTGCCCCTTGTCTTTTCAGGTTTTTCTTCTTCTTCTTTTTCTTTTTTCTTTTTCCCTTTCGGTTTGCTTGTTTGTTGGATTTGTCTGTGCAATTGTGTGCCTTTGTTCCCTGTGTGTCTGTCTCTTTTGTCTTCCAGGGCTACCTCAAGAAACAAGTCAAAGCACACTTGGTGGAGAGTCCCAAATGCCACTACAAGTAGGAAAATAAAAAAATCAAATAACGAGAGAAGAAGAGACAACATTAAAAGAACATTTCCTGAATGGACAGACCCTAGACAGTCAATGAGCCTTCCTTAATATAGCAGTACTCACAGGTGCAGAGTGCATAACAAGCTTTTAAAACTAACAAGAGACAGAAAGCTAGCCAAAGTGACAAAACAGAAGAACTCTCCTCTAAAGAAATTCCAGGAAGAAATGACAGCTAAAGAAATGCTCAGATATAAGCAACATAACTGAACAAGAATTTAGGACAATAGTCATAAAACAAATCACTGGGCTTGAAAAAAGCATGGAAGACATCAGAGAAGCTATTGCTACAAAGACTACGGAGCTTAAAAATAGTTGTGATGAATTAAAAACTGCTATAAATAAGGTGCATAATAAAGTGGAAGTGTCCAATGCACGGATTGAAGAGGCAGAGTGAATAGGTGAATTAGAAGACACAATTATAGAAAAAGAGGAAGCTGAGAAAAAGAGAGATAAATTGATCCAGGAACACGAAAGGAGAGTTTGAGAGCTGAGCAATACAATCAAACAGAACAATATCCATATCATAGGAATTCCAGAAGAGGAAGAGAGAGGGAAAGGCACTGAAGGAGCTCTTGAACAAATTATAGCTGAGAACTTCCCTAATCTGGGGAAGGAGACAGACACTGAAATCCAAGAGACACAGAGAACACCCTTCAGACGTGACTTGAATCAATCTTCTGTGCGACATATCAGAGTGAAACTGGCAAAATATAAGAACAAAGAGAGAATTCTGAAATTCTCAGCTAGGGATAAAAGGGCCCTAACATACAAAAGGAGACCTATAAGAGTAGTTACAAATCTATATACTGAAACTGGGCAGGCCAGAAAGGAATGGCAGGAAATCTTCAATCTGATGAACAGAAAAAATATGTAGCCAATAATCCTCTATCCAGCAAGCCTGTCATTCAGAATAGAAGGAGAGATAAAAGTCTTCCCAAAGAAACAAAAATTGAAAGAATTCATCACCACTAAACCAGCCCTATAAGAAATCCTGAGGGGGACTCTATGAGGGAAATGTTGCAAGGAACACAAGGTACCAGAGACACCACAAGTATGAATCCTACAAAGAACACAATGACTCTAAACCCATATTTTTCAATAATAACACTGAATGGAAATGGACTAAATACTCCAATCAAAATATGTAAGGTAGCAGAATGGATAAAAAAAACAAAAACCCTCTATTTGCTGTCTACAAGAGACTCATTTTAGACCTGAGGACACATTCAGATTGAAAGTAAGGGGATGGGGGGGCGCCAGGGTGGCTCAGTCGGTTAAGCGTCCGACTTGGGCTCAGGTCATGATCTTATGATTTGTGGGTTTGAGCCCCATGCCAGGCTCTGTGCTGACAGCCAGCTCAGAGCCTAGAGCCGATTTTGATTCTGTGTCACCTTATCTCCCCTGTTCACACTGTCTCTCTATCTCTCTCAGGAAAACAAAACAAAACAAAACAAAACATTAAAAAAAAAATGAAAGTATAAGGATAGAGAAATTTCTATCATGCTACTGGAAAGCAAAAGAAAGCTGGAGTAGCCATACTCATATCAGACAAACTGGACTTCAAAGTAAAGGCAGTAACAAGAGATGAAGGGCACTATATAATAATTACAGGGTCCATCCATGAGGAAGAGATAACAATTATAAATGTCTACACACCAAATATGGAAGCACCCAAATACATAAAACGATTAATCACAGACAAACAATCTTAGGGATAAGAATGTGCTAACAGCAGGGGACTAATACTCCATTTACAGCAATGGATAGATCAACTAGACAGAAAATCACTAAAGAAACAATGGAATTGAATGACACATTGGACCAGATGGATTTGACAGCTATATTTAGAACTCACATCCTGAGGCCATGGAATACACTTTCTTCTCAAGTGCGCATGGCACATTCTCCAAGATAGATCACATACTGGGACAAAAAGCAGCCCTCAATAAATATAAAGAATTGAGATCATACCATGCACACTTTCAGATCACAACGCTATGAAACCTGAAATCAATCAAAGGAAAAAGTCTGGAAAACCTCCAAAAAATGGAGACTAAAGAACACCCTACTAATGAATGAATGGGCCATACAGGTAATTAGAGAAAAAATTTAAAAATATGTGGAAACAAATGAAAATGAAAATACAAGTATGCAGGGGCGCCTGGGTGGCTCAGTCAGTTGAGTGTCCTACTTCTTCGGCTTAGATCATGACCTCACGGGTTCGTGGGTTCGAGCCCCGTATCGGGCTCTGTGCTGATAGCTAGCTCGGAGCCTGGAGCCTGCTTCAGATTCTGTGTCTCCCTCTCTGTGTCTCCCTTCAGATTCTGTGTCTTCAGATTTTGTGTCTCTGACCCTCCCCTGCTCACGCTCTCTCTCTCAGAAATAAATAAAACATTAAAAAAAAAAAAAAGAAAATACAACTATCCAAACTCTTTGGGATGTGGCAAAGGCAGTCCTAAGAGGAAAGTACATTGCCCTCCGGGCATATTTCAAGAAACTAGAAAAAGTACAAATACAAATTCTAACAGCACACCTAAAGAACGAGAAGGAGAGCAACAAGAGCACCCCAAACCCAGCAGAAGAAGAGAAATAATAAAAATCAGGGCAGAAATAAACAATATAGAATCTAAAAAAACAGTTGAACAGATCAATGAAACCAAGAGTTGGTTTTTGGAAAAAATAAACAAAATCGACAAACCTCTAGCCAGGCTTCTCTAAAAGAAAAGAGAGAGCACCCAAAGAGACAAAATCATGAATGAAATGGATTTATTACAACCAATCTCTCAGAAATACAAGCACTCATCAGAGAATACTATGAAAAATTATATGCCAATAAACTGGACAACTTAGACAAAATGGACAAATTCCTAACCACACACTCACTACCAAAATTCACATGGGAAGAGATAGAAAATCTGAACAGATTCATAACTAGTGAAGAAACTGAATCAGTTACCAAAAATCTCCTAACAAATAAGAGCCCTGGGCCAGATGGCTTCCCTGGGGAATTCTACCAGACATTTAAATCAGAGTTAATACCCATTCTTCTCAGGCTATTCCAAAATATAGAAATCAAAGGAAAACTTCCAGATTCATTCTACGAAGCCAGTATCACTTTGATTCCCAAGTCAGACAGAGACCCAGGGAAAAAAGAGAACTACAGGCCAATATCCTTGATGAACACGGATGCAAAAATCCTCAACAAGATACTTGGAAATCGAATCCAACAGCACAAAAAAAGAATTATCCATCAAGATCAAGTGGGATTCATTCCTGGGTTACAGGGCTGGTTCAATATTTGCAAATCAATCAATGTGATACATCACATCAACAAAAGAAAAGATAAAACCATATGATCCTGTCGATAGATGCAGAAAAAGCATTTGACAAAATACAGCATCCCTTCTTAATAAAGACCCTTGAGAAATTCGGGATAAAAGGAACTTATTCAAACATCATAAAAGCCATCTATGAGAGGCCTCAGCTAACATCATCCTCAATGGGTAAAAACTGAGAGTTGTCCCCCTGAGATCAGGAACACGACAGGGATGTCCACTCTCACCACTGTTGTTTAAAGAGTGCTGAAAGTCCTAGCATCAGCCACCAGACAACAAAAGGAAATAAAAGGCATCAGAATTGGCAAAGAAGAAGTCAAACTTTCACTTTTCGCAGATGACATGATACTCTACATAGAAAACCCAACAGACTCCAGCAGAAGCCTACTAGAACTGATCCATGAATTGAGCAAAGTTGCAGGGTACAAAATCAACGTACAGAAATCGGTTGCATTTTTTGTTTGTTTGTTTTTTGTTTTATTTTTATTTATTTATTTTTCTTCTTACAAATAGTTTATTGTCAGGTTGATTTCCATATAACGCCCAGTGCTCATCCCCACAAGTGCCCTCCTCCATGCCCATCTCCCCCCTTCCCCCCACATCCATCAGTCCTCAGTTTGTTTCTCAGCATTCAAGAGTCTCTCATGGTTTGTCTCTCTCCCTTTCCCCCACCATTTCCCCCCTTCTTCTTCCCCATGGTCCTCTGTTAAGTTCCTCCTAATCCTCCTATACGTGCAAACATATGATATTTGTCCTTCTCTGCCTGACTTATTTCGCTCAATATAACACCCTCAAGGTCCATCCATGTTGCTACACATGGCCAGATTTCATTGTTTCTCATTGCATGTTGTATTCCATGGTATAGATAAACCACATCTTCTTGATACATTCGTCCGTTCGTTGATGGAATCAGTTGCATTTTTATACACCAATAATGAAGCAGCAGAAAGAGAAATCAAGAAACTGATCCCATTCACAACTGCACAAAACGCCATAAAATAGCTAAGAATAAACCTAAGCAAAGATATAGGAGATCTGTATGATGAAAACTATAGAAAACTTATGAAGGAAATTGAAGAAGACACAAAGAAATGGAATAACATTCCATGCTCATGGATGGGAAGAATAAATATTATTACAATGTCATTACTACCCAAAGGAATCTACATATTCAATCCCAATGAAAATTGCACCAGCGTTCTTCTCAAAGCTAGAACAAACTATCCTAAAATTTGTACGGAAACACTTTAAAGACCACAAACAGCCAAAGTAATACTGAAGAAGAAAACCAAAATGGGAGGCATCACCATCTCAGACTTTAGCCTCTACTACAAAGCTGTAATCATTAAGACAGTACTGGCACAAAAACAGACACATAGACCAATGGAACAGAATAGAGAACTTGGAATTGGACCCACAAATGTACAGCCCATTAATCCTTGACAAAGTGGGAAAGAGTATCCAATGGACAAAAGACAGCCTCTTTAACAGATGGTGCTGGGAGAACTGGATAGCAACATGCAGAAGAATGAAACTGGATCACTGTTTCACACCATACACAAAAATAAACTCAAAATGGATAAAGGACCTAAATGTGAGATAGGAAACTATCAAAACCCTAGAGGAGAAAGCAGGAAACAACCTCCTTGATGTCAACCACAGCAACTTCTTACCTGACACATCCCCAAAAGCAAGGGAATCAAGAGCAAAAATGAACTACTGGAACCTCATAGACAAAGACAAAGATAAAAAGCTTCTGCACAGCAAGGGAATCAATCCATAAAACTAATAGGCAAGCAACGGAATGGGAAAAGATAGTTGCAAATGACATATCAGATAAATGGCTAGTATCCAAAACCTATAAGGAACTCACTAAACTCCACACCCAAAAAACAAATAATCCAGTGAAGAAATGGGCAGAAGACATGAACAGACACTTCTCCAAAGAGGATATCCAAATGGCCAAAAGACACATGAAACAATGCTCAGCATCCCTCATCATCAGGGAAATACAAATCAAACCACACTGAGATACCACCTCACGTTGGTCACAGTGGCTAAAATGAACAAATCAGGAGACTCTAGATGCTGGTGAGGATGTGGAGAAACGGGCACCCTCCCACACTGTTGGTGGGAATGTAAACTGGTGCAACCCCTCTGGAAAACAGTGTGGAGGTTCCTCAAAAAATTAACAATAGAACTCCCCTATGACCCAGCAATAGCACTGCTAGAAATTTACCCAAGGGATACAGGAGTGCCGATGCATAGGAGCACATGTACCCCACTGTTCATAGCAGCACTCTCAACAATAGCCAATTCATGGAAAGAGCCTAAAGTGTCCATCAATGGACGAATGAATCAAGATGTGGTTTATCTATACGATGGAATATTACACGGCAATGAGAAAGAATGAAATCTGGCCATGTGTAGCAACGTGGATAGAACCTGAGGGTGTTATGCTGAGTGAAATGAGTCAGACAGAGAAAGACAGATACCATATGCTTCCACTTATGGAAGGATTAGGAGAAACATAATTGAGGACCATGGGGGAGAAGAAGGAGAAAAATAGTGGGGGGAGGGAGGGAGGCAAACCATGAGAGACTCTTGAATACTGAGATCAAACTGAGCGCTGATGGGCGTGAGGGAGAGGGGAAGGAGAGTGGTGGGCATGGAGGAGGGCACTTGTTGGGATGAGCACTGGGTGTTATATGGAAACCAGCTTGATAATAAACTATGAAAGAAAAAATAAATTAAAAAAAAGAAATAAAGTAAAACATACCTCCCCCAGGGACCGGCGGACTTCAGTCATCACACTCTGAATGTCTTCCTTGGTACTACAGTATTCTCCCAAGATCCATAATGCTCCTCGGTAAATCCTAAGGGAAGAACACAAGTTCTGAAACACTGACAATCCCAATAAATCTTGAAGCAGACGGGTTTCTGTGAATTTAAACTCAAGGAAAACAACAAGGTTCTGCAGTTCCAAGGGGCTATGGATGAAATTTTAAGAAAGAATATAATAAAGACACTAAGTTTCCTTGCATTTCTCCAGAAATCACAAGGATTAATAAGAAAATAAGAGTTCTCATCCATTATTATTACAAATATTCTAAAACTGGTAAACTCGTTAGTAAAAATAAAACACCATAATGTTTCCCAGAAAGGTGTTCTCCTCCATTTATGACAGAATTAAGGTAAATTTTATTTTAATCACTTACTACTATAAAAAGTATATTATTTTGATATAAAAAGTAATTCATTTTTTATTGCACTGAAAAGAACAGGCAAGATGCTAAACAAGAACCATCTACAAGGAAGGAGTGCAAAGGATTGGTAATAAAGAAACCTTAAAAACCATAGTAAAACTAACAATTCTCTAGTTTATTTTTTTTTATTTATTTATTTTTTTTTAAATCTTTTTATTTATTTCTAGGAGAGAGAGAGAGAGAGCGCGTGAGCAGGGGAGGGTCAGAGAGAGAGGGAGATACAGACTCTGAAATAGGTTCCAGGCTCTGAGCTGGCAGTCAGCACAGAGCCCAACGCGGGGCTCGAACCCACGAACCGTGAGATCATGACCTGAGCGAAAGTCGGACACTTAACCGACTAAGCCACCCAGGCGCCCCAACAATTCTCTAGTTTAAAATGTTAAACTGAATAGATGGGGCGCCTGGGTGGCTGTCAGTTGGGCGGCCAACTTCGGCTCAGGTCTTGATCTCACGGTTTGTGGGTTTGAGCCCTGCGTGGGGCTCTGTGCTGACAGCTCAGAGCCTGGAGCCTGTTTCAGATTCTGTGTCTCCCTCTCTCTTTGACCCTACCCTTTCACGTTGTCTCTCTCTCTCAGAAAGAAATAAAACATTAAAAAAAATTTTTTTTAACGTGAAACTGAATAAATCTTCAGTTACCTTTTCCCTAAGATTTTCATTAAATTTATTCAGAACAAAATTTTAGAAACTAAAGCTCTAAGAGATGATGGCCATTGAAGGCAAAACTTAGGTATACTTTTTTTTCTCACAAAGGAAGCAAATCCTTCTCACCTCCATAAATATCAATACACTGTCATATCATAAAAACAATTTTGCAATAGTCCTTTCTTTTCTATCCAGGCAGACATAATACAAGTGGTATTATACACCACCTATCAGATGCATTCAATGAAGCAAAGTTTGAATGCAACAGTCCTTTCTCATTAGCAAAGGCTATTTTAAGGGAAATGCATGATGTCAGATTTGGGCTGCAGTTTCAATCCCTCACTTTAATAAATGCTACTGGGGGAGATAAATATTGATATCCAAAAAGTGATACCCTTTAAAAATATGTTCCTTAGTCACTTTAGAATTCACTACATTTTAGAGGAAATATGGGTAGAGAAATCTAGGTAAATCATACTTACAAAAACAAATTTTGCCCATAGACTACAGATTTACAGAGGGTGGGGGTGAAGGTGATGTTTATTGTGATACCTATGTTAATTTTAGTGTTTTGATTCATTTCTTCCCCCTTCTATTTTCTATCAACTGACCCTTTAAAAAAAGAAACTGGTAAAATGCTTGCTTGACCTTACAGTTAAACAGACTTTAAACCTACTTGACGGATTTAATAGCATGAAAGACTTCAAGCATCTTCTCAACAATAAGCATTCTCAGGTTATCAAAGCGCTGAATGGCCTCACGAACAAACTCCAAGACATCAGCAGCTGCTGCTTCATTATTGTCACTGAGAAATTCCATTAACTAAAAGGAAAAAAAAGAAATATAGGGTAAGTTTTAGAATTTTCATTAAGAAAATTATCTAAGTTTTAAGAAGTAAACAAATTCACAAGAAATATAATTAATAACTTTCAAACATGTAACAAAATTTAAGTTGAAAGACAAGGGGCACCTAGATGGCTCAGCTGGTTAAGCATCTGACTTTGGCTCAGGTCATGATCTCATGGTTTGTGGGTTTAAGCCCAGCATCGAGCTCTGTGCTGACAGCTAGCTCAGAGCCTGGAGCCTGTTTCAGGTTCTGTATCTCCCTCTCTCTCTGACCCTCCCCTGCTCACGCTGTGTTTCTCTTTCTCTCTCTCAGAAATAAAAAACATTTAAAAAAAATTTTTTTAAAGTTGAAAGACAAGTACTGTTATGTAAACAAAGTCACAATGTCTTTTCTGGTTTTTGTGCAGTCAAGTTTACTACAAAAAAACCCCCCCTCACTTATTATAAAATAAAAGGTGGAAATACACAACTCAAAATAAGTTAATTGGATACACCTCTGTTGTAACTAAAAGCAAAATCATTTCAGAAGAAATTTGGAGTTCAAAGACACAATTTCAAATTACAGTAACATACCTCATCTACCTGATAGGGATAGAAGCCAACGATTCTAGGTATGTATATTTTTCCTATAACTAAATCCTTCAACTTTTTTTTTGAGATAGAGCAAGCAGGGGAGAGGCAGAAAGAGAGAGAGGGAGAGAGAGAATTCCAAGCAGATTTCGCACCATCAGTGTGGAGCTCAATGCAGGGCTCAAACCCACAAACCATGAGATCATGACCTGACCTGAAACAAAGAGCTAGACACTTAACCGACTGAGCCACCCAGGTGCCCCTAAATCCTTCAAATTAAAAACAATTTTTTCTAATGTTTTATTTATTTTTGAGAGACAGAGAGAGGCAGAGTGTGAGCAGGCGAGGGGTAGAGAGGGAGACACAGAATCCAAAGTAGGCTCCAGGCTCTGAGCTGTTAGCCCAGAACCTGACATGGGGTTTGTACTCATGAAACTATGAGATCATGACCCGAGCTGAAGTTGGACGCTTAACCAACTGACCCACCTAGGCACCCCTAAATCCTTCAACTTTTAAAGAGATAAAACTATTTGAGAGAAATACTTATCTGCCCTACTGAATCACATATACACAGCATAATTTTACCACAGGTAATTGTAACAAACATCAATAATAATAATACATGGAAAGTACCCTTGCCGCTATGTTTTTCTGTATTTACTTTAAAAAAAAAGTTTATTTTTGAGAAAAAGAGAGAATCCCAAGCAGGCTCCACACTGTCAGTGCAGAACTCAATGAAGGGCTTGTAATGATGAACCCTGAGATCATGGCCTGAAACAAAATCAAGAGTCAGCCACTTAACCAACTGAGCCATTCAGACTCCCTGTTTACTTTTTTGACATAGATGTAAGAGGAAGAAGTCAGAGTCCTTAATCTTCTGAGCTCAACAGTGAACACAAAGAGCCTGTTTGACCACAAGATTTAGTGAATCTACTAGACAGTTCCAGAGTTTAACTGCTATATAACATCCTTTTTATTCTTTTAGAGAATTTCAAAAGTCAAGTCACTGGAATTACATACCACAGGAATAACATTTGCAGCCATATCTGGAAATCGGACAGAACAAGAATGCAATGTCCTCACAAGGAGTTGTCTGTATTTGTCAGTATCTTCATGCTCAGACACATTATTTGTTTTAATCACTTCCTTCTTGAGAACAATAACCAGCTGGAGAAGAAAATAATAGTAAGTGGGAATTATACCATGTTTGGTTTGACAGCTTACAACAGTGCTTTCTTTCAGAGTTTTGTTTTACCTCTTCAACATTCCTAGAAGAGACAAGATCCAGTGCTAATTGCAGAGTTTTCTTGCGTACTTCTAAGTCTGGTGTGCTCAATACTCTCAGGATGTCCATAACCAGATCCTGAGAAAGAACAAAAAATCTAGAATTAATACAAGTATTAAGAGAAGAAAAATCTTAACCACAGAATGGGTATCTATCACCATTTTAATTCTTTAATTAATAATAAAACCACTGGTGGTAGAAGAATCAGGTACTGGGGGGTCGTGATGTAATGCAATATGAAGTATATAATATCACATATGATGCAAACTACATTTACTCTGACTCTATCAAGCTTTAGATCAAACATACAGTTTATAGGAAATACAGGAGCCAGAGAAACAAACTGAATGACACAACTGGAAAGTCATCAGACAAACCCATAAGGAAGAGCATCTTACAGAACAATTGGTCTGGTCCCTTCAACAAGCCCACATCATGAAAAAAAAAATACTGCTCCAACTAACACATAAAGGACATAACCAGTAAGCCATGTGGTCAGGAACAAGCCAAACAAAAGTGCATTTCAGGAACATCTGGGAAAATGTGACTTTGAAGTTGGCACTGGGTAATAAGAAATTATAATCATTTCATTAAGTGTGATAAGGTTATTTTTGCTCTGCAAAAAAATGTAATGTTTTAAAGGCACATACTTTAAAAAATCCTATGGCAGAAAAATATCTTAAAATATAGCAAAACTAAGAATACCCAATGCAGTACAAATAGAATGCATATAACATATTAATTCATTTCAGAAATTATTTTTATGACAAAAACAAAACCCCAAAAGGCTATGGTGATTCAAAAGTTACATCCTAGTTGATCAAAGTGCCCAGTTGCCAAGAATTTAAGTTAACCAAGATAGCAAGGCTTAAGTATTATCTCAATTTGAAGAAGATTTTATCTAGGATTTCTTTCTTTCAGATAATGTTTACCTGTAGTACTCGTTCATGAGCAGGATGCTCTTTTAATTCTATCAATCGATCCAGAACTATGAGCTTTACGTTATTGTCACTCTCCTTAATAATTAAATCAATGTAGCACTGAGCAGCAGCCTATATAAAAAAAAAACAAATTTTAAGAACACATCCATCTTAAACATAGAATCTGAAGATAAGGGAAATAAACCCCCAAGAAGCCAAAATATACTCACTAGAACTGCACTAAAACTTTTACGCATTTTCCCCAAAGGAATGTGTTCCTCTATTTCCTAAATTCTAACAAATCTCATTATTCTCAAGTTTAATAAAGTTAAGAAGCATCACAAATTAAAGGCATGAAAAGGGGCTGCTATAGACAGAAATATTAACAGTCAAAAATTAAGAGTTGAAACCAAGGAACAAGGCAGAAAAAAGCAGAGTATCCCCTAAGATACAGCTATTGAGTACCTTTTAGTTCAGGTGCAAAGTCTAACACACCTGCATTACAATACAAAAAAATTAAGACTATGAAGATGGCCCTGACTCATTAAAAGCAGAGGACAAAGGAGCAAACCTGAAAGAGCGCTCAATGACCAAAGCTGGAATAATATAATTGATAAAATAAATAACAATGACTACATATACAGAATGAAATAGCCATGCTGACATGTAGAGAGAAAGAAAGGGGGAGGGAGGAAAAAGCACAGGTCTTCCTTGCAGGACTCCAATTATTAAATGTAGAATGAGGAAAATAGAAAACCAGCATTAGAGTATCACATTAATAACTGCTGTACAGAGGGGTCCCTGGGTGGCTCAGTCAGTTAAATGCCCAACTATTTACTGTGGTTCAGGTCAAGATCTCATGGTTCGTGGGTTAAAGCCCCATATCAGGTTCTGTGCTGGCAGTGCAGAGCCTGCTTGGGATTCTCTCCCTCTCTCTCTGTCCCTCCCCCATGTGATTTCTCTCTCTCAAAATCAACATTAAAAAAAATTGCTGTACAGAAATGCTACAATTAGTTGGTTTAAGTTTGAGCAGGAATAGGATATTGCAAAGTATCTTTCTGTTATTTACTGACTACAGTTTTTCTTTTAACGTTTTATTATTTATTTTTGAGAGAGAGCGAGAGAGAAAAAAAGAGAGAGAGAGAGAGAGAGGGAGGGAGGGAGGGGCGGGCAGAGAGAGATGGAGACACAGAATCTGAAGTTGGCTCCAGGCTCTTGAGCTGTCAGCACAGAGCCCAACGCAGGGCTCGAACTCATGAGCCGTGAGATCATAACCTGAGCAGAAGTAGGATGTTCAACGGACTAAGCCACCCAGGCACCCCTCGTGTTATTTACTGATTACAAAAGGAGAAATCATAAATGAACAGTGGAGAAATCTGGCAGACACCGTCTTCACTAACTGATCAAGGTTAACACCACTAATAATATTTTTAAATAATGTACTTCTTGATCTAATATACTGAGGAAGGTACATCACTTCCACAGTATTCTCCCCCAAAACACCTAACCTCAATCTAACTGTGAGAAAACATCAAACTCAAGTTGAGAGACATTTTACAAAGTGAGCCACTACTCTTCAAGTGTCAAGGTCATGAAAAACAAGGAAAGGCTTAAGAAAGTGTCACTGATTAGAGGAGACTAACACATGACAACTAAATGTAATATGGGATTCAGGATTGAATCCTGGCCCCCAAGAAAGGACATTTGTGGGGAAACTGGTGGAATTCAAATAAAGCCTATAGTTTAGTTAACAATATTGTTGCAATGGGAATTTCTTAATTTTGACAATTATACAATTGCTATATAAGACATGAACATTATGGGAAGCTAGTGAAGGGTGAACTTTGTCCTACTTTTACAACTTCTGTTGTTTTGTTGTTCTGTAAGTCTAAAATTATTTCAAACAAAGAGTTAGAAAATTTTTTTCTAAGTACTGGTGGGCAAAGCAATCAAGTCTCCTATGTATACAAGCTGGTTTTATAGAACAATTCATTCTCTGAATATACTAGAGGTTTGTCATGCAGTCTTGATACAGTAAATTAAAGAGAAAGCTGATATTCCATTATTTAAAATAAGTACTGTAATCTTTTTAGGATCCATCATGTAGTATCCAAAATTCATTTTCCCAGATCTAGGTTTTAATGTAATTAAAGTATGGAGAGTGATCTTAAAATACCAGTATCATTCTCTAGAAACTAGAAATATTAGTATTCTGTCTTTCTCCCCACATATATATATGAAAGCAGGAAGGAAGAAAAAAACATTGGAGTATGTAAGGAATCCAGTAAGTTCACAAAATGTATAAATTGTTGTCTCTGTGCCAGGTAATCACAGAGAAAATGGCAATGCCACTAAATCATTAGTGCTGAGACAGTATATGTATCACTAACCGGCACCAGAAGAAATAAGCAGTACCTTGATTGCGGTGGGTGCACTAGAAAGTGTCACTAAGGTTCCAGCGGCTTCATATTTTACAGCAGGGCTAGATGACTGTAGTAAGTTATAGATGCAGCGAATGAAACGAGCCCTTTCTGATGGATTAGCATGACAGACCTGGAGAAGAAAACATTTAGGTTTCAATGGACTTCAAGGATACTTGCTTTCAAACAGATTTTTTACAGGTGTCAGCTCATGGGATGCTAGTTCTTATAATTTGAAGGCTAAGAATAGTCTTTTTAGGGGCATCTGAGGATGTCAGCCAACATGAGATGAGACACTGTGACTAGTAATTTCAGAAGGAAATAGGTTTTAATTTGGGTAATTGTTATAGCTACTCATTCAATTATTCATTCATTCGTAAATACTCTCTTTCACAAAAGGTTTTCAAATGGTTTATAATAAAAGATACACATACTATACACAAATGAAATAGAAAAAGAAAATGTAAAGTAACAAAATCAAGGACAAACTCATTAACCAAGTGCACTAATATGGGTACTGTGATATTAAATTTGATCCTAAATTTTTATTCTGGATGTAGTGTCAAAAAGGAAAACATGATTGTTATCTCAATATCTAATAAAAGGAAAATCTCTGTTCTTAAAGAATGATAACTCCCTTTTTTAGTACTATTACTTATTATTTGGAACTATATTTCATTCCGTGGAGACAACTAATTTTCTATGCTGTCCTCAATATAATACCTTTACTTATGAAGCAAATATTGCTTACTCTTTTTTTTGATGTTGGTATTTCTGTTAGATTTTCCTAAAATATGTACAGTCAAATCTCTCCTATTCAGGCATGACTCAAACACTATTCCCTCTTACTATAAACTGGATTCTGTTAGACAAAGAAGTCTCTGAATAACAGATAATCCTGATTTTTGAGAACCTCAGTGGCATCTCTAACCCATAAAATGAATTACACAGAACTATAGTAAAACCTTGAATTCCAAGTAACTCGTTCTGCAAGTGTTCTGCAAGATGAGGAAACATTTCTAATAATTTTTAAGTTGATAAACAAGTGATGTCTTGCAATATGAGTAGTACAGAATGCCAAAAGTCACATGATCGTAACTGAGCCAATCTTTCTTCTTTCTCTCTTGATGGACGGATTGTGATTGTCTTCCATGCTCGGATGCATCCTAGGCTGTGGTGTTCGGCAGGAATCAGTGATTTTTCAGAATGCTGGAAGGTGCCCACAAAAGGCACTAGTGTTATTTTTTTGTCACTTCAAAACACCTACGGACAGTCCTTTGCTTTTCCATACAAGAGTAAGCTTAGGAATGCTTTGCTTCATTCTAGGCCAGCCTGCCTGCAGATACAGACTCTTTCCTCTGCTGCCTTATTCCCAGTTACATTAAATACAGTATATGACAAATGTTTATTAATACTGCAGTCAACATCCAGGCGAGCATATACAATGGCTTCATGCAGAAAAAGGTTGAAGAGAAAGGCGATTAAGAAGATGATGATTATGGTGTAAGTTAAGAGGGAAATCACTGAGAAGTACCAATGAGGTATACAAGTAGCTGAACCTGCAAGATTTTATAAGAAGGCTATGTCTGCATCTCCTCTGAGAAGAGGAAGAGAAAAAGGTAGAGGAATCCCTCACTTCAAAAGACATTAGGGAGATGTGTAAAATGTGGGAAATAGTGCAAAACTTTGTAGAAAAGCACCACCCAAATAAGGCTGTAGCAGCGTGAGCATGAATCTACTTAACAATAATATAATGTCACATTTCCATAAAATCCTCAAAAGGAGGCAAAAGCAAGTGTCATGGATAGGTTCCTGGTTAAAGTTACATGAAAAGAAAAAGATTTCATGGAGCCAAAAGGTAGCAGTGATTTTGTTAGTGATGGTGAAAGTCGTCCTTCACAATAACTCTCCTCTCTTGTCTCCCTGACACCCGCCGTGAAGATTTTCAAAGGTAAGTGCAGGTTAATTTATTTTCCTTTATATTTTGTATTTTCTTTATTACTTTGTATTATGTACTGTAATCATTTTTATGTAAATATTTTTGGGTTGTGGAATGAACCATCTGAGTTTCCTTTATTTTTTATGGAGAAATTCACTTTGATATACAAGTGCTTTGGATTACAAGCATGTTTCCGGAATTAATTATGTTCCCAAACCAGTTTTACTGTATATATTTACAGTCTGGTTTCATCTTAAATGCCAATTCCAAATGACTGGCACCCTGTACTGAAAGGGGCCTTTTCTTTCAGAATCAAAGACAGCTGTAACCAGCAGTGTCTGCTGTAGGTACTTTGTCAGTGTCATCCCATTTAGTGAAGTCATTCCTGATGTGTATTTTTCTTGTCCTCCTCCAATGATATCAATAGCAAAACTGGATATTACATCTTTTATCAGAACATTAAGATGCAATCAATTCTTTCAAAGGCTACAACAAATTTAAATGTTGCCAATAAAGCACTTCATTTTAAAACCCAAATCTCTTACCTAGCTTTAGACTCCCTGTTTGTCAATGGCCTACAATGTCATATTTACATATTTAAAGTCTCTCTATTCTGTTTTACAAACAAGGAACACGGAAAATATTTTAATCTTTTTCGGTTTGTTTTTAGATTTTCAAAGTAGTCTGGTATGTACTCAAGTAAAGATCTTGAATTTTATTCCAAAGCCTGATTCATAATCTATTCAGGTATGGAAGAGTGCACAATGATTTCTCTGCAGCTGTATTGGGTCAAGCCATGAGTTTTTAATAGAATTCTTTACAGAAGTTTAGGAAAACAGAAGTGCTGGGAAAACAAAATAAACCAATGGAAAAAAGAAACAAAAAAAGTCTTTCATAGGCTATGCTATAAAATATTTCTACTATTAAAACATTATCCCAGCAATTAAGCAGCATTCCAGAAAGAGAGGATTTAACCTTGTCTTAAACTCCTGAAGTTTATTTGAGGAGTTTATTTTACCCATTATAGATCAGTCTTACCTTATAAATTAGTTCAACAATAACCAGTTGAAGAATGTCTCCAAATGTCTGAACTTGATCAATGCAAGTACTTAGGTAATCCAAAGCTCGATCCTAACAAAATAAAAATATATTTATCAAATTCCACTTCATTCAATAAAAGAACTTACTCGATACAATCTTAAACATACACAACTGAATATAAAACAAATGAGGCAAGCAGGGGAAAGAAAAATTAAATAAAGGGGAAAAAAATGTTAACACATAAATGTAAGAAAAATACACTTTCTAGAAATGGGCCACAAATCTGGGGTCTGAATTTTCTAGCAGCTAAATGGAGGAGAAAAACACTATGTGTTACGTGACTCAGAGTACCCATAGAATCAAAATAAACCAGTTATTTAGGTGCATGGTTATTTCTATTTCTAAGACCTAAAAGAAAAATTTCATTGATTCTCATAAATTGAATGCTGTGACCCCAACAATATCTCTACATCGGAAGTACCAGGAAATTTTACTGAACTTTTTCTGATTATGTCCCCCCATGTAGGTAAAGAGCGTAACACCAAATATACAGGTCAATAAAACCAACTCTACAAGAAGACAAAATATTCTGGCCCAAATAAGCAGCTTTCTTACAATCTTGCTCATGAAGATAAAATGATAGCATCTAGATTTCAGAGAAATGGATAGATTCTTTATCTTTCAGTCTTCCTGCATATTATTTTCCACATTTTGGTAATACTGGATAGCAAAAATTCCAAGATCAGATGCCACCAAAGTATGGACAGTCACTGCTAAGCCACCAGCAGAGCTGAATGCAGAGTTGACACCAACTTATGAAATTGGAAGAGCCTAATAAGGATACACATCTACACTGAAGGCCACACTTCTTTCAGACTCTGGGCAAAGCTTAATACAAAGCTACTACTCTTTGCTCTTAAACCATTTTAGAGGTATACCAACAGACGGAAAAACAGGTTCAGAGCCCCAAAATAGACTGCCACAAAATAGGGCCATAATAATTTCAATCTGGAAAAACTGGCAAGTGGCTTTTATTAAATATCTCTCAAATGCTTATTTAAAAAAAAGTGTGTGTGTATATATATATATATATATATATATATATGTAAGCAATCATCTAGAGAAGGGTTAGGAAAAAACTATTTTATACGAATCAAGTTCAAAAATCTAAAAAAACCCCAAAATATACAAACGCTTGTACTATAAACAAAATTACTGACTAAAACTTTGATTAGGCCTATGTAGTACTTTTAATTCTCACTGAATTATAGACACAAGTATTTTTAAAAAGTACTTCACCTGATCTGCATGAATTAGCATCATAAATGCATTCCTTTTGCAACTTGCATCCTTCTCATTCACGAGAAAATCATGGATCAGTTCAGGAGCATCAGGTATAAGATGTTCAAAATTCCTTGAAATAAAATAGGTAATATTCATATTTAATAAAAACCTGTTATTTTAGTAACTTAAACTTAATCTTTATCAATTTTTTAAAATGTTTTATTTATTTCTGAGAGAGAGACAGCATGAGCAGGGGAGGATCAGAGACAGAGGAAGACAGAATCTGAAACAGGCTCCAGGCTCCACGAACCATGAGATCATGACTGAGCCAAAGTTGGATGCTTAACCGACTGAGCCACCCAGGTACCCCAAACTTAATCTTTAACAAGCTTTATAACACTATCAATTGTCTTGCTTTCTGAAACTTTTTTTAAAGGTTTTTTTTTTATTTTAAAGTTTATTTATTTTGAGAGAGAGAGAGAGAAACTTGAGTGGGGAAGGAGCAGAGAGAGGGGGAGAGAATCCCAAGTAGGGTCCACACTGTCAGCATGGAGCTTGATATCATGAACTGAGATCATGACCTGAGCCAAGATCAAGAGTCAGACACTTAACCGAGCCACCCAGATGCCTGCCTTTTGAAACTTTAAATCAATTAAAATTGTGGGTAGGAATCACAAATCTACATCTTCATCTATTAAATTACAAATTATACGTTTTCTAGTTCAATAAAGAAAAAGCTGACTTATTCCACATACTACCTATCACCTGAATATCTCTAAGAATTGTCTTTCATAAATTTTAGGAATACAATATCAATGCTCATAATGACCACCTCAAGGTACTAAAAGATTCTTTACTAAGAATTATCAGAAGGGTGTCTGAGTAGCTCAGTTGGTAAATCATCCAACTTTTGACTTCAGCCCAAGGCACAATCTCATGGTTCATGAGTTTGAGTCCTGTGTCAGACTCTGTGTTGACAGGATGAAGCCTGCTTGGGATTTTCTCTGTCTTGCTACCCCTGCCCTACCTGCTCATTCACATTCTCTCTCAAAATAAGTAAATAAACTTAAAAATTATCAGAAAAAAAAAAAGAGTCCCTTAAATTTTATTAATCATGCACTCTATTTATGTACTAACTTTCTATTCTGGAAATTTTTAAGTACTTGCCGTATACAGAATAATGAATACTAGCTTAAAAACCTAACTTCAACAACTGTTAATTTATAGTCATTTCTGTTTCACTTATACCTCTGCCCACTTCTCCCATATTATTTTGAAGCAAATCCCAGACCACTTATCATTTTTTCTGTAAATATATCAGCATATTAAGGTTTCTTTTTAAAAAACTAATCATAATACCATTATCATCCTTTAAACTAAAATTCCTTAATATCATCATATAGAGTGTTCAAATTTCTAACTGTCTTATAAATGTTATAATTTCTGTGTGTGCAATCTAGTTTAAATTCTGGTATTTGTATAGTCTGTATGGTAACTTAGAAAGAACTTTACGTTATTAAACAGAATACCACTTCCCTAACAGGTTAAAAAAAAAAATCTTATAGTAATAAGAGAACTATGAAATTATATAACAGTCAACTCTTAAAGTACAAAGATATTCACAAAAATTACATCCTACTTCTAAATGGATTGACACCAGTGATTGTAAAAACCAAGCATGCTAGCCTTATCTGATTCTCTGAATCATTTTTAAAGTCCAAAATCTTCAGCTTTGCAAGAACAGGAGTCAGTTGAGAACTGCAACCTTTCTCATTAAAAAGTTCCCTTCTTATGCCTCTAAGGGTAAAAAGACAAGACTCACATTTCATATAAAGAAAATTCAACAACAAGGTCAAAAAACTCAAAACCTACAGGGTCTAAACCAGTTAATTAATTAAATGCACTGAAGACACTACAGTTGAGAATGACAGGCACTGTAAACTGGAGAGTGTACAACTTATTTAAAGGGGGCTACTGTCATTCAATTTCAGCATACTGTCATACAGAAACCAGGACCCAATGTTGTCAGATCTTTTCAATGTTGACAACATAATGATATGAAGAAAAAAATACTGTTCATGCCAAACCAAACAGTATCTGTAAAAGACATGACTTGCAAGTAACTGCTTTGGAGCCTCTAGTCTAAAAGAAAACAAGCCTCACAAAACTAAGCCACAGGAGTACCTTTACTTACCTATAGATAGTATAGATGGCCAAAACAGCATTTCTTCTAACATAGCTGTGTCGATGCTCCAAACAAGCACGGATAGCTGGCATTAAAGGTTCTAGCAATTCTGCTTCTTTCAATTTGCAAAGAAAACGAAGAGTAGAACCCCGAATAAATTCATTAGGATGCTGAAGATCCTGATAAAATTTAAATATGAAATGTTGAGTTCCAGCATTTTACAAAACAACACACAATTTTTAAGAGCAAAATTTTCCTATGGGAAAAAATAAGAAAGTGGGTTTGAGGAAACAGACCTAGATTACTAGACAATTTTCTTTAGATTCCTGTCAAATCAATTTTTCTCTTCTAAAGTTTATTTACTTATTTTTGAGAGAGAGTGAGAGTGCTTTGTGCACATGTGCAAGGGAGGCAGTGGGAGAGAGGATCCCAAGGAGGCTCCGCACTGACAGTAGATGTGAACTGTGAGATCATGACCTCAGTCGAAATTAAGAGTGGGACACTTAACCAACTGAGCCACCTAGGTGCCCCTGTCAAATCAAGTTTTACTTATCACAGCAATGTCTCATATTCTATGTGTCACTGTTTTTTTATTAAGAACACATAAAAATGTATAGAAAATGTCTCAAAAAAGTAACAATAAAACTTTTTACAGTAACTTACAACTTCAGTTCCAAATATCAATAACTTTTATCTTATGCAAGATCTAATTTTAAAAATTAAAACTGGGGCGCCTGGGTGGCTTAGTCGGTTAAGTGTCCGACTTTCGCTTAGGTCATGATCTCGTGGTTCGTGGGTTCGAGCCCTGCGTCATGCTCTGTGCTGACTGCCAGCTCAGAGCCTGGAGCCTGTTTCAGGGTCTGTCACTCCCTCTCTCTCTGACCCTCCCCTGCTCGTGGTGTGTCTCTCTCTCTCCGAGAAATAAATAAAACATTTAAAAAAAAAAAAATTAAAACTAAGTCCATTCCACCAATTTTACAATTAAAATCAAAGAAATATTCAGAAATAACCATGGTTTGGTTTACCTTTCTGTACGCATCACATACAAGGATCATTTCATGTAAAAGTCTTCCATCTGGAGTTGTTTTAGGAACAATTTCCCAAAATACGAGGAGTAATTTTTTGATGGTATGGTCCTGAAGGGGTAGCACAAAACGAATGATGGTCATCAGAAGTCCAGGAAGCTTTTCACCGTTCAGAATCATAATGATTACTTTCTTCAAAGCTTCAGTCTTTGACTTCACATCTCCTTTTTCTGATTAAAGGGAAAAAAAAAAAACCCGCACATTTCAAAGGAAAATTCCTCAGATAATTTTACGATTAACAAGATAAAACATTTTCTCATTTTATCAGCAGTAACAGTAATAAAGGTACTAATGAGAGTGACAAGGTTTCCCCACCTATCTCTGCTACAAATGAGCTGAATGACTTTAGATGTCATTTATCCCCAAACCTCATGATACTTTACATATAACATGAAGGCACTGGATTAGATCTCTGGTCCCCAACCCATGAAATTAATGCACAGGCCATGAATCTACAGGTGTACCAAACAGTACATTTCTCAAACACATATGCAGCTATTTTTCAAAGTGTAAAAAGATGTTGTTAAGATAAGTGCTTCTGAATTCAAAGTGGCTTTCAGTTAGTGTGTATTTCATCAATCAACGTTACAATCACTATCTTGAGGGGAAGAGGAGGAGGATCAGTGGCATTGTTTTCAACATTAGATCTTCAAACTCAAAAAGGCTGGGAACTAATACAGTAGATTAATTCCAAAATTGCATCACATATCTACAGACCATAAAACTTCAGAATCTTTCTTAAGAAATCACCTAAAAAACTGGAAAGAAATTAAAATGTACTAGAAGCCACTATTTGGAATTAAGGATAACAGGTTTAAGAAATAAGTTTATTGTCGTTGCTTAGCCTAAAACAACTTGTACTATAAACTGCTTTATTCAAAATAATCTATAATTTCATATCATTATCACTGCATACTAAAGAATTTATGGAAAAACCTTTCCTATTCAAAATCTGAAGACAGGAATGTAAGAGGCAAGCACACCACAACAACTGTTTAGATTACAGAAATAAATTATCTAGGAGAGGGAACAACAAAGAGGGATGACAAGTTTTTAATAATCTCAAGGAGTTATCATGAGGAACAGAATGAAACTAGAAATATAGTTCTAACAGATAGAGCTCAGTGGCTATCAAATAAAGAGTCCCGTGTGGTTGCCAAAGAGACAAGAGACTGTGAATGACCAGCTGGTAGAGTTACAGAAAGGATGTAAGCTTTGGAAGAATTATAGCAGGTAAATCGCAATTTCTTTCTGGTCCTCAAAGGCTATTTTTCTATTCCTACCTTGATGTGATATTTTCACATGTTACAAAATAGAGAATATCCTCAAGTATTTGGACTAAGCCACACTAAAGGTTCTTGCCAAATTTATCCCACAAGTATCAACAATTTTGTTTAAAACAAACAAAACAAAAAAAATTTTTTGTTTAAAACAGACCAACTTCTCATGCATCTCTCCCTGCTTCAGAGTATTACATCTCCTGCCACATATGAAAAAACTGGTACATGTCACATCAAGTCGAGAAACAAACAACTGAAAAATAATGAAGTATCAATCTGTGCAAACTCGGTCTGTGAGGATGACAAAAACAAAGCATCAGGAGAGGTGACAGTAGCTGATAGCAAAAACTATGATAAGATGACAGATTGGGCTAAGTTTTAAGTAGCTAAAGTTGGGTTTGCAAGCGTAAACAGGTTTTATCTCTGTCCGGAAGCTTACTGAATAAAAAAAAAAAAAAGTTTTTTTTCCCCTAATCTGTTTGATAACATAAAGGACACAAAGTCCAAAAGGCATAAAACTGTATTATAATGCTGATGTCTTCTTTTGTTCCAGTTTTTTTTTTTTTTTTTTTTTTTACTACTTTTCCCACATTAGCAAATCCTAACAGTTTAGCAGAAATTTTAACTGGTTACTAAATAGAAAACCTGTAAAAAAAAAAAATCTATAATCATTGCTATTTCAAGTCCCCTTAACCCCAATTTCCATTTATTCCAACAATCCAAAGTGAGGTAAAGGATGCTTTTTCCCCTACATCTTCAAAATTTTCAGAACTCCTTTTCCTCTATGAACACTACTAAAATATAGAAAACTTCAACTATTAATTCAATTCACCAAAATAAACCAAGAACTTCCTACTCCAGATAACGTAAAGTCATCAGAACTCATACCCAGTAACTAATAAAAATATAGATAAAGTAACTCAATATATCATCACACAAAAAGTATGTTACTCTAACTAGAAACTATTTCTAAACTTTTTTCATCTCAACTATTTTGAGATAATGTAAAAAATACACATATACATAAGGGGTAGCTGGGCGGCTCAGTCAGTTAACTGATCAACTCTTGGTTTCTGCTCAGGCTATGATCTCATGGTTTGTAGGTTTGAACCCCACAATGAGCTCTACACTGAGAAGCCTGCTTGGGATTCTGGCTCCTTCTCTCTCTCAAAATAAATAAGTAAACATTAAAATGTGTGTGTGTGTGTGTGTGTGTGTGTGTGTGTGTGTGTGTATGGGGCACCTGGGTGGCTCAGTTTGTTAGGTGTCCGACTTTGGCTCAGGTCATGATCTCACAGCTTGTGATTTCAAGCCCTGCATCAGGCTCGGTGCTGACAGCTCAGAGCCTAGAACCTGCTTCAGATTCTGTGTCTCCCTCTCTCACTCTACCCCTCCCCCTCTCATGCTCTGTCTCTCAAAAATAAATGAATGTTAAAAAAAAATTTTTAGGGGAGCCTGGGTGGCTCAGTCGGTTAAGTGTCCGACTTTGGCTCAGGTCACGATCTCATGGTTCGTGGGGTTGAGTCCCACCTAAGGCTCTGTGCTGACAGCTAGCTCAGAGCCTGGAGCCTGCTTCGGATTCTGTGTCCCTCTCTAGCTCTGTCCCTCCCTCCTACATGCTGTTTCTGTTTCTCAACAACAACAAAAAAATTTTTTTCTTAATTTTTAATAAATAATACATACACACACATACAAAATTTGAGATTTGAGACCATTTCTTTCTTGGAAGGGGAGGGTAATTAAGGCAGCTGCAATTTAAAAAAAGGTGTTACAATTAAGGACAGATTTTGCTCTTTATTTTCTCAGCTGTAATTAGTATCTTAGGGTCTAAAAGTGAAAACTTTTATTATAAGAAAAAATAGTGGGGTGCCTGGGTAGCTCAGTCGGTAAAGTGTCCGACTTTGGCTCAAGTCATGATCTTGCAGTCTGTGAGTTCCAGCCCTGCATCAGGCTCTGTCTGCACTGACAGCTCAGAGCCTGGGGCCTGCTTCAGATTGTCTCCCTCTCTCTCTGCTTGTTCCCTGTTCGCATTCTCTTTCTTAAAAATTGGGGTGCCTGGGTGGCCAAGTCGGTTGAGTGTCCGACTTCAGCTCAGGTCAGGATCTCACGGTTCGTGGGTTCGAACCCCATGTCGGGCTCTGCTGACAGCCAGCTCAGAGCCTGGAGCCTGCTTCAGTTCTGTATCTCGCTCTCTCCCTGCCCCTCTCCCATTCTCACTCTGTCTCTCTCTGTCTCAAAAGTAAATAAACATTGAAAAAAAAATTTTTAATAAATAAAAATAAATATTAAAAAAATTAAAGATAGTAATGAAAATTTATTCATTAATTTGCATTTCATTCTATTATCTTCCATAAATGTGAAAAAAAGAAACTGTATATAGCTTTTGTACATAAAAGTATGGGGTTAAACGCCATAAAGGAGAGTTTCTTGTTCCTTCTCTAAACATAAATCTCGACAGAAACTTCGTATTAAGTAGCCTAAAATCAGGAGGTATTCCATTACTGCTGATTAAGAGGTGGCATGAGGCAAGTAAAATATTGTCTCCTTTCAAACTGCAAATTATCTTCTAAAAGATACTTCCAAGATCTGAAGCATAATTCTCACTTTACTCTTTGATTAGCTATCAGTGTAGGTTAAACTTGTTTGTAGTAGTTTAATGAAACAAGAATTGTTATTTTGGAATGTGCACTGCTTTAAAATATCTTTTTGACAAAATCACTCACAGAAAGAACATACATTTTTAAAATCCACTTTTTTTTTGTATATATGCTTTAAAAAAGCTTAAACCTTTCTGGAAAATACATGTGTATTCCAGGGTTGACTTCATTTGTTCAACAGGTGGAGAACCCAAAGAAAAAAGTTCTTTTGGTTTTACAAGCTAAGTAATAAGAAGTGCACAAAAAAACAAAGACATTCAAATACACATTCTTAACCTGTTACCGACAGAGAACTGTCAGCTATACATAAGCATGATGTATTAAACTACCTAACCCGTTATGTTATTTTGAGGAATATCTAACAACTAAACTATTACATTTCTGTAGCTTTACTAAGAGAAATTGAGACGTAATTTCAAAAACCCAATATTGCAAGCCTAAATGTAACAAGTTTCCATTTTTAAGGAGACCACAGGTCTATTAAAGAGATCACAGAAAACAGTATTTAGGCAAAAGTATTTCTAATTACAAAGAAAATTAAAATGAAAATGAGCTTATTTTTTTTTTCTCCATTTAATTTTCAAAATATTATCAGAGTTTACCTAGATCATTTTTTAAGCTAATTTCAGATGGTGGTTCTGAATCCATGGGCACGTTAATTAACGTATAGCACACGTTCTCGGCAGCCGTCATGGTTTCGAGATAAAATCAAACCTCGACACAAGATTTAAGGATGATAGATGCCAGAAAATCTAGAAAAAGAAATACAAGGCTATCATTACAAGTAAAAAACCAGAAACACAACCAGTAACTACTGCGATCCTTACTGTCTAAAGTTAATTCCGTTTGCCTAGTGAGTTTTAAAGTACTAGTCAATTTATACGTTGTCCCATAAAAATGCCTAACATAATTAAAAAACGCTTGTCTGCCTCGGTCTAAAGTATATTACCTCCCACCCCACAACCCCGCCCAGAGCTTGAGAATGGTGCACCGCAACACTAAGGCCCACAATACAGTGACAGTCACCCAGCCTCGGCCGAACATTTAACAGAACAATGATTTTTTTGAACATAACATACTATCTGAACTGCTTAAGTTAAGAGGCCCTACACACGAATACTCAGTTAAAAACCTTTAAACAACAGTTCATCGCGTTCATGGGTGGACGCGACTGCGTGTCCACGGGTCAGTGGGTGCACTGCACCCCCACCCCGTTCTCTTCCTCCAGCAAAGCAGCCTCTCGGCCTGGAACGGGGACTCCCGGAGCCCGGGGAGGGATGAGACCCCTGGCCAGTACGCAAGAACGAGAAGGGGCGTTCGGCCCAGAGCTTCCCAGCCCCCTGTTCCACTTGGCCAGGCCCGGACGCGAGGGGCCTAGTCACTCCCCTTCCGCATCTTCCCGCTGGAGAGCCAGTTCCTCCGACTCAGCCCAGCCCAACCGCCTCCGAGACTGGGGGCTTTGTGCCCTGCTACCTGGCTCCAAGGGGCGGCAGCTAGGGCAACGGTGGGACCGTCAACTCCGGCTCCAACCCGCAGCAGCGGCCGCCGCTCCGCACAGTCCTCGGCTGACGTGGAAGGGGGTGGGGTGACGAGGCCAAGCCACCTAGCGCCTACGGCAACGCAGAGGGGACATGCCTCCTCCGTCCTGCGCTTGCGCTTTGCAAGTACGCTGCAACTTTCTTCCTGTAGTCTACGGTTGTTTCAGGCCCCATAGGGTACTGGAGAAACAAAGCTTTCCGTGCAAGCTAAGCGCTGAATTAAGCGCTGAATTAAACGCTGTGGTCATTTAAACGCTACTTAGAAATTGTTTCTTCTTCCAGGAACTGCAACGACAGCCAAGGGAGGAGGTGCTCGGAAAGAGGAAACCCATTTTATAGGACTGTGTGGTCCAACGGGAAAGAGCACCAGACTGGGAGCTGGAAGCCATTTTCTAGCTCACTCAGTACTAAACAGGGAAAGTAACTGATTACTATTTGGGAAAGTCGCTTCAGTTCTTCTAATAAGCAAAACTAGATTCTATGAAGGTCCATTTCAGTTCTTAACGTCCCCTCTCCAGTAGTCTGAGTCTGTCTCTGTTAGGCAGGGTTTACTGCAACATCAAGGTCGCGCTTTATCTCCTAATGGTCCGTTCTCATGATCCTCTCTGAGCACCCAAGACATTAACTTTTAATGCACAAAGGGAGACTGACACTCACTATTTTAAACGATTTTACCTATCTCCAAAAGCCTAATTGTTACAGCTACAATCAGCCATCGCACCTTCGGTTTTGCCCATTTGAGGTCCCACGTTCCCCCATGCAGCCTCTTCCCAGCAGAGCTTTTCTGGCCAATTATCATTAAAAAAAATTTGTTTTGGACCCTTGATCAAAATACTATGAATACAAAGACATCTGACAGAACTTGCCCTTAACAGGCTCACTTCAAGTTAGGAGGACACAATACAAATATTGCCTCATGTATCTAGAATCTAGCTATTTGAGATTTAGAACCGTCAAGCAAAATATAAGTTCTTTGAGCACCCAAATATATCATGAAGGCCACCCATTTGCAGCACTTTCTAGGAATGCTTTTCAAATCCTGTGCATTGATTTTTTTTTAAACCTTGAGATAATTGTGATCTAAATAGACATCCCATATACTCTGCCACTAGTTTCAGTAGTAACATTTTTTTTTAATGTTTTTATTTATTTCTAGGAGAGAGAGGGAGACAGCGTGAGCAGGGGAGGGTCAGAGAGAGGGAGTTACAGACTGAAGCAGGCTCCAGGCTCTGAGCTGGCAGTCAGCACAGAGCCCGACGGGGGGCTCGAACCCACGAACGGTGAGATCATGACCTAAGCGAAAGTCGGACGCTTAACCGACTAAGCCACCCAAGCGCCCCTCAGTAGTAACATTTTGCATCATTATAGTACAATACCAAATCCAAGAGATTGACATGGATATAATTCAGTCCTCACCTCATTCAGATTCACCAGTTTTACATGCACTCACATATATTTAGCTCTATGCAATTTTACCATGCTTAGATTCATGTGACCACCATCAGGCATGACACAGAACAATTTTAAAGATCCCTTTAAAGATCTGTAATTTCCCATATCTCTGTAATTTTTTCATTTCAAGTATGTAACATATATGAACTATACAATGTAATCATTGAGATTGTTTTGCATGCAACATAATTCCCTTGAGATCCACCCAAGATGTATATACAACAGGTTGTTTCACTTCCGTGTATTTAACATGAAACTTTACAAGTACAATATCCAGTTTCCAAGCCTACGTATCAGAGTGACAATCAGTTGGCATGAAATGGGGGCCCCAAAAGCATAAAAACTAGACAGCAATATGAAAGCTCAGCAGTTTAGAGCCTCCATGGTGTGGGACCAACCATACCCACTTGTTGCCCTGGAGGCTCATTGTGTTACAGAAGAAAATTTGATACTTAGCATGACTGAGTCATTTAGGAAACTATTACATATGAAAAGAGGGCAAGAAAATATGTGTTTTAGAAAATCTCATTTTAGGTCTGCACTTAAAATGTCATTGGCAGTGTATATGTGTTGATGTACATTCTTTTTTTTAATTTTTTAATGTTTTTTATTTTTGAGAGTCAGAGACAGCACAAGCAGGGGAGGGTCAGAGAGAGGGGGAGATAAAGACTCCGAAGACAGACTCCAGGCCCTGAGCTAGCTTTCAGCACAGAGCCCGAAGTGGGGCTCGAACCCACAAACCAGGAGATCATGACCTGAGCTGAAGTCGGATGCTTTACCGACTGAGCCACCCAGGCGCCCCAATGTACATTCTTAAGTACAGACCTTGTTCAACAGATATCATGATCTTATACAGACTATTTCTTCCTCGTTTATCATAACATGCACCTTGTTTTGAGACTTCTATTTTTTACACTACTACGTAATTATACCATTTTGAATGCATGTGAAATTTAAGTTTTTTGAGAGCAAAGACCTTTTGAGAGTACTATACCAAGAATCCTAACAGCCATCGAGAAAATCAAGGCCTAAAGAAAAGAGACTTGCTCTCAAAATCACAAAATGGTCAAACATTGAGAAAGCTGGTCCCACAACCTGAATCCTGTCACTTTCTTTACTGCCTCTTATTTTTTAACCATAGGAGTTCTTCAAAGCTGTACATATAGATGTCTAATAAATTCCAGGTAAATTGAATATTATTTATGTATCAGTGATAGGTTTTGTGAGAGAATATGACTAGGAATTTTATTGTTATTAACACAGACTAAACAGAATGAATGTACCACACTAGATCACCACAATGAACTCTGTACCGACACTAGAGTTGATTAAATCTTATTATGGTAGAAATGATTTCAAGTTCTAAGACTGATGTATAAGACTAACATCATATATTAAAAAGATTACTAAAATAGCTTCCAGGGACGCCTGGGTGGCGCAGTCGGTTAAAACGTCTGACTTTGTCTCAGGTCATGATATTGTGGTTTGTGAGTTCCAGCCTAGAGTTGGGCTCTGTGCTCACAGCACAGAGCCTGGGTCCTGCTTTGGATTCTGTGCCTCCCTCTCTCTCTGCCCCTCCCCTGCTCTCCCAAAAAAATAAACATTAAAAAAAAAATCTTTAAAATTGCCTCTGGGGGCGCCTGGGTGGCTTAGTTGGTAAAGCGTCCGACTTTCGCTTGGGTCATGATCTTGCGGTTCGTGGGTTCGAGCCCCGCGTCGGGCTCTGTGCTGACTGCCAGCTCAGAGCCTGGAGCCTATTTCAGAGTCTGTGATTCCCTCTCTCTCTGACCCTCCCCTGCTCACGCTGTCTCTCTCTCTCTCCTAGAAATAAAAAAATTAAAAAAAATTGCCTCTGAAGTACTATCCAGATCACATTTTTTTCCCACCCGAGCACCAGTCAAGTAATTGATTTACATTTCGGAACAGGTACAAAATGATACACATATATGTTAACATAAACAACAGAATCACTCAAGACAGAGGCTCACACAATGATAGGCACAGAAGAAATACCTGCCTGAGGCTTTAAAGAGCAGGTTATGAAATCTCCCACTTATGTTGCCTCCTCCAAACTATACCAGCTATTGAGTCTGAAGGCAGGTAGGAGAACTCCCTCTTGTTCACTCTGTGTTTGTGAAAGTTGCATGTGCTTAATGCAACTCTATTGTAGGTCAAATGGCCACATGGGTACTTGTGGTCATATCCCAAGCTCAAATGGCAGACTCCTGGGGCTACTTTCAGAACAGAGACCCAACACCTCACACACATTTCTATATTTAGTCAGGTCTTTCACTCAACAAGGTTGCCAGAAAGCACCTAGCACTTTCCCTTCAAGAGGCAAGAGATTTAAATCTACGAAAGCTTTGAAAGTTTTGGGTGACCTGGAAAAAAAGTAAAGTAACAATTTATGAATTTTAGCATGTGCAAATTTTCACATAAATTCTCCCATTTAACCTTCACACTAATTCTCCAAAGGATTTCCTTAAAACAGGGCTAAGTAACTTGCCCAAAGACAATGGTTAACTAATTAGCAGAATTAGGTCTAAAATCCAAATTCCCTATCTACAATGAACTGCTCCTTTCTAGAAAGATAGGAATCTCAGGAAATGAAAAACTCCTCTAGGCTTCTTAGTAGCAAGATGTTGGACTGTTTTGTAAGTCAGACTTCCTCAAATTTCATTTTGCATGGCCTAAGATAAAAAGTTTTCTGCAATATCTACACTGCTCACAAAAAATAATGGGAAGGCAACCTAAAGCTTACAATGGTGTGGGGCTGGGCAGGATAAGAGGAAATGATGGTTTGGGATTAAAATTTCCCTTTGTTATTTCTGCAGGAAGTTCCCTACACTGAGACCAGAGCTATCACTACTGCCATCTGCTGGTTGGAAAGAAAAAACATTCCTTTGTTGATCTTGCTACTACGGTTGTTGTGAAGTGAGGTTTCTTATTAGGTTTTAGTAAGAATCTCTAGGGTTGAGCCTTGAAAGTTGTATTCTGAACCAAATCTCCATAGCCAGTCTGTGCACAGGGAATTGGTATAAAGCTGTGAGAGATAAGAGGTATTACTTTCCCCCATTACTAAACATAAGGCAATTTAATTTGGCAAACATGACAGATGATCAGTTGTGATCTCATACTATTTACAATCAAAGCGACTTAGGAAACAAAAACCCAATATACCAGCAGGTGAAACAATTTTATTTCACAGTTGTCTTTAAAACCACAAAGACACTATGTTCTTCATATAAAAACATTAGTACAGATAACTATACTTTCTAGAAAATGATTATATAGACCCTCTCAAAGAAAAATGCATACCATCATATGGTTTCAGAGAAGTGGCTTGGGAAAAACACATCTGGACTGATTCTTAAAACATACCATAAGACCACCCTGCATCTCTTGGTTCAAAGTATAGATTATTGTCATCAGTACGTGCTCCTGAATTCTTACATATTTGATAATACACATATAGACTGGCTTATGGCTTAATGTTCCATCGGTTCATCAGCTTTTTCTGCAGGTTCATCAGCAGGTTGAGCAGGCTGTAAGGGGAAGAAAAAACAAAACAGGTTAAAAAAAAAATCACTTGACCAATATATACTTCTTATCACACATATTACAGTATGAAAGAATTTATGAGGGGTGCCTAGGTGGCTCAGTCGGTTAAGCGTCCGACTTCAGCTCAGGTCATGATCTTACGGTTTGTGGGTTTGAGCCCCGCATCAGCCTCTGTGCTGACTGCCAGCTCAGAGCCTGGAGCCTGCTTCAGACTCTGTATCTCCCTCTCTCTCTGACCCTCCCCTGCTCATCCTCTCTTTCTCTCAGAAATAAATAAAACATGAAAAAAAAATTTAAAAAGAAAGAATTTATGAGAAAAAAGGGTTAGGAAATATTTTAGATATACAATTTTAGTTCACTGTCTTGTTAAAATTTCTGAACAAAGGTGTTTTTTTTTTAAACAGACATAATTTTATAGGTCTGAAAACCCAAGGATCGTTGAGCAATTCCAGCATTTTGTCATATTTTGTCTTGCTTAGGAATAAAGGCCTTCCTTTTATTATCACTACTAGCATTAAAATATAATCAGTACATTTTAGACATTCTCTTCCTCTTTAGTAATAACAAACAGAGTGAAAACATCATCAAACTGACCAGCTGTGTGGAACTCACAGCATTCTCCCCAACAGTGCTGGTGCTTACCAACAAGTTTATATATAATGCAAATCTTGCTCCTCCCAATAGTACCAACAATATCCTCTCCAAGGTGAAAAAAATTCACTGTATAAAAAAGTGTCTCTCCAGGACACTTTATTTTCAATTATACAACTATCAAATAAGTATCTACAAATAGCTAATGTGTATTCTAAATATCTAACAAAAAAGACCAGCATTTCCTGATCCTTTTCTCAATATTTGTGAAGAGCCAACTTAAGTTTCCAAAGGTCCTCAATGAACTTTCCCTTAGTCCTCACTCCTACAGACTCATGGCTGGCCCTATGACTTGCTTTAACCAACAGAATGTGCAAAACTGATGCTGTACTACTCCTGAGCCTCAGCCTTTCAGAAGGTCTGGCAGCTTCTACTATGGAGCTTTTGAACTTCTGCAAGCTGAGCCGCTACTGCTGAAGAAACCCTGGTGAAGAGAGGCTCTGAGAGGACACAGCCATCCTAGCACAGGTCTCAGCCTTCTAACTGTCCCTCTAAAATATACCAAGAGAATCCACATAAAGATGTGTAAGGGGAAGCTTGGGTGGCTCCCTCAGTTAAGTGTCCAACTTCTGATTTCGGCTCAGGTCATGATCTCGTGGTTCACTAGACTGAGCAGAGCTCTGCTCTGACAGTGTGGAGCCTACTTGGGAGTCTCTCCCTCTCTCTCTGCCTCTTCCTCGTTTTGTGTTCTCTCTCTCAAAAATAAATAAACATTAAAAAAAAAAAAAAGGGAGGGGGTACCCAGGTGGCTTAGATGGTCAAGCATCCAACTTCGGCTTGAGTCATGATCTTGTATGGTTCATGGGTTCTGGCCCCCACATGGGGCTCTGTGCTGACAGCTCAGAGCTTGGAGCCTGCTTCAGATTTCTGTGTCTCCTCGTCTGTCTTTGCCCCTCCCCTACTTGCACTCTGTCCCTCTCAAAAATAAATATTAAAAAAAAAAAAAAGATGCGTGAGTAGAGCCATCTTGGATGTCCCAGCCCCACTGCTTCAACTGACTGCAACACAAGAGGCCCTAAATAAGACTAGCAAAAGAATTATTTAGTCAGTCAACCAGAGCAATGTGAAAAATAGCCAACATATAACCAGATCATCAACCCTTTTTTGCTTATGGAGATCACTGCTTCCTCAGTATTTCAGTTCTAAGTTCTCCTACTGCCATTTGAATTTCGAGCCTGAGTAATTAAAGACAAAAATGGTAGGTTTACACAGTTGTGGTAGGAACAGCAGCTTATGACAAAACTAAAGTCTCCGGTGTTATGATGAGTTACATACCTGTGCCTTTCTTTGTGGTCTTTCTTCAAGACCTTCCAGGAATGGAGATACGTCATCATCATCATAAATCGTAAACTCCAAGTCCTTACCAACAATTCCAATGGAAACATTCTGATGGGGAAAAAAGCAAAATTTAAAAATCAAGAATTTAAGTTGGAAATATGTTTATGGTTAAATGTTGGGTGAAAAAAAGAATAAAAGTTTATATACCACTTAAATAAGACTTGAAAAACAACTGTAGAGAAAAAAAGGAAGAAAACTGTAGACTCTTAACTTGCAGATTTCATATTTTGTTAATCACGAGTAACCCCAAAGGTCTATGCCACCAAGAAATTTGCAAGTTGGCTCATACTGAGAATGTGCTGCAGACCAGTGTAATGGAGCAAGCCACTTAGCTAGGCAGGAAGCCCAACTCCTAAGAAACAATCAGGTTTGTTTCTTGTTTAAGAGATGATGGTTTTTAACAAGGAAAGAGAGTAAGTATTGGGTTCTAAAGTGTTGAAGTTGGTGAGCTCCTGAAACTAAGTTCTACATGTTGAAATTAAAGACCAATTCTTAAAATGCTCAGTGAATGCTATCTACTGTAAAATTAAAATTTTAGTGAAAATTTGAGGTATAAGGATATATAGGTCTTCTCTCAATGATTTCACTGAAGCATTCTCTATGATTCAGTAAAAATATGAAATCAGAAACCCAGATACCTGAGCAAACTTTTCCAAATTGTAAATGTCAACAGTTAACTATAAACCCAAATTTTAAAAGATAGTCATCTTGGAGTGATAGCATTATGGGCATTTTAAATAAATAAGAATAATTTAATATATATTTTAATGCATATTTAAAAAATATTTTTATGATATGCAAAATTATTTTAAAGATTATCAGGCTAAAAATTCTTCACATACATATTAAATAATAATTATCCAATCACTGTAACAAAATGAATTTATAAAATGCTGACTGATATCACTCTGGTTAATGACTGTTAACCACAAGGAGGCCCTCAGTTGTTCCGGCATTGTACTATATGGGTCCCTAGATCATTCAATCTCTTCTCCTGGACATCTTTTTAACATTTTCCATTCTCACTTCACTGAAAAAACAGAAGCAATTAAAAGAGAATGTTCACAAGCTCCTATGGTATCCATTTTCTTGTATCTATATCCCTAGATTCTCTCCCTTGCTGTTAGTATTAATGAATCGTCCAATTTCCTAATATGTATATCCTTTCCACCTGTGTACTATTTTAAGGATATTGGTCTAGCAGTTTTTCCTCATATTCCTCCTACATAAATGTTTCCCTTTACAGTGGATTATTCTATAACCATGGACCAAACATGCTATAATTTCTCTCACCTTAATGAAAAAAACCCAAACAAAAAACTTCCCTAAATTCTTTTCTAGCCACCATCCATTTCTCTGACCCTGCAAAAGAGAAGTCTCCATGGAGGTGCCTCCAACTCCTCTTCGCCCATTCTCTACTGATTCATTCCTTTCAGGCTTTTGGCTCACCATTCCAATGAAACTGTCTAGTCAAGTTCCCCATGACATCATTGCTAATATAATGATTAATTCTCACTCCACATCTCCCTTGACGTATTACCAATTTTTTGTTCTCTCCTCCTTGAAATAGTTTCTTCATTTGTTTTCAAGAATATCTCACTTTCCAAGTTTTCCTCCTATATCCTGGTCATCTTTCTTAGTCCCTTTTTGCTGATATTTACCTTCTAATCTCTAAAGGTTAGAGTCCCCTGGCCCAGACCTCAAACCGCTTGTGAAACTATGATTCCTTTAGTAGTGTCATCCAATCCAAACTCAAAAATGCCATTTCTACATAAAGACGCCAAAATTATAAGTGTAGACTAGACCATTCTCCACCAAACTTCAGTGGAGACACATCTGATAAACGCTTATTTATTATTTTTTAATTAAGTAAGCGCTACATCCAACTGAGATCAAGAGTCACATGTTCCACTGACTGGGCCAGCCAGGGCCCCAATAACTGCTTGTTCTCTATCTCCAATGGACGATGGGCATTTCAAGTTTTATTAAGTCCTAAGATAACTGCCTTATCTTCCACAACTCCTACCCTGAAACTTGTCCCTTCCACTGTCTTATCCATCTCAGTAAACCTAAATCTCTCCTTACTCTATCAGGCCCAAAATTTTGAAAACAACATTTTTTGTTGTTCTCACACACTCATAACCAATTTGTTAGCAAACATTTTTAGCTCTAGTTTCAAAACCTATCCCAAACTGAACCACTTACCCTTCTCTCCAACTCCACGGCTCTGCTCTAATTCACCACAAGCTATCATCTGCATTATCTTAACAGTTTTACAATTATTTTCACCCATGTTGCCCACTACACTCTGTTCTCAAAATGGCAATGAGAATGATGGTTTTAAAACCTAAATCAAATCATGGTATTCTTCTGTTCAAACTCTAACAGCCCATTCAGAATAAAATTCAAAGTACCTACAATGGTTTGTACATTATCTGGACTCCATTATCTGACTTTATTCCTTCTCTTCCTCTTAATCACTGACTCCAACACTACTGGTCACCTTGCCTCAACTACAAGGAATGTCCTGGACTCAAAGCCCCTATACTTGTATTCCCTGGATTAATCTTGCTCTAGATGTCTGAGTGGCTCACTCACTCAACTCCTTTAGATATTTTCCTCAAATTTCACTTTCTCAGTGAGGCCATCCTTGACCACCCTATTTTAAATTTTCCTCACCACACCTCCTTCCTATACCCAGATAGTCATTCTTTCTCCTTTTAACCTGTTTTATTTTTTCTGTGGCATTTATCACCTTCTAATATATCATATACTTTACTTATGGGTATATTGTTTTTCTCCCCCAACTTGGATAGTATGTTCCACGAAGGCCAAGATGTTTGCTGTGCTTATATTCTCAATGCCTAGTGTCTGCACGTGGTAGGTGCTCAATACATGTACTTGTTAATTGAGTTATTAGAAAGGTATTCTGACCTGCAGAAGCAATGAAGGACATTCTACATAAGACTTACTGGCTTTATTGCTTTACACTAAAAAGAAATGCTTAAAAATCACTGCAAAATCAGATCACTTAGTGAATAACTTAAAGACGAAGAATGAACCAAGGCAACCATCTCTCAAATTGAAGAACTGTTAAGTATACACTCCTCTATTATTTATACTTATGAAATAAATGATTAACATGTAATGTTAAAATCTCAAATTGGAAAACATGATTATCTACCTTTGTAGTTAGGTCCTGTTCTGCAGGAAGTGTCTCTCGTAAAGCACGCAGACCATGTTTAACCAGTTCATTCAAATTACCTATATAATAAATTAACAATTATTTCTTAATTTCATCTTCATATGAGGCTGCTTCTATTTATCAGGTCTACAGTCTGTTATTAATTATGGTTTTGGTCACATAACAAATATATCACCAAAAAACAGCCAAAATTTTAATGTTTAGCCATATAATCTTCTAATAATAATGAATAACATTGCTATTATTTTACTTAATGAGAGAATACATGATTTTTGTCACTAAATTTCACCTTTTTTATCCTAAATTAAATAAGAATCCTGACTCACAAATGCTACAGCTCAATGTTTCGTACAATGTATTCTATGGAATTTATTTGCTCTTTATAAAAAGGCTCCAACACTTCTGTGTGGCCAGTATTAACCCGATAGCAAAAGTAGACAAAGATATCACAAGAAAATAAAACTACAGATCAATCATCCTTATGAATATAGACACAAAAAAATGCAACAGAATATCAGCAAAATGAATCCAATAATTATGCTTACATAAACATTTCTATATATAGTTATATAGATTACCATTGATATAAATCATGACCAAAAGGGATTTGTCCTAGGAATGCAAAGCTAGTTTAATATTCAAAAGTCCAATAATGCAATACATCACAATAGAAGGAAGGGTAAACAATCACACAAGCACCTGAAGAGATGTCCAAAAAACATGTGTTAAAGTCCAAAACCACTGTATAAGCAAAGCACTTGAAAACCTGCCCCATCATCACATCTTACATCAACACTTTACCCTTTTTTCCCATAGCTACTGGAATTTTTTGTCTATGGACTACTTATACAGAAAAGTCTTTGTGGCTAAAAATAACAACAGAATCACAGAAAACTCAAAGTTGTTAACAGAACTTATAATTGGTAACCAGTACAGTGGTTCTCAACTCTGGCTGGGGCACACTTCAGACCAACTGAATCAAGACTCTTCAAGGTTGAGGACATTTGTATTTTGTTATTTGTATTTTAAAAAAGTTCCACTAGTGACTGAAACTACTATGATGGCCAGATGCGGTAAGAAACAGTATGTATGATATGAATAATAAACACTTCATGGGTTTATATAAAACAAAACAAACAAAAACTCTTTCTATAAGGATGATAGTTTTCTTCATTTAGGACACTGTTAATTCACTAGCTAAAGACTAGAGGGGACAAAACAAAAATCACTTACACTCCATAAACCCAGACATATGTCTCTCCAAGTAAGTACGAGCTGATTGAGAACGTGCTCCAATGGACATAGCTCTACAGTCAAAGTAGTTAGCAGAGGGACAGGTCTGGAAGATATGGGGGCCCATATCCTACAAATAGAAAAAATAAAAATAAAGACATATGTATACATATACATATATATACAAACATTATATACATATATATACGCATACACATAATTGTTTACTTTGAGCTAAAAATTAGAAAATTTCTACTCAGTTTTGAAAAATCATCAAAATATAATATTCTATGAACTTACATCATAACCAGCAATAAGCAGTCCAACACCATATGGTCTCCGGCCATATCGCTGCGTTGGTATCTGGGTCTCTTAAACTAGTTAAAGAAACTATTCTAATAAAGAATAAAGTACTATCTTTATTTTCAAGTTAAACATTATTAACAAAGAGCTTTGGTTTTTTGATTGTTGTATAATTCATCACAGCAAAAAGAAAATAAAAGGACCATATTTCTTTGGCCTCATACTTAAAAATGTTGGGAGGGGGCGCCTAGGTGACTCAGTCAGTTGAGCGCCCAACTTTGGCTTAGGTCATGATCTCAGGGTGAGTTTGAGCCCCACGTCGGGCTCTGTCCTGACAGCCTAAAGCCTGGAAACTGTTTCAGATTTTGTGCCCTTCTCTCTCTCTGCCCCTCCCCTAGTCGCACTCTCTCTCAAAAATAAACAAACATGAAAAAAACCTTTTTTTTTACAAAATATTGGGACTATCCACCAAATCTAAGAATGAGCGCTAGCAAAATGATCTCCTCTCATGTAGACAACTTCATTTGTTTTGGATAAGGGGTCAAGAATCTGAAGGGACATCTAGAGCCACCAATAAAAACTTTAAATATTCTCTAAAAATGATTCTTTAATAGTTTTTCTGAAATTGGGCTTCTCTATGTCTGGAACAAGGCTGATGAAAGAGCAGCCCAATCCCTTACTTAGAACACATTTTTTCCATGGTAAAACGTCCCACAATTCTAAATTTTAAACACTGCTATTGAAAAGTAACTAATCAGAATCTTACCTATCCTATATATTATATTCCCAATAACTAACATAAGGATTAAGTATCAAAATTCTTTAAAGTTCACATCTGTAAATGCTAACATAAAAAGGATACTGCTTCCGATTAGAGATACAAGACGAGACACAGGAAGAGGTCTGTCGAATACAAATCTGGAATCCAAACACTCCTGGCGCATAAAATTACTAAAAAAGAAACAAGAAAAATTAGTTATTTCAGAGCTATTTCAATCTAAAGTAGTCTGATTTCTTTTTGCTTTCTTCACATGGATTACATCCATATAAGGAAATCAGAAAGACATGCCACAAGGATGCATTTTTATACTAAACTCTGGGGCCACATGAGCTTTAAAAAAAAAAAAAAAAGACTAAAATACTCCTTAGCTTTAGATAAACCTGGTCTTTGAGTAGCTTAGAGAGTAGAGAAGGCTGAGCAAGAGAAAAAGAGCAAGCTCTCTTGTCTTATCCTTTCCCACTGTCAACAAGATTGTCTTAATTCTAGGTCTTAAACCAGCAAAAAGAGTAACTACTTGTTTTTCTTAAAAGCTGACTGAAATTTCCCCAATAGAGCAAACCCAAGAAACGGAATCCATACCAGCACATTGCTACATGCTCCTGCCCGTGCTGTTCCTATCCATAAGCAGTACTCTAGAGGAGACCCACATCTAACTATTAAAGAAAATGGGATAAACAACAGGGAAATAGATATACACCTTTTTTTCCATGTTGCTCTGTCCCGTTTATGTGTATGTCATGTCTGATCATCAAATGTTGACTGCGGGAACCATGCTATTCGTTCAGAACTTTTATTTTTTTTTTATTTTTAAATTTTTTTAAATGTCTTATTTCTGAGAGAGAGAGAGAGAGAGAGAGAGAGCGTGAACAGAGGAGGGTCAGAGAGAGAGGGAGACACAAAATCTGAAACAGGCTCCAGGCTCTGAGCTGGCTGGGATTACAGAGCCCGATGCGGGGCTCGAAACCACAAACCGTGAGATCATGACCTGAGCCAAAGTCAGACGCTTAAGCGACTGAGACACCCAGGCGCCCCTCAGAACTTTTATTTAAGTTCATTTCCCAAGGCTACCTAAACTGCATTGCCCAATATGGCAGGTGCCAATTACACATTGACTATTAAGCACTTGAAAAGTGGCTAGCCTGAACACTATTGTGTGTATGTATTCCACTATGTAGTATTGGAAGTGCAAAATAGAAGTGAAACTTCTAAGACTCAGGACAAAAAACAATGCAAAATATCTCATTAAACAAGTTTTTATATTGATTACACATTTACATGGCAATATTTTGGATAGATTGGGTTAAATGTTTGGCCACACGACATATTTTACATTTTCAAGAGCTCTCAGAAACCAAAAATGCCGTCACTATCTTGCCAACCTAAGAGAGCAGGGGGCTCGCTGGATAACTTGAAAATCTTCACCAGTAGCATTACTATTGGCTTTTTGTGCGTATATCCTTTCTTCCCTAATGAAATCACAGGCTTAAGAGATTAGTTTTGGCTCACTACCTTTGACCTCCTAAAACATACATTCATATACTACCTGAAAGGCACTGTGTTACCTGCTCTATATGTTAGCGTATTCAACAATAACCTTGAAAAAGAAAATACTAAAAGTTAATGGTTTAAGTAACGAGCCTCATCTCAAATACTAAGTGGTTTCAAAGCCCCAGGTCTTCACTTATATGTCTCTCAACTAGAAATGATCTCTTCTTCTCTGGACTCTCACAGAAATCTACTTGTTCCTCTCCACTTTCTACCTTGTATTATAGATACATTACTAGATTTTAAGTTCCTGGAAGATAAGATGTATGTCTGACTCTTACATACAGAATGAGCATCCAGTATCGGGCTTCGCAAAAAATAAATGTCTAATAAATACTGGCATATTAAAGAAAGCAAGGGTAGTTCCGCCAATCCTTAGAAACCAGACTAAAGTGTCAAGCCCTTCTTAGACATAACATCGTCTCAAACAATATACACTGAATTAACAAGCATCGCATTTTTACGTGACTTCTCAAAAGCTTTAATCTTAACATGGCTAATTCTAGTAGCTACTACTACAGGGACCAAGAAATGGAATACTTGGGGCGCCTGGGTAGCTCAGTTGGTTAAGCGTCTGACTTCGGTTAAGGTCATGATCTCACCGTTCGTGGGTTCCAGCCCCGCACTGGGCTCTGTACCAACAGCTAGCTCAGAGCCTGGAGCCTGTTTCGGATTCTGTGTCTCCTTCTCTCTCTGACCCTCCCCTGCTCACGTGGTCTCTCTCTCTCTTTCTCTCAGAAATAAATAGAAACATAAAAAAAAAAAAAATTGGAATACTTAGTAACTGAGCCCAAATCTACTAAGGTATTCACAATCTGAACTTCTAAACTCTTGCCAGACAACTTCCTAAAACATCATATCTGAATGAATCCAAAGGGATGTTTCTTTTGCTTTTCAAGAGATCATACTCACCATAACAGTCTAGCATCAGCAGTAAGTCCCGCAATTGAGATACCAATATGGTTGTCAACGTGAAGAATTTTTTTCTGATGCGCTGCAAGCTCTGATTGTGCTCTCTAAACAGAGACATTACAGAACATAAAAATACATTTACAATTTTATTCCCGCCACAGTGAAACTTGTATTTGACAGTTTCATTTTCTACATGAGGAAAATTTATTTACTGCTGTACTTACCTTCAGTGCAACCAGTACTGCATGGGTTTTTGATTTCAGACCAACTGTGGCTGAACCTTGTTTAACAGCTTCCATCGCATATTCAATCTGATGAATCCTGCCCTAAAGAGAAAACAACAACACATGTTAGAGTCATCTTTTAAAATCCTTATATATACTTAAAATTGATTTAGTTGTCCCAAATCCCAGGGAGTATAGTTAAAACTCAAATGATTTTTCTTTTAAACCAGGAAACTTACTTTAATGATGATAAATTTAGATTTTAGATTCTAGGAATGTCTAAAATGATTATATTCCATTTTGCTTACAATTTCATGAGTTTCTAAAGCCACTTCCCAGATATAGTATAAAACATTTTTATTGTAAAATATTTTTACTGGGGCACATAGGTGGCTCAGTTGGTTGATTAAACGCCCAATGATCTCGCAGTTTGTGGGTTTGAGACCCGTGTTGGGTGCTGTGCTAACAGCTCAGAGCTTGGAGCCTGCTTCAGATTATGTGTCTCCCTCCCTCTCTGCCCTCCCTTGTTCACGCTCTCTCTCTCCCTCTCAAAAATAAACATTAAAAATTTTTTAAAAAATTTAAAAAACACACACAACATTTTTACCTGAGGGCTCCAAACTGTGACATCATTATCATACTGGTTGCGAAACTGAAAGTAAAAGAAAAAAAGTCCTGTTAACTTAAGAACATGACAAATTCCAATTTTTAACAAGCTCTATCATTAAAAAATGTTCTCCCACCTGTTTCAACATTAACACCTGCTGTTAATACAAACTCACTGGAAGATTACTGCTATATTCAGTTGCAAGCAAATTTTAAATTTATCATGAGCTAGAAGGGAGGAGCAGATCTAGATAGGAACCATCTTTCCAACTTGCTATTCTACCACTGTCTGTAGAATTTCCTTTGGGTTCCATTCCCAAAGTTCATAGTGTCAACTTTCCTTCCCATCTCTCCTCAGGCTCTTCTTTATACTGGGCCCTAATAAATGGTCAAAAGCACTCTTTTTCTTTAACCTAGCTCAAATGTCTATCTTTCTAAGTCTTCTCTATTTTTCTCCCAAAATTCCAACACATACTCCCATCAGTTCTTTATCTACATTCCCTTTCTACTTTATAAGGGACGTGTCAGATTTATCTTTGAACCCTTACTGCACTTAAAAACAGTGCCTTGTACTTATAAACATTCATATTGAAGAATAAACACAAGAATGTCCTCGGGAAGTTAGATGTTAACACAAACAGCCACAGCGACAGAAACATTACTGCTTTAATGAGGGTACTGAAACAAGCCTACCAGAACAATACTGGGGGAAATAATCAGGGAGGTGAGAAAGTTGAGTGCTGGAATGCCAGACGTGAGACTAGAAGCCCCGAGCCCCAGGCTGTGACCGTGATAACACCACTTCTCTCAGCCTCGGCTGATTCACCTGTAAAACGAGGTGACTAGAAAAAGTGAATGAAAAGAACCCTTTCTGATAGAGCTGCAGGGGAGAGAAAAATCAGACGGACCCACAAGGAAAATGGACGCTGTCCTGGAACCCAAACCCAAGCCAAGTCAAGTCCTATTTCCTCCTCTGCTACACAGAGCACGAGGGGCGATCCCGAACTGCTCTGAGCTCCTCCGCTGAAGGACCCTGAGGGCGAACTCAGCTAGCTGATCGAGGAGGTACTGTCCCAAGCCCGGCAGAAAGCGAAACACGCCCGGGAGAAAGGCCGCTCTGACTACCCATCGCCCCTATCCCCGCCAGGCCGGAGATGCTGAATCACGGCTGGAACCCTCCCGTCGGCCGAGGTTCCCATACTCCGTGGCCCCAGGCCGCTCTGAGGATGACCGAAGGGGCGGCTCGCCACCTCTCCCCCTTCCCCCCGTTGGCGGATCTTTGCCGCAACCCTGCCTGAGCTCGGAATCCAACGCACCATGGTTCCGGCGCGGGTCTGGCTGCGGCCTCAAGCAGAGGTGCGGATCCAGGAGCGCGGCCGAAACTACCGCTCGGCGATCTACCGACAAGCCTTCGGGGTTTTGACGGCGGCGGCGCAGGGCAAGGCAATCTATCCCAGAGATATCGATAGGCTCCCTGCGCTACCCCACCCTCAAATTCTCAGACCCCCCCTCAAGTAGGCGGGGCCTCGGAAGAAGGCGGGGCTGAGATTGGCGGGAAGTCTTGGGCCGGGAGTGTCCGCGGCAGCTGAGAGCTGCGGGGCCGCCACCACAAAATCGCCCTTCTTGGATCCTCAGTGGTTATTACCTGTGTATTGCAGATTCCCTCCAGTTTCTCACCTGCTCGGCCTATACACTTGGAATCGTTCGAGACGACGCCTGCGACTCCAGGTGATCCAATGTGCCGCTCGACACCTCATTCAGGGTCCACAGAGATTTGGGGTGTTGTGTGACTGGAAGAAGAGCGAGGCTGTAAGAAAGGCCACAAACTATTGGTTCGTTCGTTTGTGTCAACCACACTCTTCAAGTACCTTGTGTACACGCATTTCTTTCTACTTTGGAATCCTTTTCTCCATTCCCTGGAGAAATCATTTTTCAAGGCTCTGTTGCCATTAATCACTTTTATTAACATTATTAGTTTTCCCTGCAAGACTTTGAACTCCATGAGGGCACTAATGCCTTGCTGTGGCCTCAAAATCAAGCACGATGCTTGTTTTTTCTATATTTTGTTCAGGTCTCATCAGGTAGATTAGACCACTGAGAAAAACTGGACATTTTCTCCTGAAACATTTTCTCTGTTGAAAATTTTTGGTAAATCCCCAAAGGAAAGAGTTTAGCACAGCACTGCAAACACCTACCCACTTACCACCTACCCTGTACTTTCTTTATAAAGTAGGAAAGATGAGTACCTAGACTGACTCAGGCAAGGTCCACATTCAAAGTTTGTTCCTTAATGATCTAAGCTTTGCAGATGAAGTAACAGACTCAGATCACTTCTGTGATTTGCTGAAGTTCAGAGCAATTTAGGATCACAGTCTTTTTATTTTTTTTAAATTGTTAATGTTTTTTAATTTATTTCTAAGAGAGAGAGAGACAGCGTGAGCAGGGGAGGGTCAGAGAGAGAGGGAGTCACAGACTGAAACAGGCTCCAGGCTCTGAGCTAGCTGTCAGCACAGAGCCCGACGTGGGGCTCGAACCCACGAACCGTGAGATCATGACCTGAGCCAAAGTCAGATGCTTAACCGACTGAGCCACCCAGGCGCCCCAGGATCACAGTCTTTTTAAGGCTTTGGTCTTTTTAAAGCTTTTTTGGTCTTTTTTTTTTTCTCTGTTAAACATTTTCAGGTTAAATATGACCCCCTAGTATTCTGCATTATGAACATATGTGATTTTTATTTACCCAAACACCTGCTGTTTAACATTTAAGTTCCCCCTCATTTATGACCTGCTTGATACATATTTTTGCTTGTGTACACCAATACTTCTTTCTTTAGAATAAACTCCTAAAAATGGAATTTCAGAGTCAAATGAGATGGATTTTTCCAAAGCTTTAAATAAAAAGTGCTAAACTGCCCTCCAGAAATGTTTTATCAGTTTACACTCTGCACAGTAGTATATGAAACCTCCCTGGTAGTCTAGTGGTTAGAATTTGGTGACTTCTACAATAGTATATGAGGGTGCCCTCCTCCTTACATTCACCAATACTGGTTGCTGTCATTTAAAAAATGTATATATATATTTAAATGTTTATTTGTTTTTGAGAGAGAGCTCGCATGTGAGTGGGAAAGGGGCAGAGAGAGATAGAGGGGATCAGAGGATTCGAAGCAGGCTCCATGTTGACACCAGAGAGCCTGGCTCAAACTCACAAATTAACTATGAGATCATGACCTGAGCCAAAGCTGGACGCTTAACCAACTGAGCCATCCAGACGCCCCTAGTTGTTGTCATTTTAAAAAATCACTGTTAATTTAGTGGATTAAATTAACAGATTTAAATTAACAGATTGCTCTCTTTTGTTTCTCTAGCACCCAGCACAATGTCTAGCAGATACTAAATGCTTAATAAATATTATTTAATGAATGTTGAATGAAAAGTAACTAATTTAAAAATTGTTATATATTACATAAACACTTTGGCAATTCTTTTCTGCATATGTATATATTCACATGCTTCAAAAATATGTATAATAAATATATAATTGTTTTACAAATAAGATCACTAACCTGTTTTATACTACGCTTTATTTTTTTTATACTACACTTTAAAAGTTATGGCCATGTTTTCATGTTCATAAGTAATGATATATATTATTTTCAATAGTTGCATAGTATTCCATTTTGTAGAAATACAGTAATTAACTATGGGTGAACCATTAGCTTATTTCCAAGTCTTCATTAGTATAAAAATACTATGAGTATTTTTAGAAAATTTTTTATAAAACACTCATAGTATTTTTTATTTATTTATTTATTTTAATTTTTTTTTTAATGTTTTATTTCTAGAGAGAGAGAGACAGCGTGAGCAGGGGAGGGTCAGAGAGAGAAGGAGTCACAGACTGAAACAGGCTCAGGCTCTGAGCTGGCAGTCAGCACAGAGCCCGACGCGGGGCTCGAACCCACGAACCGCGAGATCATGACCTGAGCGAAAGTCGGACACTTAACCGACTAAGCCACCCAGGCACCCCGAAACACTCATAGTATTTTTATACATACACACATTTTGTGTACTTTCCTGATTACCTCCTTATGATGAATTCATAGTTGCAGAATTGCCAGGTCAAAGGGAACTTTCATTTATGATTATGACATATATGACTAAATTACAAAAAAAGCAAAAAGTTATATCATTTTATATTCTACAGTACCTGAGAGTCCATCTACTCTTTTTATACTTTCACCAGCACTGGTTAGGATAAGTACCTTTTACCTTTATCAAGCTGATAGGCAAAAAGAAAGAAAAACAAGAAAAAAATCTCTTTAATTTTACTTGTGTTTTTTGCTTACTAGCAAAATAAGTCTTCATGTATTTTTTGGCAGTTTATGTTACTTAGGTGAATTGCCACTTAATTCCCTTTCTCAGTTTATTATTGTTAGTCATTTTCTCATTGATTTCCAGGAGCCCCTCCATTGGGAAGTTAACCTATTGCTACCATGTGACTTTTGTAGAAGGAGCCTTTGAATACAAGGAAAAGAAACCCAATGAAGATAGTTCAAGTAAAAGTTAAGGGGAGGGACAGTATGGGGGTTACTGTAAGTGTGTAACAGGGAGTCACATAACATTCAAGGTAGGGATTTTTTTTTTTTTGAGTTTCATAATTAAGACTTATTTTATTTTATTTTTTTTTTACAAATAGTTTACTGTCAAATTAGTTTCCACATAACACTCAGTGTTCATCCCCATCAAGGTAGGGATTTTTAAAAATATGTTACTTATTTATTTGAGAGAGATAGAGAGAGAGAGAGAGAGAGAGAGAGAGAGAGAGAATCCCAAGCAGACTCCACACTCAACACAGGACCCCATGCAGGGCTTGATCTCACAATGGTGAAATCATGACCTGAGCTGAAATCAACGGTTGGACACTTAACCCACTGAGCCACTCAGGCACTCCAGAAGTTTTTGTATATACTAAGGTATTCCTAGTGCCTAAAACAAAGCGTGGCGTAATAGTAGGTACTCATTTAATTTTTGTTAAATGAAAAAAATGGTGAATCTCTTACTCCTAAACTTGTCCTTTTGATTATTATCTCCTAAGCAAATATTTAAGGCTTTGTGATACATCTTTCATTCACAGTGATTGGCTAGATTCTTCAGAGTGGCTCATATCAAAGCTTCACTCAAAAGCCACCAGAAGGGGCATTTGGTTGGCCTTTTGAGCAAAACTGAAGGTCCTAGGCACTTACTAAAGTTTTTACACGACTTTCAGCTCTTCTCTGCATGTTTTGGGGATTTGGGTTAGGATGCATCTTGGTCCTTAATCAATAGCTGAAAAATTGATCAGTAAACATATTTTGTAGGAAGATTGGGTCAGCAAATGTAGCAGTACTTCTTCAATTTAAAGGTTATTGGTTAATATATGTCAGGCTTTTTAAGAATCAAATAAAAAATAAATGGTAAACAAAAACCAAGTTGAAATTTTTCCCCATAAATCTCAGTGTGTTACTCTGCAGAGCAACTGTAATTGGCACATTGTACAAATGAGATGTGTAGGGTACACTTTGCAAATAACTTATTATTTCTCCCTGTATATTAAAACACATCCAGTGTTAGTTGATGCTCCTGGAATGAAGCCTGGCACAAGTATCACAAGTATTAGTTGATTCAACAGCCTCAGATCAGTAATTAAAATGTTCAGTATAATAATAAAAACTTTAGGGCCACCTTGATGGCTTAGTCAGTTGAGCGCCCAACTCTTGATTTTAGCTCAAGTCATGATGTCACGATTTGTGGAATCGAGCCCCATATCGGGCCCTGTGCTGACAGTGCGGAGCCTACTTGGGATTCTCTCTGCCCCTGTCCCCAGCTCACTCACTCTCTCAAAATAAATATTTTTTAAAAAATAATAAAAACTTTAGGAGTGAAGCCTCTTCCCTCCCGCAGCTTGAGCCTGTCATGACAAAAGGGCAGTGGTTGACTTCCTTTCTGTATCCCTACCTAAAATTTCTCTTCTAATACCCCTTTCCATTACCACCACCAAATAGGTTACCCTGATTCTCCCAAGTTGCAACAGAGAGAAGGGCAAGAGAGTTCTTAACATACTTAATACAATTCTGCAGTTAAGGGTTGATGCTCTCTGAGCTCAATAGATGTTGACACTGGACACTTGTTACTTTATGCACTCTTTGGAAACACCTCTATTGTCACCTTACCCCAATGAGCAAATATGGGCAATATTTTGCTTGCACTTGGGTAAATATGCCATCTGGCAATCAGCTCACTGTCAGTTGCTAGCATCTGGGCTATATGCCTCCAGCTTCTTTCTGTAGAAGTCTTGTTACTCTTCCATGTGACTTTCTTCACAAGCCCATATCTGCTCCAGATATCCAAAGAATGGCTTTGCCTCACCTCTGGGAGTATAGATTTTGACTAAACTCAAAACTCATCTTTGCAGTTAGCCAGCCATCTTTGCTTGTCCAGATTCCACCAGAATGTTGGCTCCATGGAGGCAGGGGCTTTTCATCTATTTCATTCACTGCTGTAGTCACCTATGCGTAGTATAGCACCTGTGCTTACTAACTGCTGTTGAAGTTATTAAATGAATGAATTGCTCAAACATGATCCTGACACTAATCCACTGTGACCCCCACAACCCCCAGCTCTAAGGGCTATAGATCACAGTTCCATTAAAGCCTCTTTCCCTGGGCATGAGGTGAGGAAAAACCAATGTCAACACACTGCACATTAAAAGACCTCTCAAAATCTTCTAAACTTCAACTTTTCTTTCTTACTTAGAAGTGGAAAGACAGTTAAGAGTTGCAAAAGCAGTCCCTCCTCTCTCCTCCCCCCTTTTTTTTCAATTTCTTCTTTTGATGGCCTTCACTTCACTGTGGAATGTGGGAATAATTTACTTGCTTAGAACCACACACAAAAGTGAGATAGAATCTCACTTTAACATCCTGCTATATGCATATAACAATTGCACTCATTTGTATATATATTTCCATTTATTAAATCATAAACTCTTGGAGAACAGGGGGCCACATACATACACACACACACAATCAGACGTGTGTGTGTATGTGTATGTAAAAAGTGTCATACTAACTAGGTGCCTAACATAGTTTAAAAAATCAGGGATGAATAAAAGTACTTTAGCAGTAGTAATAATAATTCCAAATTTATTGTACAGTATGAAAGATTAGTGTCCAAACTGTCTTTCCAGTACTCTTCTAGTAGAAAACTTTAAATTTGGAAGTATTTTTTCTATTAAAAACATTTTTTTAATTAAAAAAATTTTTTTAAAATTTCTATTTTAGAGAGAGAGAAAGAGACAGAGCCCACACAGGGGAGGAGCAGAAAGAGGAGACGCAGAATCCGAAGCTGACTCCAGGCTCTGAGCTGTCAGCACAGAGCCCAGCCTGTCAGCACAGAGCCCAACACGGGGCTCTAACCCATCAACCGTAGGATCGTGACCTGAACAGAAATCGGAGGCTTAACTGACTGAGCCACCCAGGCACCCCATTAAAAAATTTTTTTAATGTTTATTTATTTTAGAGAGACAGAGTATGAGTGGGCAAGGAGCAGAGGGTGAGGGAGGCACAGAATCTGAAGCAGACTCCAGGCTCTGAGCTTTAGCACAAAGCCCAACATGGGGCTCGAATGCACAAACTGTGAGACTATGATCTGAGCTGAAGTCAGAGGCTAACCAACTGAGCCACCCAGGTGCCCCTAAAATTTTTTTTTATTTGCAGTATAGTTGACATATAGTATTATATTACTTTCAGGTGTACAACATAGTGATTTGACAATTCTGTGCATTACAAAATGTTCACCATGTTAAGTGTAGTCACTGCCTGTCACCGTGCAAAGTTAATTACAATATTAATGACTATATACTCTATGCTGTACTTTTCATCTGTGTGACTTATTTATTTTATAACTGGAATTTTATACCTATTAATTCATAAATTTGGAAATATTTATACCAAATTGTAGGATTGCTTTCACCTTGACGTTACTGTGCTAGATAGTCTCCGTTGCCCCATAGATCTCAGCATCCCTTCTCTCTTGGCTTCTGGTTGAGCTCAGCTGATGGAGGGTACTAGCAGGAGATCAGAAGGCAGTGGGAGAAAGAGATCAGGATATTTATTAACCTCTCTCCTTCCCTCCATGTTGGCCACAAATCAGCAGTGGTACCTATATCATCTCTTGCTGTTTCACTGCCCACATTCTGATTATGCTCTCTTCAGTTGTGCCTTTTGAGTGTGCCATCTGTTTCCTGCTGAGACCCTGACTGATTCAATAATATTTAAAAATTTTATAGGGTGGGGGCGCCTGGGTGGCTCAGTCAGTTAGACAATCGACTTGGAGTCAGGTCATGATCTCACAGTTCATGAGTTTGAGCCCTGCGTCAGGCTCTGTGCTGACAGCTCAGAGCCTGGAGCCTGCATCATATTCTGTGTCTCTCTATCTTTGTACCCTCCCCCACTTGTAGTCTGCCTCTCTCTCTCTCAAAAATAAATAAATGTTAAATTTTTTTTAAATTTTACAGGGTACAGGAGGTATATGATACTTTTTTTTAATGAGAAAAAAAACCATTTTCTTTTCCTGAAGTTGAGTTTGTATTATACCTTTAAGAATATTAATACTAGTAGGTCTGAAACAGCTGAAATAGAACCCAAGATTATGATACATACCTTTCTATGTTTTTTACCTGCTTAAATATACAGGAAAAAGGTCAGCTTACAGTTGGTTTAAAAATTTTTTTCAATAATAAAAGGGATACACACTTGTTTAAACTGTTGCAAATGCAAACAGTATGAAAAATAATCCTCTAGGTAGAGAAAAATCCCTATTAAAATTTTGGTGATTTTTTTTCCCTTTGATAATAAATATCTAAAGAAAGGAGAAAAATTATACTGAGAATGTATTTTCTAATATTAATAATATGTAATACATTATATATACTTATGCCTATTGTAGGTATGGCTCTCTTATTCCACAGAAGCAAATACTGCATTTCTTCAGATCAACCTGAATCTAACCCTGAGCTCCCATTCTGCCATACTGGTGGGTAAGTCCGTCTCATTTACTGAGTATCTCCTCTCCACCTAGGATTGTACAATTGTAAGGCCCTAAGTTTCTAGGGCCTTAATTACTATGGAAATAATTGGAAATTATTTGGTTGTCTGTCCATGTTGATTTACTGCTGAGGTTCCCTTTTATGCCATCTTCCCTCCAGATCTAATGACTCTGATATTCCTTTATCACCCTTGGAACTCAGGAATCTGGAATCAAATGAGTGAATCTGGCAGCCCAAGCACCCAGGTGCAGCCTTCTCCTTTGAGGTTTTGTCACCATCCTGGGCTCTGTCACAGAGCAGGTCGGAAGACTTAGCTGTTCACTCAACATTTGGGCTTCAGACTTTTAAGTCTTGAGGAATCTGTCTTCCACCTCACCTTCAAAGGCATACCTGTCTTTTTTTTCCTCCTTCTTATTTCAAAAGAGAACAAGAGCCTATGTTTTTCAAAGCAACAACAAAGGCTTTTTCAAAGCCTTACAAAAATATGAGGATCTGGATACCTCCTTGAATGGGGACAAGGGACAGGGGAACAGGAGAACACACAGAATTAATATCTCAACAAAATAACCTGCCACAAAAATTTATATCAAATTATAAATGCTTATTTTTAACCTGCCTTTTTATTTAAACAGTATACCGTAAACATTTCATGTCACATGCCTTTTTAATTTTTAATTTTTATGTTATTATTTGAGAGAGAGAGAGAACAAAAGCAGTGGAAAGGGGCAGAGGGAGAGAGAGATTCTCAAGCAGGCTCAATGTCCAGCGGAGAGCCCTGTGTAGGACTCGATCCCATGACCCTGGGATCAGAACCTAAGCCGAAATCAACAACCAGATGCTCAACCAACTGAGCCACCCAGGGACCCCTCATGCCACATGATTTTAAATGTCTGCATAACAGTAAGATCCTTCATCATACAAATGTATCACAATTTATTTAATTGACATTTCATAGCCTTTAGATAGCTCGCTCTAAATGTACTACTTTTTAAAATTTTTATTTTTTCTGGTTATTCAGAAGCTAAGGTTCTCTTCTGGTAATAACTAAAGCTTGGAATAGAACTGGAACTAATGGCCATAATTTGGAAGACTAACAATTTAAAGTTTTATCTAAACTCCATAATATAATTTCTCTCCCTCAGTATTACCAAAAGTGAGGCCTGTACAAAAGCCTTTGGCAACTTGAGTTGTTTAGAAATATGTTTTCCAGAAATGAAGCAATTATTACAGAATATCATCTAAATAATTGAGTAACAATGAAAGTTAAATGTCTATGGGAAAATTTCAACTTGGCTCTTATTAGACTTTATTTTAATTTAATTCTGAAAAATCCTAAACTAACAAAAAATGGCCTTTAAATTGGAGACATAGTACTGCTTTTTTCGTCTATTCTTTCTACTAAATACCCTTACTGATCAATTTTGCAACTACTGCTTAACAATCAAGGTGTACCCTGAGCGAAGTCCCCAAATCATCCTTAAAGAAACTGAAAACCACTTATACCCCAAGAGACCAAATGTCTCTTCCATTAGTCCATAAGTGAGGCTTTGATATAAGAGTTGATCTAAAGAGTCCAGCCAACTACCTTCAACTCACAGAGCCACCAATATGCCCATAGAAGGCAATGATGAAAAGAAAAATTTCTGGAGTCAGATATTTTTCATTCATTCAATAAGTATTTGTTGATCTTACCATATGCTAAACATTATCATTAAGATACTGAGAATACCTCAGTAAACAAACAGACCAAATTCCAGAAGAAGAATATAATGAGATGAAATCAGAGAGGAAATGGGATGGGGATTACAGATAGTATAGGGCTTTCAGGCCACAGTAAAGACGTTGACTCTGAGAGAGATAGATAGCTATGAGAGGGTTTTGAACCGAGAAATGTCATGACTGACATTTTAAAAAGATTATCCTGACCCTTGTGTTGAGAACAGACTATAGGGGGCCAAGCAGATTAATAAAATCAAGGCTCTTACAGTAATCCAAGTGAGAGATGACAATGGCTTGGGGACCAGAATTGTAATGCTCAGATGATAGGAATTAGTTGGATTCTGCATGTATTTAGAAGGTGGACCCACAGTATGTTTTGCTAATGGGTTGAATATCGCCTGTAAGAAAAAGAGAAGTTTCAAAATGGCTACCATTATTGGCCTGAACAAATGGAAGAATGGAGTTGCAGTGAGCTGCAAGGATGGAGAGTTAGGAGGAGCAGATTTTGGGGGCAAAGATGATGATACAATTTTGTAATATTTCAACTTTGGGATGTCTCTTAGACATCCTAGTGGAGTTAAGGCATAATTTGTTGGCATATGAGTTGGAGTTCAGTGGCAAGATAGAGGCTGGAGATCTAAAATTGGGAGGCATCAGGGCACTTGGCTGACTCAGTTGGTAGAGCATGCAACTCTTGATCTTGGGATTGTGAGTTTGAGCCCCACGTTGGGCATAGAGATTACTTAAAAATAAAATCTTTAAAAAAAGAATAAAACTAGGAGTCATCATCATAGGGAAGTTATTTAGAGATACAAACTGAAGAATAGATAGAGAAAAGTTCCAAGAATTGAACAGTGGGGAACTCCAATATTAAAACAGAACTGGGTTTATATTTGAGCTTAGCTACTTATAAATTCTGAGACCTGCAATGCCTTATTTCACCTTTCTGAACATTTGTTTTGTTGTTGTTGTTGTCGCTTAAACCTGTAAAATAGACATACTTTGGCTAGTATCTTTTATGATCATTGTGATGACTAAGTGAATTTTTCATTTAAAGTGTTTAACACACTGCCTGGCACATGGTAAATACTCAACAAAATATTAGCTGTTATTATTATTTTAAAACCAGCATTTGTCTTCCAAAATGTTGCTAGTTGCCTTGGTGATAATATACTCATAGACTCAATACAATAGCAATGCCTATTATTTAGCTAGGTAAAAAGTGGCAAAATGGAAGTGTTCATTGAGCCACTCACTACCCCATACGTAATATCTTAAATAAGTCACACTTTTCGCCAGGAGCTTTTTTTCCCCAACTTGTTAGCTTTTGAAGTCCTACTAAATATTTAATTTTCCTTGAATCCCTTTTGAACATTTTTAGTTATTTTATTTATTTTTCATCATGAGAAATACACTCCTAATTCCCATCACGCATTTTACCCATCTAGTGACCATCAGTTTGCTTTCTATAGTTAAGAGTCTGTTTCAGGGTACCTGGGTGGCTCAGTCAGTTTAAATGTCTGACTCTTGATCTCAGGGTCATGAGTTTAAGTCACATACTGGGCTCTGCACTGCATTTGAAGCCTATTTAAAAAGAAGAAGAAAAAAAAAAAAGGAGTTTGTGCCCTGGCTGGCTCAATCAGTAGAGCATGCAACTGTTGATCTCAGGGTCATGAATTCAAGTACCATTTTGGTGTGAAGCTTAGGTTTAAAAAAAAAAAAGGGTCTTTTTCTTGGTTTGTCTCCTCCTCCCCCTTTGGTCATTTGTTTTGTTTTATTTACATATGAGTGAGATCATATGGTATTTGTCTTTAAATCACTTATTTTTCTTAGCATTATACTCTCTAGCTCCATCAATGTTGTTCCAAATGGCAAGAGTTCATTCTTTTTGATGGCTGAACAATATTCCATTGCATATGTATACCACATCTTTGTTATCCGTTCATCAGTTGATGGATACTTGGCATTTCCATAGTTTGGCTATGGTAATAATGCTGCAATAGACATAGGGATGTGTGTATCTCTTTGAATTAGTGTTTTTGTATTTTGGGGGTATGTACTCAGTAGTGTGATTACTGTATTATAGGGTAGTTCCATGTTTAGTTTTTTGAGGAACCCCCATACTATTTTCCACAGTGGCTGCACCAGTTTGCATTCCCATCAACAATGTACAAGGCTTCCTTTTTCTTCACATCCTTGCCAATATTTGATGTTTCCTGTGTTTTTTTATTTTAGCTATTCTGACAGATGTGAGGAGATATCTTACTGTGTTTTTGATTTATATTTCCCTGATGGTGAGTGACGTTGAGCATCTTTTTGTGTGTCTGTTCAGCATCTGGATGTCTTTGGAAAAAGAAGATTTTTTTGTTTTGTTTTGTTTTTATTAGTGAGAGAGAGAACTCCAGCTGGGGTGGGGGACAGAGAGAAAGAGAATCTTAAGCAGGCTCCATGCTCAGTACAGAGCCCATTGCGTGGCTTGATCCCACAACCTGAGTTGAAATCAAGAGTTGGATGTTCAACTGACTGAGCCACTCAGGCGCCCCAGGAAGTTATTTTTATTTAACTGTCAAGATCTATGAAACAATAATAGAGACTCTCCTTTGAAGTTTTGGCATTCAGTAGGGCTGAGTGCTATAAAAGTAAACATGTGACTGGTAAACTTTGAAATAAGGATGTCCTTCTTCAACAGATTTGGATAATCATTTGGTTTGGAAATCACTTCATTCTGTATAAGAAGATGTCTTCTAATTTTCAAAATAAATGACCTCTTATTGTCTTAGCAAAATAAAATCTATTCTGATCTTGTTTTTTAGAAATCCAACCCGAGATTATTTGGGAAACCACTTTCTGTATAAAAACACACATTTCTTCCTTTAATAAGCCAATGCCAGCATTTTTTACTGTCAGGGTGACTTCAGCATTTCTTTTCCTTTGGCCTATGCTGAGGTGGCAAGGGTAAATTGAGAAACAAAAAAACAGACATTTTATGATGGAAAGAGCATTCTTATAAATACACCAAAATTTTTAATTTGTTATATTTCTTTTTCTTCCCTCATGACAAGAGAGAAAAAATTCAAACCCTAGTCTATCAGTAGCCTAATAATTCTTTAAGTATTGGTTATGACATAAATAATGTGTCCATGTCCATGGACATTAGGCTCAGTCCACACATGGAGTGTGTGACTCTTGATCTCAGGGTGTGGGTTCAAGCTCCATGTTGGGTGTAGATTACTTTAAAAAAAATAAATCTTGAAAAACAAACAAACAACAAACAAACAGGTAACGTGCCCTTAAAACCGAAGTGTTCTAAAATTGAAGTCCGAAGTTAGTGTGCAGTTCCCTTCTCTGCTGCTAGGTGGCAATTAATGCCTTGAAGAGAAAAAAAATCTGCCCCCCCCCCCTCACCTTCCCCACCCAGAAAGATACGTGCATTTTCTCTTCCTTAAGGTAAGAGTTCTTTTAAGGATAATATTCTCTTTCCTGTTTTGTTTCGTCCAAGTGAATTTACATTCACCTTTTCCTTTAATTGTTAAGAAAAACACATACAAAGCCAATGCAGACTCCTATAGCTAGGGAAGAATAGATCATATCTTTGAAAGAGGGTGGTTTCCAAAGAGAGTGTATGTTCATGAGTGATATAGAGTAGGAAGTGGCTATAATTTCCCTGTGGCATTTCTTTTCTTTTTTTCAGTTTTACTAACGAAAATTTCCTGTGGAAGGAATTATAACTGGCCCATGCCAATTTTATGCCAAATGTTATATAATTAAATATAAAACAAAAAGGAAGAGAGAAAATAATTTTAAAGACCTAAAAGCAATTCCAGTCAGTGTGGCAAAGCTTCTTTTTCCGGTGAACTATAGGAAAAACAATAAAAGGCTGTAAGAGTCACAGACTGGCACAATATTAAAAACATTTTTTTTCAGACCATCTATTCAGGTTTATCTATTCCTAGCAAAATTATTTGAAGACTGCACATAGTTTCTGTGTATGTTTACATCTAGTGAGTCTGGTCTACATCCTTTAAAAAAATATGCTTAATTGTATACATTGCTTTTTGTGACTTTCCTTACCAAAAGGATATATGTAGCGGGTGTTTTGCTTCATAAAATTCAAAATATCAAATCCCTATTCAAAAAAGACTCTCAGTTTGGGTCTTAAACCAAAAAGACACTCCCCAGGCTGAACTTAATGAAGCCTAACACCAAAAAGAAAAGCTGTTCCTGGCATTCTAGGCTTTCCCTGCATCCAGATGGCCTGTCTGTAGCCTCGCCAGAACCAGACCCTTCCTGCTGCCTTTTCTGCTGGCCTTGGATGACAGCCCCAGGCTACACCAGCTCCCAGACCCCTTTAACTCTTCAATGCCCAAGGTTTTTAAGAGACGGGACTTCCAGTGTGAATTGGGTTGAAAGAGCAAATCAAGTTTTAAGCCTAAAGTTTAGTTTATAAAATATTTATCCACATCACCTTCCCCCCTGCCCCTCCCATAGGCTTCCTCCCCGAGTAGCTCAGCTAGCCAATTGGCGTCAGAAGGACACCGTTTGGAAGGGAGTGTGTGTGGGCAGCTTGCAGGTGAGGATAGGGCTGCCAAGGCAGACCATGCGGTTTGTCCTGTGCCTACACCCAATACCTGACTTGTGCCTTTCCAGAGCATGTGTGTACACACAGCAGTCCTGCTGTTTAGGGCGTGGGGAACTTTAAAAACTTTTTTTTTTTAAAATAACTCCCTGACAAGACTTAGGTTCAGCAAACAAGAAATGCATAAATGGGAGATATAAAATGACCATGCATGGATTTAAGTGAGAACTTCTTTGAAGAAGTCATGTCAGAAAAATCTACTCTATGTTTCAAAAGATTTGCCCTTGGAGATCTTACTGGTGGCAGCCATTGTTTTCATCATGGATTTTCAAAGGTTTATGTGTATATAGGAATTTCACCAGAAGGGAATACACAGAGCAGACTTCATACTCCAAGGCAGAAATCCCTACGGTTTTGCTTTTCTCCACATAGACAGGAGGCTGTTTTAACTGATTTGTAAGAATGCTTCTAAGTTGGTCAAAAGAGATATTTTTGCATGAAAGCCTATGATTCTTTATCACTTTCCTTTGTACTTTTGAATCTCATTTCTTAGTTCTGTGTTCCCTATTATTTTTAACTATTATTATTATGCCTGTTGCCAAGCAGTTTTCACTTTCTGCAGAGTTAATTAGAGACCTGAGAAATCTCAGCCAACATAAAGTCCTGGTTTCCAGGTCAGACTATATGAACAAAGGGGGAAAAAGGCAAAAGTGCTAGCTTTCAAACAAAGCTCTTGAAGAAAACCAAACCAAACCAAAAAATGCAAAGGAACCTAGAGCCCTGGAGAGTGGAGTTTAAATGTTCTTTTTTTCTTTTTAAGTTTATTTATTTATTTTGAATGAGAGTGCATGAGCAGAAAAGGGGCAGAGAGAGGAGGGGGGAGAGAGAGAGAATCTTAAGCAGGCTCTGCACTGTCAGTGAGGAGCTTGAGGTGGGGCTTACACCCATAAACGGTGAGATCATGACCTGAGCTGAAATCAAGAGTTGGCTGCTTAACTGACTGAGCCACCCAGGCGAGTGGAGAGTGGAGTTTAAAACCAGGAACCCATGGAAGGAAGCACGAAAGGCTAAAAAACTATACAGCACCGAGATGAAAAGAAAGTATTTAAAAGAGCAAATAAAAACAGATTTTTCAGTGTTTAGCCCAGAGTGCTGCAGGTCTATTCCAAGCAATAGAACCTCTCTCCACTGCAGGAAGACAAAACAGGGGCACTGGGCGTGGCTTCCCATTTGTGGCTGCAGAACTAAAACACTTCCCTTGACCCTCTGCACCCAGCTCACCCTGTTCAGATCTTCCCTCACCTGATCTCAGCTTCACCATTTACTTCTCTGCATTTGCCTGGCTCACAGATGTTGTCTTCCGTGCCATGACCTTGTCTCCTTGCAACTCAGTTGATGCAAATCGGGGCTCTCCATCCAACTATGTTGTCTCAGGCCAACTTGCATAACATTCCTCCCCATTGGACCCACTCCTCAGGATTCTCCCTTCCATGAGAAAAAAACAGTGAACCAGATGGACATTTAGGAAAGATTATGTCCTCAGGAGAGATAGGGTATCACTTATGATTCGATGCACATTTCCAGAATACAGGCAGAGATAACCTAAATCCATAAAGAACAAAAAGACCCATCATTTCTGGGTGTAAATATCTGTTTTTCAGCTTTACGCATACTACCTTACTAACGACTGATACCTGATGTGTTACAACCGGATTTTCACAGAACGATAAAATACTACTCTCCCAAAGATGTCAATGTTAGCAAAAAATTTGTGAAAGCAAACAAGGAATTAACAAATAGAGTCAATGTCAATTTTTCTTAGAAAATCTGAAGAAAAGCCCAATTAGAGAGGAAGATTGTTTTATAATAAGTCATCTGGTGTGGTTTTAATGCTCCTTTTTTTTTTTTTTTTTAAATATTTTTATTTATTTCTTGGACAGAGAGAGAGAGAGACAGCGCGAGCAGGGGAGGGTCAGAGAGAGAGGGAGTGACAGACTCTGAAACAGGCTCCAGGCTCCGAGCTGGCAGTCAGCACAGAGCCCGACGCGGGGCTCGAACCCACGAACCGCGAGATCATGACCCAAGCGAAAGTCGGACGCTTAACCGACTAAGCCACCCAGGCGCCCCATTAATGCTCCTTTTTTTAAAAGTGTTTTTATTTCTGTGAAGAGAATTTTACTTCCCTTTTCATTTTGAGAAGGGGGCAAAAACTTGGGAATGCCATCCCTGCATTCTAGAATAAAAAGAAAATTTTTGGCATGAGAAACGGTATGAATTTATGAAAAATGTTAGCTTTCTTTCCTAGTTAGAATATTGCATTTAGCTTCACTTTCCCCATCACCATGAGAGTGTATATATATATGTATATATAAAGGCATCCTTGCATGAAAGCCTTTGACCAGATTTCACAATGCTAGTCCTGTGCTAATAAGAAGTCTTTATTTAGTTTCTGTCTTTCCAAACAAGCCTGTAAGTTTCTGACAGAGCAAATACCAGTTCGGTCCTCCGTGTCCTCTGTCCCTTGACCCCCAGCTGAAATGTGGCTCGGTCTGCTCACCTGAAAAGTTGAAACTAGACCCTTTTTCTGTAGAGTATTTTTGTTCTGATGCAGGGCCACACCGAGCCGTGGAGAGATCCAGGCGGGCCCAGGGAGGAGATCGAAATTGGCTGCCATCCAGTTCAGCCGGAGGAGAAGTTCAGCTTCCTCGTCCTCTCACAGACAGTCCCTTCCGTGCTGACCTTTGACTAGTTGGCAGTGCTCTTGAGCCCTGACCCTGCTGCTGCTCTGCCCACGTTCTTCCTCTTCCCTGCACTCTCAGTACTTCTTGGAAAGAAGAGAAAGCTAGGAAAGAAAGGGCTGGGGAGAGGAAAAGTGCAAGTCCTGGATTTTTGAACATCTAAGGATTTTCTCCCCGTCCTTGATAAGGGGTCCTGTTAATATAAAAGGGTGCCAGCATATGACATATAAAATTCACAAAAATTTTTAGAATTTAGCATGGGTTATGCATCAGGGTAGATAGTTTACAAACCTCAGAAGAATATGCTAGCCCTTCTGTAAATATCCCATAGTCTTTTTCTAAACTCCATATTTAATGGAACTTTTCAAAAGGTTTCCTTCTTTTTTGTGGTTATTATCATCAGTCGTTCCATGGTATAGGAGTAGATTCCAGGAAAAATTACCGTGCATATAGACAATGATCAAGTAGCTTATGGAATTTAATACTAATGCCATTAAAAGTGCAAATGATCTTTTTATAATCATTTGAATAATTTTGAAAGAGACTCAACCAATATATAACATCCTCTATACCATGTTTAAATTTAAGAGAAAATAAATAATACAAAGTAACAATTGTAAGTTTATCATTATAAAAGTAAAGATTTGATTGTATTTTCCTGATTTTTCTTCCCTTTTGGTGACTTTAGTGCCAGTGGCTCAATTGCATGCTTGGCCTCTCTCCTTCTGCTAACTTTGTACAAACAATGCCCTCCCTCATTTGGGGGTGTCTATTACCCTTTCATCTAGCCTGCTCTATTTACCTTCCAAGAGCTGGCATTCAGCTGAAACCAGAGGAAAAAATCTTTCCCCAGTTTGTTGGCAGCTTGTTGAAGGCAATTGACTGCTTTTCAATAGAAAACATTTCCTTCCCCTATTGTGTCACCTCTGCTTCTTAAAACACTTAATAAAGTTCTGGCTGAGCCCTTCTGTGATTGCCAGACCGTGGCTACCTTTTAAAAAAATACTTAGAGGGGTGCCTGGGTAGCTCAATCAGTTAAGCGTTCCATTAAGAGTCTGACTTCGGCTCAGTCATGATCTCACAGCTCCTGACTTTGAGTCCTATCTCGGGCTCTGTGCTGACAACTCAGAGCCTGGAATCTGCTTCGGATTCTGTGTCTCCCTCTCTCTCTCTGCCCCTCCCCCGCTCAAATACTCTGTCTCTCTCTTGAAAATAAATAAAGTAAAGAAAAATTCTTAGGAGCAGGAGGAGGACACTTGTTGAGATGAGCCTTAGGTGTTGTATGTAAGCAATGAATCATGGGAATCTACTCCCAAAACCAAGAGCACACTGTATACACTGTATGTTAGCCAACTTGACAATAATATATAAATACTTAGAAACAGCTGGTGTCACAGACATGAGTATTTTCTTAAGAAAAGAGTCATTGATCTATACCCATAATGTCGGTACAATAAAAAGCACCATAGAACTGGAAGGGGCTTTCCAATCCTACCCGTGAATTTTCCAGAGAAGGGAAGTGAGGCCTAGAGGAGTGAGAGTATTGTCCAATACTTATTGTCCAGACAGAGAATCTGAAGCAGGCTTCTGGCTCTGAGCTGTCAACACAGAGCCCAACACGGGGGATCTGAACCCATGAACCATGAGATCATGACCTGAGCTGAAGTCGAACGCTTAACCGACTAAGCCACTTAGGCGCCCCTCTTCTGTCTTTTTTATTTTTTATAATATTCAGATTTATATATATATATTTTTTAATGTTTTATTTATTTCTAGGAGAGAGAGAGAGACAGCGTGAGCAGGGGAGGGTCAGAGAGAGAGGGAGTCACAGACTGAAACAGGCTCCAGGCTCTGAGCTGGCAGTCAGCACAGAGCCCTACGTGGGGCTTGAACCCACGAACTGTGAGATCATGACCCAAGCGAAAGTCAGACGCTTAACCGACTGAGCCACCCAGGCGCCCCTCTTCTGTCTTTTTTAAAACAGCTTTATTGTGGGGTGCCCGGGTGGCTCAGTCGGTTTAGCGTCTGACCTTGGCTCAGGTCATGATCTCCTGGTTCATGAGTTCGAGTCCCTTATTGCCTTGGGCTGCTTGGGATCCTCTGTTTCCCCTCTTTTGCCCCTCCCTTGTGCTCTCTCTCGAAAATAAATAAACATTGGGCTGCCAAGTGAGTCAGTGGGTTGAGCATCGGACACTTGGTTTCGGCTCAGGTCATGATTTGACAGTTCGTGAGATTGAGCCTCACATTGGACTCTGTCCTGGAAGTGTAGACCCTGCTTTGGGTTTTATCTCTTCCTCTCTCTCTGCTCTTCCCCACTCACACTCACTTGCTCTCTCTCTAAAATAAGTAAACTAAAACTAAGTAAATAAACATTTAAAAACTGCTTTATTGAAATATAATCCATATACCATAAAATTCATCCATTTAAAGTATATACATTTTAAGTATATTTACAGAATTGTGCAACTATTATCATGGTCTAATTTTAGGACACGATTTATTGATTTTTATTTTTATTTTTATTTTTTTTAGGAATCTCTATATCCACCAGGGGGCTCAAACTCACAACCTCAGAGATCAAGAGTCACATGCTCTTTTGACTGAGCCAGCCAGGAGCCCCATTTATTTATTTATTATTAAAAAATTTTTTTAATCTTTTTTTATTTTTGAGAGACAGAGAGAGAACACGAGCTGGGGAGGAGCAGAGGGAGTGGGAGGTACAGAATCCGAAGCAGACTCCAGGCTCTGAGCTGTCAGCACAGAGCCCAGTAGGGTTTTGAACCTGCAAACTGAAAGATCATGACCTGAGCCGAAGTCAGATGCTTAAGCAACTGACCCACTCAGGCTCCTCAGCCCACTTATTAATTTTTAAACAATTAAGAGGATTTATTGGTTTACGTACAGACATGACCAAACAGTGTACCAAAGTCTGGATTTTTCTAAGTCTTCCTGTTCTTTTCTTTTGCTATTTCTTTAAGTATCTCTATTAGATTAAGTCACATGTTATATAATTCACTCATTTAAAATGTATAATTCAGAGGCACCTGGCTGGTTCATTTGGTTGAGCAACTGACTCTTGATTTCAGCTCAGATCATGATCCCAGGATCTTGAGATCCAGCTCCACATTGGGCTCAGTGTTGAGTGTGAAGCCTGCTTGGGATTCTCTCTCTTTTCCTCTGCCCCTCTCCCTCGTTCATGCTCTTTCTGTCCTTCTCTAAAATTTAAATAAATAGATAGATAGGTAGATAGATGAATAAAATGTACAATTCAATAGTTTTTGGTGTATTCATAGACTTGTGCAATCATTACCTAGGCAATGATTTCTTAGATATGTTATCAAAAGCACAAGTAACAAAGAAAAAGGGTAAATTGTACTACTTCAAAATTAAAAACATCTGTGCTGCAAATAATACTATCAAGTCAGTGAAAAGGCAGCCCATAGAATGGGAGAAAATATTTGCAAATTATATATATGATAGGGGACTTGTATTCAGAATATATAAAGAATTCTTACCACTCAGTAATTAAGGGCAAATGACCCAATTAAAGAATGGGCAAAGGATTTGAATAGATATTTCTTCAAAGAAGATATACAAATGGCCCATAACCACATGAAAAAAGACTCAGCATTGGGGCACCTGCATGGCTCAGTTGGTTAAGCATCCGACTTCAGCTCAGGTCATGATCTTGCAGTTCATGAGTTCGAGCCCAGTGTCAGGCTCTATGCTGACAGCCCAGAGTCTGGAGACTGTTTTGGATTCTGTGTCTCCCCCTCTCTCTGTCCCTCTCCCACTCCCACTCTGTCCTCTCTCTCTCTCTCAAAAATAAACATTAAAAAAATTTTTTTAAATACTTAGCGTTATTAGCCATTAGGGAAATGCAAATCAAAACCACAGTGAGATACCACTTCATACCTGCTAGGATGCTACAATCAAAAAGATACACAATAACAAGAGATAGAGAGGATATTAAGAAATCAGAACTGGCAAACATTGCTGGTGGTATACAATAGTGCAACCACTTTGGAAAACAGTCTGGCAGTTCTTCAGAAAGTAAACTATAGAATTATCATAGGATCCAGCAATTCCACTTCTAGGTATAAACCCATTATAAATGAAAATATACATCCACACGCATTTGTACATGAATGCTCATAGCAGCATTATTCACAAAAGCTAAAAAGTTAGAACAACCTAAATCTACATTGATATGAATAAACAAAATGTGTACATCCATTGCAATGGGAATATTACTTGACAGTAGAAGAAATGAAGTCCTGATACAAGGTACAACTTGGATGACCTTTAAAACATTACATTGGGGGCGCCTGGGTGGCTCAGTCAGCTAAGTGTCTGACTTCAGCTCAGGTCATGATCACACGGTTCGTGAGTTCGAGCCCTGCATCGGGCTCTGTGTTGACAACTAGCTCAGAGCCTGGAGCCTGCTTCTGATTCAGTGTCTCCCTCTCTCTCTCCCCTCCCCTGCTCATGCTGCCTTTCTCTCTCTCTCTCTCTCTGTCTCTCTCAGAAATAAATAAAACATTAAAAAAAAATTACATGAATGAAAGAAGCTAGTCACAAAAGACCACATATTGCATGATTCCATTTATATGAAAGGTCTGGAATAGGCAAATTTATAAAGATAGAAAGTAGATTAGTGGTTGTATAGGGCTGAGGGATGGAGGAGAGAATGGAGAGTGATTGCTAATGAGTACGGGTTTCTTTTTGTGAGGATGAAAATGTTCTAAACTCAGATTATGATGATGGTTGCATAATTCTGTGACTACAGTAAAGTCGTTGAATTGTTCACTTTAAATGGGTGAATTTTATATGAATTATATTTCAATAAAGATGTTTAAAAAATAGAATACATAAGGATCCAAAGGAAACCAATTCTGTTGAAATACAGTTATCAGAATATTAAAAAGCAAATTTGATACTGCAATATATGTGCTTTTTAAAAATTTTCTTATTTTAGGGTGAGGGAGAGTGTGCACACAAGTCAGGGAGAGGAGTAGAGGGAGAGAGTTAAGCAGTGTCCAGACTTAGGGCGAAGCCTGATGAGGGGCTCGATCCCATGACCCTGAGATCATGACCTGAAGTGAAAACAAGAGTCAGACGCCCAACCAACTGAGCCACCCAGGCGCCCCTGTGTGCGTCTTTATTAACACATTAAATTATAAGATATAGCAGCAAATCTATTAGCTACCATAATTTTGAAGTAGTGACGAAGGGATGTGATATTTTGAGATATCAGCAACAAATATAAAAGCAGTAAGAAAGTGTCTGGTTTCTCTTGGTGAAAACTCATAAGTACTGCTAATAATACTCAGTGGTTTCTTGTCTACAGTAATGATCAAAGGACTACATGGCACATTTAAACTAACAAATGGGGGGGGGGGAGGGCGCCTGGGTGGTTTAGTTGGTTAAGCGTCCGACTTTCGCTTAGGTCATGATCTCGTGGTTCATGGGTTCCAGCCCCGCATCGGGCTCTGTGCTGACAGCCAGCTCAGAGACTGGAGCCTGTTTCCAATTCTGTGTCTCCCTCTCTCACTGACCCTCCCCTGCTCGCGCTGTCTCTCTCTCTCCTAGAAATAAAAAATTAAAAAAAAAAAACATTAAAAAAATTTAAACTAACAAATGGGAAGAAGTAACAGGGCAGAGGTTGGGGAGATCCTTAATGAAATGCTAACTTTCAGTGAGCAATGATGTAAGTTGTTTCCCTTCCAAATTCACTGACACTCTGAATTTTGTCTGTAGACCCCTGGGGACTCATGATATTACTAGTGAAAAGCTAGTTTAAAATCTTGGGGCACCTGGGTGGCTCAGTCAGTTAAGTGTCCAACTTTGGCTCAAGTGATGATCTCACTGCTCCTGAGTTTAAGCCCCATGTCCGGCTCTGTGTTGACAGCTCATAGCCTGGAGCCTGATTCAGATTCTGTGTCTCCCTCGCTCTCTGTCCCTCCCCCACTCACACGTGCTTGCACTCTCTCTCTCTCTTTCTCTCAAACATAAATATTTTTTAAAAGTTTAAAAAAAAATCTACACCTCATGACTTAGTCCAGTTCTCTATCCAACCCTACCCTTTTTCTCTTTCATTAAAGAGGAGTAGGTAGAAGAGAATGAGTTTTATTTAAACTGCTAGAGTGAGTCAATTCTAAAGAGAGAGGGACCTGAGGTTTGCTTGCATTGGAATTTCTTCAGAAAAAAGGATTCTGGGTATAACCCTCCCTTTCCTACTCTGTTGCAGCCCTCCCCCTCCCCAACTAAATGATGCTATAATGCTTTTTCCTCTCAACAGAAGACAGTTGATTTCAAGAAATAATTGTTATTTAGAGCTCTAGTGGAAATGTGAATTTTGCAGTTTTCTGAGAGGGAATATTTTCAAGCATTTGCCTCTGAATGCCTGGCAAGGCAGAAAAGCTGCCAGCAGAATCTGAATCAGTGGGAAATGGTGGGGTAACCAAGCTCCAACCACGGGTTTTTAGATTTTTCAGACATTCAGCCAGTTTTTGATTTACAGGGGAGTTTACCAGGGCATGCCATCATTAGAGATAGCTGCTAATACACTCGTGGTCCCTGAGAGGTGGAATGGAGGAACACAGTCAAGTTTGCTCCATTATATTCAGACAACAAATATCAGGTAATTACAATATGTACATACACAAACACAGTAAATTTTTTTTTTAATGAGAAAAGAATATGTGACATTTCTGCCATTATTTGAAATGTGGGACAAGGAAGTTTTTGGGTCCTCTTGTGAACTGTGCCTTTTTTCCAAACCACTTCCACCAGGTAACATGTTACCGCCAGATAGAGTAGGAGAACCTGGACCATTGGTAGGCCTCTGGGTGGCTCAGTCTGGTAAGCATCTGACTCCTGATTTCAGCTCAGGTCAGGATCTCTCGGTTTGTAGGTTCTAGCTCCCACGATCTCACGGTTTGTGAGTTTGAGCCCTGTGTCAGGTTCTCTGCTGACAGTGTGGAGTCTGCTTGAGATTCTCTTTCTCTCCTTCTTTCCTTCTGCCCCTCCCTACCCCTCAAAATAAATAAACTTTAAAAAAGAGCGAGATTGGCCATTAAGACTGGCAGTCACTTCAACACTGGAACTTAAAAGGTTAGGCACACCATGATTTTTCTGGATTAGAGAAAAAAGGATATGTTTTAACTATGTGTTCTGTAATTTTTCTTTCATCAGAAATTCTCTGGGCAATATCTTTTGTGTACCAAACCACTCAAGTTAAAAGGACAGAATGTATACAATTGACATTTTCTGGAAAACTCAGATTGAATGTCCATCAAGGTTATAGATATCACAGGTCAAAAGCATTGGAACTGCAGTAAAAATAGACAGGAAATGGGAAAGGTTCAGAGCAAGATCATCAGTTGGGATTCCAAACCAAAGCAAGGCCATAAGGTCAGAACCCAGCAGTGGAAGTCCAGAGATCCTGGCACACACTCCAAACAAGGATCGGGAAAAGACACCAGTCAGAAATCAGAAGAGAGGCAAGCAGATGAGCCCAAGACCCTGGGGAATGCAGGTAGGTAGCTGAATACCCCGGGCGAAGCTCCAGTCCCCTGGAGCTCTTCAGGGACTGATAGAGAGGGACTCACACTTGAGGCTCCCTTAACGGAACAGCTCCTTCAAGTTTGAAGATTAGCAGATTCTAATCGGGACAGAGTTTAATCCCTACAAGGCTAACCTGAATCTGCAAATTTAAAGAGGGGAGAGATGGGACAGAAGCTGGGAGTGGGGAAGGAGACAGAAGTATGGCAGCAGCGGCTTCAGATCCGCTACATCAATATTTATGTATGTATATACATACATATACATGCACAGAGTTACACAGATAATATTAATAGCAACAGCAATAATAATAGCTGATGCTTATATAGCACTTTTGTGTTACTGTTGTGAGTACTTTACATATGCTAATTTATTTAATCTTCATAAAACGCCTTCTAAGTAGTACCATTATTATTATGTTCGCTATGCAAGGGCGCCTGGGTGGCTTAGTCGGTTAAGCGTCCGACTTTCGCTTGGGTCATGATCTCGCGGTTCGTGGGTTCGAGCCCCGCGTCGGGCTCTGTGCTGACTGCCAGCTCGGAGCCTGGAGCCTGTTTCAGTCTGTGACTCTCTCTCTGACCCTCCCCTGCTCGCGCTGTCTCTCTCTCTCTCTCCTAGAAATAAAGCATTAAAAAAAAAATATTATGTTCACTATGCAGAAAAGGAAACCGAGGCACAGAAAAGTTCAGTGATTTGCCCAAAGTCACATAACTAGTGATTGGTAGAGGTGGGATTTTGAAGTAGGAACTAGCTTTAGTCTTCCTCTCTACTCCGTAGCCTTCTGTGTGTGTGTGTGTGTGTGTGTGTGTGTGTGTGTGTGTGGTATGTACTTACCCATACACACACACAGGGGTATGTATGTGTGAACACATGTTCATATATGTGTGCGTACTTACATGTACACACATGTGTACGTATAGCGTGAGCTGCAGCTTTGTACTGACTCATTAGAGCCACATGCGGACATGAGTGCTTCCAGTGACATCATATCAGTAACTTGAAATCAGTGTTGATGGGAGTATTTTCCAGCATGGAAACTGGCAACGGCTATGCATCAAGACTTTACTCATTTGAAGGACTGACTCTTTACCAGCACACCACTAGGTACACATATCACATAGATATATGTTTTTTGGGGTTTTTTTTTTTTTGGTTTTTAAAAAATTCATTTCTGAGAGAGAGAAAGACAACGTGAACAGGGAAGGGTCAGAGGGAGAAGGAGACACAGAATCCGAAACAGGCTCCAGGCTCTGAGCTGTCAGCACAGAGCCCGATGCGGAGCTTGAACCCACAAACTGTGAAACCATGACCTGAGCCAAAGCCAGACGCTCAACTGACTGAGCCACCCAGGCGCCCCATCACATAGATGTATTATAAACCACACAAAATAAAAATCCGCAAATATAAAACAAAGTTTAAAAATACTAAAACTGTGTAATAACTTTATTTTGAACTGCTTTCCTTCACACCCAGACTGATTAAAAGATCAATTAAAAATATTTCTTTAGAAGATAATTGCTATAAATTGTTAAATTCATTTCATTATAAGAATAAATGCCTGATACTGCTTTGTGGATAAAATTGATAGGTCCCTAGATCTGCTTGCTAAAAGAAAAATACTGATTTAAAAAAAAAAAAGCAACCCTGATGTTCCTGGTTGTGGTTTGTTTTTCAATTAGGTTCCTGATAGAGTCAGCAGTGAAAAAGATACATTACAACGTCTCTCTTAAGGCTTTTGATGAAATGTGTCTATGGGTGGCTGCTGTGAATTTTTTCTTTTTTTTTTTTTTTTACAAATAGTTTATTGTCAAATTAGTTTCCACATAACACTCAGTGCTCATCCCCACAAGTGTCCTCCTCCATGCCCATCCCCCCTCCCCTCACATCCGTCAGTCCTCAGTTTTTGTCAGCATTCAAGAGTCTCTCATGGTTTCCCTCTCTCCCTTTCCCCCACCATTTCCGCCCTTCTTCTCCCCCTTGTTCCTCCGTCAAGTTCCTCCTAATCCTCCTACACATGCAAACATATGATATTTGTACTTCTCTGCCTGACTTATTTCGCTCAGCATAACGCCCTCAAGGTCCCTCCATGTTGCTACACATGGCCAGATTTCATTGTTTCTCATTGCCATGTAGTATTCCATGGTATAGATAAACCACATCTTCTTGATCCATTCATCTGTTGATGGACACTTAGGCTCTTTCCATGTTTTAGCTATTGTGGAGAGTGCTGCTATGAACATTGGGTACATGTGCTCCTATGCATCAGCATTTCTGTATCCCTTGGGTAAATTCCTAGCAGTGCTATTGCTGGGTCATAGGGGAGTTCTATTGTTAGTTTCCTGAGGAACCTCCACACTGTTTTCCAGAGAGGCTGTACAATTTTAATATGAAACTCATTGCCTGCGATCTGCACAACTTTTGTTGTTTCACTTAGTACAATCCTCCGGATGTGGATTAACTTCCTTTGCTCAATATTTGTTATTGTTTCATCCACAATGAAATGGGAACTATAAGCATTTTAATAAGTGGACTGTAAGGCTTCTAAATCTCACTCTAGCCTTAGAGCAAGCCGCGTTATGTGCAGTAATCTGATTTTACAATTTCAATTTTTACAAATTAAACCTAAAGAGATGTTCTTGCCACCTCATGCAACATGGCAACAGCAGGCTGCTCTCCCTGTTCCCCTGGCTCCTCTTGGCCAAGTGAGCATCAACAGTGTGTGCAAGACCAGAGCTGTGGCCAGAGCCAAGATGACAGGAACAGATTCTGTCCTGATACTCCAAATGCAATAGGATGGAGGCAGTGGGCAATGATAAGACATGGAACTGGATGTTTCTTGCCTTAGCAAAACAAAACATATAAACTCGTCTAAGCCTCATCTTACCTTAATGCCTGGCGCTCGTTATTTAACAAAAGTGTATCTTGGGCGAAATGGTTATCTGAACAAGATCCTGAGCACAGTCATTACTTGTAATCATGCTGAGAACAATGGAGGCTATGACTGCATCTTTTCGTCTCAAAGGACAGAGCTGAACACAGCTAGGTTATTATTATTTCAAGTTTACATAAATAAAAAAGGGTCATTATGTATGAGTTGGAGGAACGCAAAGCTCAAAGTAAATATATTCATGTATTTCATAAACAGTCATGTGCTTCATAAATAGTCAAAGAATCAAATCAAAATAAAACAGCACAACTTGATAGAAACATTATGCTGTTTTACCCCCAAAGCCGTTGAAGTGAACTTTTAAAAACTTCATTTTCTCATATACTGCCTTTGGAAGCCCAAATTTATACCGGAATTATTCAGAAGCCCTGACATGTTAATGACATATCCATTTATCTTGATAGATAAAACTATTGCAAAATCACTCATGAGGCCAGTTGGCCGGTGTTTTTTCCTTACTTTATTGAACATAATGAATTGATTAAGATTGGGAAGATCTCATTAGTAATGATGATAGTAATGATAAGTACCCTGCTTGTGCCATTTTAAGAAAACTAGAGAAGAAAAAAAGATTGAAAAGAGAAAAAGCAAGCAGAGGATACTAGAGAATACAAGGTAACTAAATAGAGTTCGAAGGAGCAAGCTTAGTCTGAATTTTTATTCTTGCGGCCCTGGTGATGTAACTTAAACTTGTAATGGGAAAAATGATCTTGAAATTTATTATTATTATTATTAGTGTTACTACTACAATTAATCATATTTTCTTATTCTTCTTTAAAATAGAAAATAGGGTAATAATTCTTAATGTATACATAGATATATAGGGGAGGAATTGCCACGAAGATTGCTTTAAGCACTTTCACATTCAGATTTCAATACTTTCTTTAGAGCAACCATATTTCTCTGCAAACAGTGGGAGAAAATGTCATGGACTTACCTCTCCTATACTACATTATTGATGTATCTGAGGTTTAGATATCTCAACACAGCATACATACAATAATCCACAAAAGATATTGTTACCCACTAAAACAGAAATGCCTAGGAACATTTACAGTGAGATACACTTAATAGTATGCACTCAACACTTAAAAATATGACTTCATGAGGTGACTGGGTCGCTCAGTCAGCTAAGCGGCCTACTTTAGCTTAGATCATGATCTCGCGGTTTGTGAGTTTGAGTCCCACGTTGGGCACTGTGCTGACAGCTTAGGGCCTGGAGCCTGCTTCAGATTCAATGTCTCTCTTTCTCTCTCTCTGACTCTCCCCTGTTCATGCTCTGTCTCTCTGTCTCTCAAAAATAAATAAACGTTAAAAAATTTTTTTCTTTAAATTTGACTTCAGGAGCACCTGGGTGGCTCGGTTGGTTACGTGTCATTTTTTGGCTCAAGTCAACATGTCACAGTTTTCGAGTTTGAGCCCCACGTTGGGCTTTCTGCTCTCAGCACTGAGCCCGCTTCAGATCCCCTCCCTTACTCACGGCCCCTCCCCCATTGATTCTCTCTCTCTCTCTCTCTCTCTCTGTCAAAAACAAAGAAACACAAAAAAATCTGACTTCAGTAACATTATTATTGGATCATTTGTATCCACCAGATTTCACCCATAATCATGCATACTGCACTTAACAATTATTCTTTAATGGTTACAATGACATAATTTTTTAATTATAATTATTAAAAAGTGTTTAAGATAATTCTTTTGGGTGCTTCTGGTGTTTAGAATCCCACATTGAAGATCTTCTAATATAATTAGTTTTATATATACCATTATCAGTATGTGGCAGGTACAGGAAGAGTAACCCAAGACATTATATGGCTCTTTGGGAGTTCAGTTTAAAGTCTCTGTGCAACTGATTGGAATAGATCCATGCAGAATCATCCCAAAGAGACATGAATCCTAGGCCAGCAGGAATGGCCTGTTATTTGATGAAAGAGGTGGCGAGTTGTGGAAGCACAGAAAAAGAACAGTCTCTAGGACAAATGGTGGTGGTATTCATCCAAGTGGTCTCCTGGGAGAAGTGTCCTAGCCAAATGCTTCTGAATATTGCAACTCCACTGGCAAGGACATTTTCAAAGTGAATGTGGATCCAGGGGACTATAGCCAATGAACTTCCAGTGTTTACAGCTTTCTTAGCAGGATGTGAGCATACCGAATGTGGAATTAAAACATCAGGATATGGGGGCGCCTGGGTGGCTTAGTCGGTTAAGCGTCCGACTTTCACTTAGGTCATGATCTCGGGGTTCGTGGGTTCGAGCCCCGCATCGGGCTCTGTGCTGACTGCCAGCTCAGAGCCTGGAGCCTATTTCAGAGTCTGTGTCTCCCTCTCTCTCTGACCCTCCCCTGCTCACGCTGTCTCTCTCTCTCTCTCCTAGAAATAAATAAAAATATTTTTTAAAAAAACATCAGGATATGATAGCCTGACCCACTTATTTGTTCATTCATTCATTCATTCGCTCACTCACTCATTCATTCATTCAGCCTGACCCGTTCAAGTGTTGAATTGTTCTAATATCCCTGGTTCTGATTCTAGGCTCATTCAGCAACAGTTTAATTAGAATCTTGAATGTTGCAGCGCCTGGGTGGCTTAGTCGGTTAAGCGTGCGACTTTCACTTGGGTCATGATCTCGCCGTTCCTGGGTTCGAGCCCCGCATTGGGCTCTGTGGTGACTGCCAGCTCAGAGCCTGGAGCCTGTTTCAGTCTGTGACTCCCTCTCTCTCTGACCCTCCCCTGCTCACGCTGTCTCTCTCTCTCTCTCTCCCTCCTAGAAATAAATAAAAAATATTAAAAAAAAGAAAAAAGAACTACTTAAAAAAAAAAAGAATCCTGAATGTCTACTTTAAAGAGAGCAGAATGGGCTGATGGATGTGACCTGTTGCTGTGATATTCATTGTTCATTGCTACTTAATTAAATGGCTTTTCTGGCTCAGTGTAATTTGGGTAGAATGAATTGTTAAAATATTAATTTTATTTTGTTCTCCCCATATTTGTCCCCACATTTCAAAAGATAGTGAGGCTTTGCAATTCTTTTCCATGAGTATTTTGGCAGGACCAAAAATAAAAGCAGCTTCCAGTTAGTGGTTTTCACCACCTTCTGAAAAAGCTAAGCTCATTGAACAAGAGGATATTGGGTGTCCTGGAGGACAGAGAGAGAAGGGATAGAAGAGAAGTAAGAGGCTGCTCCAGGAGTTTCCCCCAGGCAGGGGAGGGGGAAATTTCAGAGCCCGAGAAGGTGCAAGACTTCAGGGGGTCAAGGCTGCATGGAATACTCAGGGAGGTTGGATTCTAGTCACTGAAGACTACTGAGTCCCAAGCATCACAAAAGCTGCACTCACCGTTTTTGGGAGAACCCTTCAGACAATAGTAATCACACCAAGGATTCCTGTACAAATAACTGCTTACGTTGAATTTCTTCCAACTTATAGGATGGGGATATGGAGTTCAAAGTAAACCGATTTAAAGAACAGAGAGAAATTTGAAGGGTGACTGATTGACTCAGTTGGTTAAGCATCTGACTTCAGCTCGGGTCATGATCTCATGGTTCATGAGTTCAAGCCCCATATCAGGCTCACTGCTGACAGCACAGAGCCCACTTTTGGATCCTCTGTCTCTCCGCCCCCCACCCCCCACCTCTCTCTCACTGGTGTGTGCTCTTTCTGTCTCTCTCAAAAACAAATAAACATTAAAAAAAAAAAATAACAGGGCATCTCGGTGGCTCATTCGGTTGAGCATCCCACTCTTGATTTCAGCTCAGGTCATGATCTCGTGCTTTGTGTTTGAGCCCCACATTGGGCTCTGTGCTGACAGTTCAGAACCTGCTTGGGATTCTTTCTCCCTCCCTCTCTCTCTCTCTCTCTCTGTGCCCCTTTCTGCTCTCTCTCTCTCAAAATAAATAAATAAACTTTAAAAAAAAACAGTGAAATTTGGCTTTTCCAGAATATCTGAGTGTGGCTGAGATTGTCATTCATAGCACATCAGTCTTGTGAGCTCAGTTAACAGGAAATACATGCTCAGTTTGCAAGAAAATCGCGTTTTTCAGCTGAAAAGCTGAGGGCCAGACATTGGCCTATAGTAATAAGTGCCATTTTGTAAGAACTCCCAGAATGCTATTTGCCTTCACTTCACTTCCTGAAGTAGCACCCTGCCTGCACACACACACCTCTTTGTCTTCACCATACTTTGAAAGAAACACTATTCTTAGATGAATTTTTATAATTTCTACCAACTCTTCAAATATTGTTTTCTAATTTTTGTAAATGTTTATTTTTGAGAGAGAGACAGAGCATGAGCAGGGGAGGGGCAGAGAGAGAGGGAGACAGAGAATCTGAAGTAGGATCCAGGCTCTGAGCTGTCAGCACAGAGCCCAACACAGGGCTTGAATTCACGAACCTTGAGATCATGACCTGAGCCAAAGTTGGATGCCCAACCGACTGAGCCACCCAGGCAACCCAACCCTTCAAATATTTAAATTATTATTTTATACAATTTATAAACAGCTTGCTAAATAAAGATAACTTTAATCTTCAAATTAATAAGATTTACTTAACATTTTTCATAGCATCTATTCAGATTCCTATTTTACATAGTTGTGTGTGTGTGTGTGTGTGTGTGTGTGTGTGTATAAATGCAACAGAGTATTAATTGTTGGCTCGTGTGACAAGTGTATGTTCAGTTTTTTAAAGAAATGGCCAAACTCTTTTGCAGAGTAATTATCCTGTTTTGTGTTATAACCAACAATATGTGATAGAGCCAATTTCTCCACCAGCATTTAGTTTTGTCACTACATTTTATTTTAGCCATCCTAATAGCTGTATAGTGAAATGTCATTATGGTTTTAATTTGCATTTCCCTAATGGCTAATGATGTTGAATATATTTTTACTTGCCACTGTATGTCATCTTTTCAGAAATGTCTTTCCATTTCTTTTGCCCATTTTTTAATTGATTTGTTTTCGTACTGTTGATTTTTTAGAGTTCTTTATGGCCCTTCACAGATGTTTGGTTGTGATACTTTCTGCAATACTTTTTGTGTTGCAAATACTTTCTCCCAGTCTGGGTCTTGTCTTTTCACCCTTAACAGGGTTTTTTAAATAGGTTTCCTCTTAATTTTTAAAAATGTTTTATTTATTTTTGAGAGAGACTGGGAGAGAGAGAGAGAAAGAGAGAGAGAGAAAGAGCAGCAGAGGGGTGGAGAGAAGGAGGGACAGAGGATCTGAAGCAGGCTTTGCACTGACAGCAGAGAGCCCAATGCAGGTCTCAAATTCACGGATGATGACATCATGACCTGAGCCGAAGTTGGACGGTCAACCAACTGAGCCACTCAGACATCCCAACAGGTTTGCTCTTACTAGAGCAGAGCAAACATTTTTGTTTGATGAAGTCCAGTTTATCAAATTTTCTCTTATGGATTATGCTTTCAGTATCATATCTAAGCCTTAGTTTCCACAGATTTTTCTCCTTTGTGTTTATCTAAGAGTTTTATAATTTGACATATGAAATTTTTTTTTACAAATAGTTTATTGTCAAATTATATGAAATTTTTTTAACATTTATTTATTTTTGAGAGACAGAGAGACAGAGTGCAAGTGGGGGAGGGGCAGAGAGAGAGGGAGACACAGAATCCAAAGCAGGCTCCAGGCTCTGAGCTGTCAACACAGAGCCCAACGCAGGGCTTGAACTCACAGACAGAAGTTGGAGGCTTAACTGATGGAGCCACCCAGGTGCCCCGACATATTACATTTAAATCTATGCTCCGTTTTCAGTTAGTTTTTATGTAAGGTGTGAAGTTTACATTAAGGTTCATTTCTTTAGCTATGGACATACAAGTCCTCTAGCACTATTTGTTGAAAAGACTATCTTTTCTCCATTGAACGTTTGGTACTTTTGTCAAAAATCATTTGGCTATATTTGTGTGGATTTGTGTCCCTATACTATTCCATTAATCAATGTATCTATCCCTTCACCAGTATCTCACTGTTTTTTTTTTAATGTAGTCTTCAGTATGAGATCCGTTTTTATTTTTTTATATTTTTAACTTATTTATTCATTTTGAGAGAGAGAGAGAGAGAGAGAGAAAGAGCAAGTGGAAGAAGGGCAGAGAGAGAGGGAGAGCGAGAAAATTCCATGCAAGCTCTGCATTGTCAGCACAGAGCCTGATGTAAGCCTGGAACCCAGAAACCGTGAGATCATGACCTGAGCCAAAATCAAGAGTTGGACACTCAACTGACTGAACCACCCAGGTGCTCTGAGATCCGTTTTTTAAAAACATTTCTCTGAAAAATAGCTATCTTTTTGTTTGAGTGCTTATATATGCCAGGCATTGCTGTAAGAGCTTCATAAGCATTAACTTAATCTTCACAAAATCCTATGAAATGATAATATTTAGGCCCATCTTATAGATGAGAAAACTGAGTGCAGAGAAGTAGCTTTTTAAGAGACAGACTTGGAACTCAGGCCTACATGCTAGCCACCATGTTTCTGTGCCTCTCTGAGGTGAGCAGATTTCTATCTCCTCACAGAAATGCTTTTACTGGACTCTGCTCTGGCATTTTGCCATCAACCTACATTGAGAGCCACCATAAGACACAGCTCAATGAAACTTATTATTGCATTTATTGGGGGCAAGTTGATGAGGATGTGGTTCACTAGATCACTTGATGCCCTCTTTAGGGAGAAAGATGGAGAAAATGGCTCTCAGATCTCAGTACCAGGAATAGATAGATAGCTTTCTCCTGAATAAGTGGTTTGTTTTTATCTCTTGGACATGGTAAAATTGTATAAATGATTATATTTTCCACTTTTTGCTGCTTGCTGTAAAGCTCAGAGTCAAATTTTCAACCTATCTTTAGCAATGATGTGTACTAGATCTACTATTACTTCTGACTTCATCTTATGCTTTCTACTCTTTCTCCTCTCCCTTATTTCCTCCCTCCCTCACTTTTCTTTTTTAGTCTTTTTAAAAATCAAAATATGTAATATAAAGTATCAAAAGTATGTAATATAAAAAATAAAATACAAAGCTTTTAACAACAGTAGCATTCAAAGTGGCAGTCTCTTTGCCCACTCCCCCCCACCTGTAATTCCTGCTGTAGAGTGCCAATCATACATCTTTTAGCTATTTTTTGTGGTGCGTAGTCTGTTTTTTTCTCCCCTTGACTTTTCAGTTTAGGTATTATCTGATTTTCTATTACAGAGGGTAGGATTTTGCTTTTTCATACCACTCTCTACAACACACACCCTTTACCTGTAGCCATCCTCCCGTTGTAATTCTATCACACCTTTGGCTAAGCTCATTTTTAGTGTTTACATTATTATGCCTATGGGAATACTGTTCACAGATGAGCTGCTCACTGTTCACTTTGTATCTTATATAATAATTTTGTTTTCCCTTAGGATGATAATTGTCTTCTTTAAACTTCAGTTTCATAGGGCAATCATTAGTGTCTACCCAAGTCCTCTGACAGAATTGTAAATCTCTTCTCCATCAGGTGTGTGTGTGTGTGTATTTTCCTAGACATCTTTTTGGAGTGCCTTGGTGGCTCAGTCGGTTAAGCATCTGACTTCGGCTCAGGTTATGATCCCAGGGTTCATGGGTTCAAGCCCCGTATCAGGCTCTGTGCTGACTGCGAGCTCAGAGCCTGGAGCCTGTTTCAGATTCTTTATTTCCCTCTCTCTCTGACCCTCTCCTGCACATGCTGCCTCTCTCTCTCTCTCTCTCTCAGAAATAATAAAGCATTTTAAAAAAATTCCTAGACATCTTTTCTGGAGCTTTCCATCATCCAACTTAGGTCTGGACCAATTGCTGTCTAGGCCAGCTGTCCAGCTGTCATCCCAAGACTTTTACATCATCTTAGGAATTTCTTCTGCATCTCTCTTTTGTTGGATTCCTTGTTTGCCAGATCTCATATTTTCCTTTTGGTTTACTTCCTTGGTTTGGTAGAGCTCATCCTGCAATAGCTTCCTGAGAAAAAGTTAATAAAAGGTAAAATTTTTTGAGACCTAGCATGTCTAAAAATGCTTTTGTTTTAGCAGCACACTTGAATGGTAGTCTGGGTATAGGACTATTGGTTGAAAATTATTTTCCCTTGGAATTTTAATGGCATCACTTCTTTATAACCTAGCTTTTCACCTTGATATTGAGAAGTTTGATGCTAACACCTCCTCCTCTGGAGAGTTTTGAGATCTTCCCTTCCTTCCTAATGTTCTGAAATTTCACATTCATGCACCTTAGAACAGCATCTTTTATCATGTACTGTGTGGAATGAACTCAACACAATGGACCCTTTTCAATCTGAAAACACATTTCCTTCAGTTTTGAGAAATTACCATGTATATAGTTTTTTTAATGTATGTTCTTATTTTCATCATTCTCTTCCCTCCATTTTCTCTGCTCACTCTTTCTAGAACTCTTGATTCAATTGTTGGATCACTTAAGCTGATCTAATTTTCTTCCTATCTTTCCTTTTTTTTCTTTTCTGCAAGATTTTCTTAATTTTGTCTACTAACTCTTCTAGTGAATTTTTAAATTTCTGTTATTATATTGTTATTTTTAAAGTTCTATCTGATTCTCTGACTGTCCCCTCCCCCATTCCTATTTTTGTTTTGCCTTTTTTTTTTTTTAATGTTTTATTTATTTCTGAGAGAGACAGCGTGAGCGGGGGTCAGAGAGAGAGGGAGACACAGAATCCGAAACAGGCTCCAGGCTCTGAGCTAGCTGTCAGCACAGAGCCCAATGTGGGGCTCAAACCCACAAACCATGAGATCATGACCTGAGCCGAAGTCAGACCCTTAACTGACTAAGCCACCCAGGAGCCTCTTGCTTTGTTTTTAAGTGGTATCTTGTCCTTGCTCTGTGGATGCAGTATCTTCTCTTACCTCTCTAAGGACATTAATTTTTTTTTAATGTTTTTTATTTCTTTCCAGGAGAGAGAGAGAGAGACAGCGTGAGCAGGGGAGGGTCAGAGAGAGAGGGAGTGACAGACTCTGAAACAGGCTCTAGGCTCTGATCTGGCAGTCAGCACAGAGCCCGATGCGGGGCTTGAACGCACGAACCGCGAGATCATGACCTAAGCGAAAGTCGGACGCTTAACCGACTAAGCCACCCAGGCGCCCCTCTAAGGACATTAATTTTGATGTTTGAAGTTTTCTTTTACTTCCTCCATGTCATCTCTATCTGAACTCTTTTTGTTTGTATTTCACATTAGCGACTTCTCATAATTGGCTGTCTATTCATATTAAAGAGTGAGACACTTAAATACCCTCCCCCCTTCATGAATGGGCACAGCATGTTGACTGTTGGGATTCACAGTAATTTCACAGATCTTTTTAGGGAGGAGGGACCTCCAAATGTCATTTTCTCTTAAACTGGTCAGTCAGTCCATCAATCAGTCAGAGAAATTCTTTTGCATAGGAGTTTATAAGCTGGCTTCTAGCCTTCTGGGAGCTTATCAGGTGAAAGGAACTGGAGAGTGGGGGTGAGGGGGAGTTCATCATTCCTTATAAAGACTTTCATTTACTCCTATCTTCCACTGTGTCTAGTGCACCAAGCCTAGAGCCTTTGACTCAGCCTCTCAAAGGAAGAAACTGCCTCACCTCTTTTAGGGTGGTGAAAGGGTAGTCACTTGGTTGTGCTACTGCAAAGAAGATCTAGGCATTTAACTGGTCATTATAAAGACGTTGAAATAATCTTTTCTTTCTATGCCACATTCCCATCTTCAGAGGCACCTGGTGCCTCCAATTTCAAAAGATTCCAGGGTTCTTTGGTTCAATTTATCTTACTTCTTTCAACTTTCCTTGATTTGTCCCTGTGTGAGGGAGCCTGAGGCCTGATTCAGGAGTAACAATATGTTTGAAGTCAAAGTCAGAGAAATGGTACCTATAGTCAGATACAAAAGATGAGCAAGAAACAAGCAGAGTTCTGAAACTGGAAGACTAATCATATTAAAAGTCACTGTCTTTGTCTACCTTCTCTACATATTTCTCCATTTGAAAAGACTGTACTTTGAGATAATGTGTTGAAGACAGCAGTAGTTCCCTCTGCTGACCCCCAACAGCCCTGAGGGAGAGGCAAGGCTGTATACAGGAGAATGAATCCCAAGGTCAGAAACCTGAAGTTGTAGAAAGATTGAGAAGTGTGTCCAGGCTTGAGGACTAAGGTCAACAACAACGTGAGGATGGAGAAGGTCCAATTTTCTGCGGCTCTTGATGTCGAAGTGCCCAGGAGGGCCTGATGTCTTAAAGGAGCTCCTGGGGAGGGGCCTGGGTTGTGGTTTCCAGCCTCCCTGTCCAGTTCGCCTTTGAAGACTGGCTGCTTGGTAGAAATCTACTGGTTAGGGACATTTCACTTTATTACACTAAATATAGTGGGCCTTTACAAAACTTGGAGGCCTTCCTACACAAAGAGAATGCTGTTAATATGTTCTCCATCCAAGGGCATGAGCTCTGGGTTGTTGTTGCAGTGGGATGTGCTGCAAGACTCAGCCAGAGCAGCAATCTGCTGCCAACTTTGGACCCTGGGGAATTTGCAAGAAGGAATGATTGTGTCCTTAATATCACATTTAATAACCTTAAATAAGGGTAGGTAGAGCCCAGTTTCACTTATGAGATGACTCAGTTGGTATACAAGACATTTAGTAAAGAAAGAAAGGAAATAGGAAGGAAGGAAAGAGCTTAGTTCTCATTTATAGCTTTGTCATTCAGAAATTTTGAAGTGTAATGATATAATAATGGTAAAATTTGAAACTGTAATACAGAGATTTACTATAAAAGAGTGTTGAAATCCCAATGGGCAAGACAGTGACTTAACTCTCTGATCATGAGAGAAAAATCAGTGGGGGCAAACAAAAGAAACAGAAACAAGATGGTGATTGGTAACCAGAGGAATTTAAGTTCCCCTCCTCCTAGTGACACTGAGAGACTCCCACAACTCCCTCAGCCATCTGGAACTTATTTGACTGTGGGTGGAGGGAGACAAGTGACAGCTAGTAGCTCTCTGGAAAGATGGGATAGAAAAGCTCAGTGCCTGGCACAGCTAGAAGAAGATGAAGAAAAGAAATGACTGCGAGACAGAAGCTGACCCGAAAGGCTCCCTGGCTGCTTCTAGTATTCAGTACCTGCAGTGGGGTTCCAGGAAAACAAAGTCTCAAAAAGGAGAAGTAGCGTCCATATTTACTGATGAGGTCAATGAGCTTTCCAGATGTAGATCACCCAAGGATTTTAATATCTATATATAATGATAGCCACAGACAGCCTGTGTGTTAGACAGTATTTTACTGTTTTTAAAAAAAAGCTGATATAACTCTTGTATACTGAGTCCCCCAGAAACTGATTCTGAGATGGAGATTTGCCTGTGGGAAGTTTACTGGGGAGTGCCCATGGCTTCAATACCAGTAGAGGAGTGAAGGAAATAGGACTGGTTAGAAGGAGGAGTTGAATTGCAGTGAAGTCACAACACAGGTCTCTCAGTCAATCCTGTGGGGAATTCTTGTCTTGTCTTGGAGCAAAGCAGGCTGAGCCTTTGTCCCTGGGCTCGTCATTCGATGTGGGCAAGGTGACTCCCTGGCTGAGGACAATATCAAAAGAGAAGCTCATCTGAGGGCCGTCAGCTGCCAATATTGCTAGCAGCTGAGGGTATGATTGCCTCAATCCAGAAAGGAGGACTTGAGTGGCATACCACAGCATTCATTACAGCAAACCCTTTGTGCTGGATCCACTCAATTTGCATAATAAGTTCTGAGAACTCTTCCAGGATCCCTGTTAGTCTCTTTTGCTGGGGAAACTTACAAGACGAAGGTTCCTAGGACAAACTACAGCCACCTGGCCCTTTGGTACTGCTCCTGGTCTGAAGGCTGCAACTGATATTCATCTCCCTCCTCTCCAACCCATTTTCTTTTTCCTCACTCTCAGCTCCATTTGCCATCTACATTGGCAAAGAGTTTCTGAGTCAATTGCCAGGACCTCTAAACCCACAGAGTTTAGACTTGCTGGGACAAGAAGCATAAATACCACAAGTGGGTCACTGTGAGTGATGGTAAGCAGGACCCAGAACCACTCCTACTTCCTTCCCTTTGATTCCAGAACCATGTATTATGCCTACAATAATTGTTGATTTACAGTGTATGGTGCATCTTGGAAGATGTCACTCCATTTTTGCAACGTATCACCTCCAAAGTGGTAGCTCAGCTGTACTTTCAAAAGGCCATTTCATCACTCTGTCAAGCTGACAGCTTCTGTGTAGTGTGGTATAAAATGAGAAGAGGGGATCCCATGGTCATGTGCCACTGTTGCAGCTTCTGTGTTGTGAAATGGGTCCTAGGTCCCATAAAAATATTACACAGTATTCCATGTTGGTGGATCAAACACTCTGCATGCCCTCAGATGAGATGGTGGTATCAGCTGAGGCCTGAGGGCAGGAAAGGCAAATCTATACCTCCAAATATGTATCCATTTCACTCAAAATGAATCACTGCCTCTTCCAGTGTGATCAACTTGTCATCAAGTAGCTGGTTACTCTCCTAGAAGAATGGTGCTGTATTGGAGGCTCAGGCTTGGTATCTCTTGGTGGCAGGTTGGACAGACGGAGAAGTAAACAGTTACGACAAAGGCTCCCATAGGGAGCTCTGAGCTGAGATGACCCGTCAGAGATGTGCTTCCTTGAGGCAAGAGGCTGGCCTCCCCCACCCCATCATTGGCCAGACATTAGACGGTGGCTGCTCCCAAGGCCAGTGGACACAACCTTGGGCAAGGCATCTTTCTTCAGCTGAAGGAGGGCAATTTTTGAAGAGACGCTCATTTGAGAGTTGTCAGCCAACTCTCCCTGACGCTGGGGAAATGAGTGCCTCAGTCCTGAGTGGGAGACCTAGGGAGGTGGTGTACCACAGAATCCACTACAGTGACTAAATAGTAGGAGTTTCCATTCTAAATTTCAGATATTCTGAAGAGCTCTGGAATGGGGATGGGTTGGAGCTAGGATAGAGAACTGTGAGATACATTACCTGCTAAATTTCATAGTTGATTATCTGGGAAAACTCATCGAAAACTGTATATACTATGGTTTTATGTTGGACCGGGCAAAAAATTTCCAAACGGATCAACAAAAAGTACAAAGAAGGCTTTTGTCATAAAATATTTACCATTTGTGAGATTCTGCCTCCTTCCTTTTAAAATATTTATTGTTGTGTAGACATAATGTTTACATAGTCTTAACAAGAAATTGTTTTCATACTATTTTCTGTTTTTTCTTTTCCATTAATACACATCATTCACAGATTTATTATTTTTTATTAGCAATTCAATATTCTACAATATTAACATAGCAATGTTTTCATAGTGACTTATTACCTCTATTTGGGGCATTTAACTTATATCCAGTTTTCCACTAGTAAGTCATACATATTTTAAAAATTGGTTTTAAAGTATTTTTTTTTTCTTTCCCAAAGTGGGATTAACACATATATTGCCATGTTACTATTTGGGAAGGTTTTCTTAATTGGTAGTGCTATCAGCAATGTTCAAATACTTGTTTACCCATTACTATGCTAACATTAGGTCTTTCTCACTTGTATTTTTTATTTTTAAAGTTTATTTATTTCGAGAGAGAGAGAAAGTGAGAGTCATGGAGGGGCAGAGAGAGAGGGAGAGAGAGAACTCAAGCAGGCTCCACACCATTAGCTCAGAGCCTGATGCAGGGCTCAAACTCGCAAACCATGAGACCATGACCCAAGCTGAAATATCAAGAGTCGGCTGCTTAAGCAACTGAGCCACCTAAGTGCCCCTGAAGTTTATTCATTTATTTTGAGAGAGAGAGAGAGAGAGAGAGAGAGAGAGAAGGTGTGGGAGAGGGGCAGAGAGAGAGAGAGAAAGAGAGAGAGAATCCCAAGTGGATTCCATGCTGTCAATGCAGAGCTGGATGTGGCACTCAATCCCACGACTCTGGGATCATGACCTGAGCTGAAACCAAGAGTTAGATGCTTAACTGACTGAGCCACCTAGGTGCCCCTCACTTGTACTTTTGATACAACAAATTGTCACCTCATCATTGTTTTAAATTCAGGTTCCTTCCTTATTACTAAGGCTGGGAATTTTCCTAGGTGTGTATTTACTTTTTAAATTTTTTGTTATTTATATTTTATGGCTATTTATCTTTCCCTAAAAGGGCAATGAGTTTTTATATTTCTATCAGTGTCTTATATATTATAGATAATATACTTTATTTGATGTTTCTTTTCAATGGTTTCTCATTCCTTTGCTCTTTATCTTTAATTCACTTTTTAATTGAATTGTTGGCTTTGTGTTTTATAGCATAAAAACCACACCAACCTTGTCAGTACTGATTTCTTTAAGTGCTTCAATATGCCAACACTTATACCTTATTTTTTTTTAGTAAAGGAATATCATTGGATTGTTTTCTGCATCTTATGATACATTTTTGAAATTTTTATCTTCAAATGAAAATAGATTTCAGTTTAATTATTAAACTCCTCCAAATCTATTGTGGCAAATAGAGTGGGGTCATATATTTGTAATCTTTAAATACATTTATATTCATTTAAATAATATCTAGTTTCTCCTTTGTGGCTTGAGAGGGATTCATTTATTTGTTGCTTATTTCAACAAATTTTTCATGTATTATTGTGTAGATTTGAATTTACTTCTCAAATTTCTTATTTGGTCAATCGGTCTACTTTTAAAAAATATTTATTTATTTTTAAAGCTTATTCTTTATTTTGAGAGAGACCAGGAGAGAGCGAGCAGGGTGCGGGAGGCAGAAAGAGGGAGAGACAGACTCCCAAGCAGGCTCCACAATGTCTGCGCAGACACAGGGCTTGAACTCACAAACTGTGAGATCATGACTTAAGCCGAGATTAAGAATCAGATGCTTAACTGACTGAGCCATCCAGGTGCCCCAGTATGTATGTATGTATGTATGTATGTATGTATGTATGTATGTATTTATTTATTTATTTATTTATTTATTTATTTATTTATTTTGAGAAAGAAGAGGAGAAAGGGATAGAGAGAGAGGGAGAGAATCCCAAGCAGATTCCACACAGGTGCCCCTCAATCTGTCTACATTTTTCAAAAACCCAGTATTATAAGACTCTTCTCTCTTATTTCCCTCTAAGAAGGAAAGTAATTTTGGCTCTAAAATATACACATAAGGGGGCACTTGGGTGGCTCAGTCAGCTAAGCATCTGACTTTCATTCAAGTCATGATCTCACGGTTCGTAGGTTCAAGCCCCACATCCGACTCTCGGCTGTCACCATGGAGCCCACTTTGGATCGTCTCTCCCCCTTTCTCTTTGCCCCTCCCCCACTCACACTCTCTCTCTCAAAAATAAATAAACATTAAAAAAATAATAAAATATGCACATATGACCATAGACATATGCATATGAATATGAAGACATATAATAATAATCTGAAAGGTTGGCCTTGGAGGGTTGGATTATAGATGAACTATATACTTTTCTTGTCATTATCTATAAATTCTAATATATATTACATTAAAATTAACACATATCACTTCATTTCTTAAAAAAAGGAGAAACTCTTCAAACAAAATGAAGAAAACAAGAAATATTAGTTATGAAGTAAAAGGCAATTATTAGGAAAATAAAAAAGGGTGGGTTAGAGAATATGTCACATTGGGGGCAAACTCAGACAAATGGTAATTCCTCTCAAGTCCCTTTATGTGACTATGCATGACACTGCCCAGCTCTCTGTACACACATCTCTGCATAGCCGCCCCTGACATTTATGAAATGTCTGCCATCTCCTGTCCCAGCCGTCTCAGTTCTATTTCTGGAATCTACTACTTGTGACTGCAACTAAACTTGCCTTTGGTGTTTGGCCCAGTTGGTTACCACAGTGATTACCAGTCAGTCACTGATTCTTTTCTAGATTTCTGATATCAGATTTTGCACTTTCCGTTTTTGGGCAACAGCTCAAATCTCTTTGTCATCTCTCCAAAATCATCAACCCTCCTTGTCTGCATACTGCCACCAACCCCCAGTGCTACCAGCTTCTGGACTGTCCTTTTCTCAGGTACAACGGAACATTTAGGCTGCAGACCATCTGCCCAAGATAGCCATGTCCTGGATGTGGGTTTTTTTGGATCAGAAATGGATACCTGCCAGGGCACCTGGGTGGCTTAGTCGGTTGAGCGTCCGACTTCAGCTCAGGTCATGATCTCACAGTTTGTAGGTTCGAGCCCCGCATCGGACTTTGTGTTGACAGCTAGCTCAGAGCCTGGAGCCTGCTTCGGATTCTGTGTCTCCCTCTCTCTCTGACCCTCCCCTGCTCAGGCTGTCTCTCTCTCTCTCTCTCAAAAATAAATAAAATATTTTTTAAAAAAAGAAATGGATACCTGCCCACAAGAGAAATGGGTTGTGATTTGGGAGCTCTGGCTCAAAACAGCTAAACCAAGCTCAGCACTAGAGCTGGCCATGTAGCAATCAGAGTCCAGTCAGGAGAACAGAAATCACTGTAGACATGTTAAACAGAAAGGATTTAATTGAGGGAATTTGTTATACAGCAGTTGGAAAGCTGAAAAATCAACAAAAGGGGAAGCTAGGAAAACCAGAAACCTATATTTCAGGAAATAGCTACTGCCTCCCACAGTAGGAGAACAAAAGGGAAGAAAGAGGTGGCATGAACATCCTCCGGGGCTGCTGCTGCTGCTGCTGCAGGAGCTGGAACTTTGTGAACAGTGATATCACCCAACCAGTGCCCAGAGCTGAGGGATCAGGGAGACATCAGGAAGGGTCCTTGAGATGTAGAAACAGTTGCCTTGGTCCATGGTTTCAGTGCACTGACGTCCTACTATTCTGCTTCCATCCTCAGTGAGGTGAAATTACTGGATAGAGCCTTAAAATAAGCTTTATTTCACTTGAGCTACCTTGTCTCACAGACAAAGCTTCCCAGGACGCCCATGGTGGTCATCAGCCTCGGCCTCTTCCCCCATGTTCTCCTTCACCATGCTGACTCAGAACAGACCCAAAACTGGGAGTTTTGATCATGGCTGCTCTGTGACATCACAGCGTTTTTAAATGCAGGAAAGGGCAGTTCTGCAACAGGTGCCTTTTCCTTCTCAGAACAGTAAACTTTTCATATGCTTCTTTTCAGGTGCATTGTACCACTGTGTTGTATTTTATATTTATAAAACTCTTAATGCTCCCTTAATTAGCGTTGCATAAAATCTGTCAACAGGAAGTGTTACCTTCACATTTGTTTAGTCTTTCCAGTCATGAGCAAGGTTAACTCCCCATCTTGTCTGATTTCCTTTTTCGGTATCATTAAGGTTTTGGGGTTTTCTTTATATTTTATGTTAGGTAGACGTTAAAAGGTTAAGTGGGGATTCGGGGTCTTGGTTGTGAATGGATTGCTTTTTACAATTTCGTTCCTGGCTATTGATTTTAACAACTACATATTTTAAAATCTGTTTTATGTTCCCTACTGACCACCTGAGGAAAGAAGGAATTGTCCAGTGTGAGAAGGGGTGCAGAATAGAGCTGGATTTGTGTCACCTTCACATGTTTGTGTCTCCTGTGGACAATGTTTGAGTAATGCATAACCTCTGTGAACGTTGGGGAGTGTCCTGTCCCCCTTTTCCTCTGAGAATGAGCCAAGTTAATTGACCTGTGCTAGGACCAAATCAATGTCCTTAAACCCTCAGTGGTCACAGGCAGTACAGATGTTTGCTTTCAACAGCTCTCATCTCTAATAATTAGAGCTACCTCTGTCACTTTGGGAAATATTGATTTCTATGATATAAAAGACGGAAATGACTAATTATTTGGAGATTGATTTCAGGTTTTCAGGCAATGGATTAAGGGTTGGTCTAAACAATGTCTTAAAAATATGGTGTGCTTTGAAATTGCACGTGTAATATGTGTTCACTATACAAAAATAAGAAAATGCCTATAAGGTAAAAAAAAAAAAAAAAAGAAAGAAAAAAGAAGGAATGGTCATAATCCTAAGAGATGACTAATGTTATTTTGGTGTCTTTTCTTCCCAATGGTTCCCTATGTCTGATGTACATGATTACACAAATAAATATGCATACCCGTGGGATTTTCAGTCTCCATAATCACACAAACCATTTCCTACAATCAGTCCTCTCTTACATTCCTATATCTATCTATCTATCTATCTATCTATCTATCTATCTATCTATCAATATCAATATCCACATCGGCATCTACAATCCTATTAGTTCAGTTTCTCTGGAGAGCCCTAACTAATACACTCCACTGGTTTCTCCACTGATAATGTCTTGCAAAACTATAGTACAGTATCACAACCAGGATATTGATATTGATACAGAGCATTCCATCACAAGAATCCCCATGCTTCCCTTTTATTTATTTAAAAAAAAATTTTTTTAATGTTTATTTATTTTTGAGAGAGAAAGAGACACAGCATGGGGAGACAGAGGAGGGTAGAGAGAGAGGCAGACACAGATCTGAAGTAGACTCCAGGCTCTGAGCTGTCAGCACAGAGCCCAACACAGGGCTTGAACCCACTAACCTCAAGATCATGACCTGAGCCAAAGTTGGATGTTTAACCAATTGAGCCAACAAGGCACCCCTCCCATGCTGCCCTTTTATAAGGCAACTCTGTCCCATTCTCTTCACCCCTACTGGGTCTGTTATCCCTGGCAGCTATCAATTTGTTCTTCATTTCTATTATTTTGTAGAATTTCAAGAATGCTCTATAAATAGAATCACACAATATGTACTTTTCTTGGCTTTTTTCACACTTAGCATAATTCTTTTTATTTAACTTTGCAAAATTCACAATTTTTTTCACTGTGTAATTTCACATAGTATGCCATATTTCACATAGTATTACTTCATGTAATTTCACGTAGCATGTTTCAGTAATGTGTTCTTTTTTTTCTTATTGCTGAGTATTCCATGAGATGGATATACCTGATTTTTTAAAATATTTATTAATTTTTGAGACAGAGGGAAACAGAGCATGAGCAGGGGAAGGGCAGAGAGAGACACACACACACAGAGTCTGAAGCAGGCTCTAGGCTCTGAGCTGTCAGTACAAAGCCCGATGCGGGCTCGAACTGACAAACTGTGAGATTGTGACCTGAGCCAAAGTTGGAAGCTTAACTGACTGAGCCAGGTTCCCCTATACCCGATTTGTTTAGCCATTCACCTGCTAAAGAACATTTTGGTTGTTTCCAGCTTTGGGCTATTATAAATAAAGCTGCTATAAACACTCATATAAACACTCGTAAAGATTTTTGTGTGAACTGAAGTCTCCATTTATCTGGGATAAACACCCAGAAGTACAATTGCTGGCTTGTATAGGGTTTGGATGTTTAGTGCCTTTGTTTTAAAATTTTTTTAATGTTTTTTTTTTTTTTTTTTTGAGAGAGAGAGAGAGCATGAGCAGAGGAGGGGCAGAGAGAGAGAAAGACACACACACAGAGAGACAGAGCATGAGCAGGGGGAGGGGCAGAGAGAGAGAAAGACAGAGAGAGAGAGAGAGAGAGAGAGAGAGAGACAGAGCATGAGCAGGGGAGGGGCAGAGAGAGAGAAAGACACAGAATCCAAAGCAGGCTCTAGGCTCTGAGCTGTCAGCACACAGCCTGACATGGGGCTTGAACTCACGAAGCATGAGATCATGACCTGAGCTGAAGTCAGACGTTTAACTGACTGAGCCACCCAGGTGCCCCATGGATGTTTAGTGCTTTTTAAAACTACCAAACTTTTCCAGAGTGGCTGTACCATTTTATGGTCGCACCTGCAGTGTGTGAGCCATCTGGTTTCTCTGCATCCTCATCAGCATTTGATGTTACTTTTTATTTTAGCCATCCTAATAAGTATGAATTTCTGTAATAGTTGTAGTGCTGCTCAAATGATCGATTTCATATTGGGCAAGTTGTCTTGGTTTGTGTTTTTCACAAAATTGGTCCATTTAATCTAAGTTGTCAAATTTATGTGTGCAGAGTATAGCTGTTCATAGTATTGCTTTAAAAAAACATTGATTTCTCTTGCCATTTGCAACACTATGGATGGAGCTAGAGGGTATTAAGCATAATAAGTCAGTCAGAAACCAATAACATATGATTTCACTCATATATAGAATTTAAGAAACAAAACAAATGAGCAAAGGGAAAAAGAAAGAGAAAGGCTAACCAGGAAACAGTTCCTTAACTATAGAAGTAACCTGATGGTTACAGGGGGAAGGCGAGTAAGGGGATGGGTTAAATAGATGATGGGGATACGGAAGTGGACTTGTGATGAGCACCGGGTGTTCTATAGAAGTGGTGAGTCACTATGTTGTACACCTGAAACTAATATTACACTACATGTTAACTAACTGGAACTTAAATAAAAACTTTAAAAAAAATATTTGATTTCTGCTATTATTTCTTTTGCTTTGGATTCATTTTGCTCTTTTTCTGGTTTCTTCAATGGAAGCTTAGATGATTGATCTGAGACTTTTCCTTTTTTCTAATATGTGCATTTAGTGTTATAGATTTCCCTGAGATCTTCTATAATGCATAGGGAAACCTTAGTGTACCTACCATGTATATAGCTCCCTACTGAGGAATTCTATTTATTTCAGCAAATATTTATGGAATGCTGGGGCCAAGCACTATTCTAAATCCTCAGTATACAACAGGGAACAAAACAGGCAAAGATCTCTATCTTTGTAGAACTTACATTCTAGCTGGGAGAGACATGCAATAAATAATAAGCGTAAGTTAGAAATAAGTTAGAAAGCGATAAGTACAGGAACAAAAAGTACTGCAGGAGAAGAGGAAATGGATATGTGGGGAACCATTGCGTTTAATACTATGGTATTACAGTACTGCATTTAATACTACAGGTGTAGTATTGAATAGGTTGGTCAGCAGGCCTTGTGGGGGAGTAAAGATCTAAAGGAGTTGGTCAAGCCAGTATCTGGTGGGGATATGCTTCAGACAGGTGGGGCAGTGAGAGCAAAGGCCCTGTGATGGGAGGATGCATGGATGATCTGAGGAAAAGCAAGGTGGACAGTGGGGCTGGAATGGAATAAGCAAGAGAGAAAGTGGTAAAGATGAAGTCAGAGTATAATGGGGGCCAGGTCTTTGAGTCTTACTCTGAGTGAAATTCACCTTGCAATATGTGAAGCAAAGGAATGACATGACCTGGTTTAGGTGTTCAAAGAATCACTCTGGGTGCTATGTGAGGAATAGAGTATGTAGAGAAGTGGGTGACCTCTTGACAGGTGAGAGGCAGTGTGGCTTGGAGCAGATGGTAGTGGAGGGCGTGGTGAGAAGTGATTACATTCTAAATACATTTTCAGAGCAGAGTTAATAGGAGTTCTTCATAGATTGGATTCGGGGTGTTCAAAAAACATAGACATCAGTTGCAGCAATTCCTTGCTCAACACATCTCCAAAGGCAAGGGAGATAAAAGCAAAAATGAACTATTGGGACCTCATCAAGATAAAAAGCTTCTGCAGTACAAAGGAAACAATCAACAAAACTAAAAGGCAGCCAACAGAATGGGAAAAGATACTTGCAAATGACATATCAGATAAAAAGGTTAGTATCCAAAATCTATTAAGAACTTACCAAACTCCACACCTGAAAAGCAAATAATCCAGTGAAGAAATGGGCAAAAGACATGAATAGACACTTTTCCAAAGAAGACATCCAGATGGGCAATAGACACATGAAAAGATGCTCAACATCACTCCTCATCAGGGAAATACAAATTAAAACCACATTGATATACCATCTCACCTCAGTCACAGTGGCTAAAATTAACAACTCTCAGGAAACAGCAGATGCTGGTGAGAATGTGGAGAAATGGGAACCCTCTTGTGCTGTTGGTGGGAATACAAACTGGTGCAGCTGCTCTGGAAAACAGTGTGGAGTCTTCTCAAAAAATTAAAAATAGAACTACCCTATAACCCAGCAAGGGCCCTACTATGAATTTATTTATATACAGGAGTGCTGATTCCTGGGGCACATGTACCCCAATGTTTATACCAGTGCTTTCAACAGTAGCCAAATTATGGAAAGAACTTAAATGTCCATCAACTGATGAATGGATAAAGAAGATGTTTATATGTACATTTGAATACTACTTGGCAATGAGAAAGAATGAAGCCTTGCCATTTGCAGCAACATGGATGGAACTGGAGGGTATTATGCTAAGCGAAGTTAGTCAGTCAGAGAAAGATATTATATGTTTTCACTCATATGTGGAACTTGAGAAACTTAACAGAGGACCGTGGGGGGAAGGGGAAGGGAAAAAATAGTTACAAACAGAGAGGGAGGGAGGCAAACCATAAGAGATTCTTAAATACAGAGAACAAGCTGAGGGTTAATGGGGGAGGGGGAGGGGAGAAGGGAAAATGGGTGATGGGCATTGAGGAGGGCACTTGTTGGGCTGAGTACTGGGTGTTGTATATAAGTGATAAATCACGAGAATTTACCCCGAAACCAAGAGCACACTGTATACACTGTATGTTAGTCAATTTGACAATAAATTATATTTTAAAAAATAATAAACCATAGACATCTGGATAACCAGCTTGATATCAATCCTTAAGCATAGGTGACCACATTCCATACCATATGCACCCCTCTCACCCCTACAACCCTGCTTGTGGCTTATTGGACGATGGGAGGCACTTACCTAGGAATAGCGGATCAATAGGTTGGACATGAACCTATAGAGTATCTGGCAATTAACTGTGCCAACGATCTTCTCTTTCAGGAATCAGAACTGGAGAAACAAGAAAAGACAATCAGTGAAAGCAGAAGCTAAAAGACACAGAGGGAAGGCAGTATTCAGACTTCATGAGTAAGCAGAAGCAATGAATAAACAAGAGCCCTGAGCAAACAAAATCCACGAGACTGCAAAAAGATATACAAAGTGATGATGGAAGTGATAGACCATAACCAAGAGAGCATCAAATTCTCAGGAGAAAGAGTCAATGGCCAGACCTGGGTCACAGGCCAACACTGTGGCGTGCTACAGCCATGTAAAGTCAGGCTGGAATCAGCTCTGTGAGAGCCAGAACTACCTTTGAGCCAAAATTCTGAGAGTACAAGGAAGCCAGAGAGAGGAGAGGAAAGCTATTTACCAAGAGAAGCAGAAAGTATAGCAGACACTCAGAGAAAAGCAGGGATGGCAGATGATGCAGCCACGAGACATGGCACTGGATCTCACCTTCCTATCTCAGTCCCGTCCTGGGCTGTCCAGGCTGTGCTGATCCCTGCCTGTTAGAGCCTCCAGAGCCTGCCTTTCGTAAAAGTTCGAAATACCTCTTTTCTACTTGCGTTCGTGGGAGTTGTTTTCGGTTAATGCTCAGGGATAAAGAAGGTGCATTTGGCTGGAAATTTCTTGGTCCCTACTTATCCCTCTGGATTGAGCGTGGCAGGCAAGGTACAAAAGGTGTAGATACAAATATTTGGGATGAAGAACTAGCTGGAGGTCTGCCTGGGTGGCTCAGTCGGTTAAGCATTTGACTCTTGATTTCAGCTCAGGACATGATTTCACAGTTTGTGAGTTCAAGTCCCACATCAGGCTCTGTGCTGACAGTGCCGGGCCCGCTTGGGATTTTGTCTTTCTCCCTCTCTCTCTCCCCTACCCTAGTCTGTCTCTCTCTATTTCTCAAATAAATAAATAAATAAAAACTTGGAAAAAAAAAACTAGCTGGAACCATGTAAAGCATTTTATATATCTTCTCTCATTTAATCTGTAGGGTCAGGAAGGTAGCATTATGACTCACAGGGAGACTCACAGAGAGTAAGTACAGTCCGTCTTCATTATTCACTTAATCTGTGTTTGCAAATTTGCCTATTCGCTAAAATTTATTTGTAAGCCTAAATCAATACCCCTCCCTTGTGCTTTCATAGTATTTACAGACGTGTACAGCATGGTAAAAAAAAATTGAGTTGTTCAGCATGCATATTCCCAGCTAACCTAAAAAAGGTAGCATTCTGGGGCGCCTGGGTGGCTTAGTCGGTTAAGCGTCCGACTTTCGCTCAGGTCATGATCTCGCGGTTCGTGTGTTCAAGCCCCGCGTCGGGCTCTGTGCTGACTGCCAGCTCAGAGCCTGGAGCCTGTTTCAGTCTGTGACTCCCTCTCTCTCTGACCCTCCCCTGCTCACGCTGTCTCTCTCTCTCTCCTAGAAATAAATAAAACATTAAAAAAAAAAAGAGGTAGCATTCTGGAACCTTTCTGTTTCAGCTCTCGCACTATAAAAAAGTTTCCCTTTTGCAGTGTATTTAGTGCTACACGTTTCACATTTCGTGCTGTTTGTTGGTGATTTCACTGTTTAAAATGGCCCCAGTTATAATGTTGAGGTGCTGTGTGGCATTCCTAAGCCCAAGGAGGTCATGATGTGTCTTACACAGAAAACTTGTGTCAGATAAGCTTTGTTTAGGCAAGAGTTATAGTGCTGTTGGCTGTGAGGTGAATATTAATGAGTCAATAATATACATTAAATGTTCTGTCTTTAAACGGAAACTTACATAACATAAAGTTATACATTGATTGGTTGATGAAAATGTCATGACTGGGGGCCCGCAGGAATCTAACCCTGTATTTCCCCTGAGAGTAATAATAGTTAGTATTTGCTAACTCAGTGTTTGTAGAGATTTCACAGAGGATAACTACCATGAAAAACAAAAATCTACTGTAACACATGCAGGATCAGACAGAGTGTGGAATAGTGGATGCCCAGCTCCAAAGCCTCCCCTCTCTGATTCTGGACTCTGATTCTGGACACCTTGTGCTCATGCCATTCCACCATGCCATGCTTCAAAAGAGAAAGGATTCTCTGCACAGCTTCTAATGTCACTTCCACTGCACAGTGCCGCCTTCTCTAAAACTTGTTGCCTAGTTCAGAAATGAACAGATTGTAAACAACTGTGGAAAACATAGTGGAATCTCCATTAGGGCTGGGATAGTAACATGTAGCAATTAGTCATCACCCATCCCTTAAATATATGTGGCAGGCATTGCTCAGCTACCACAACCCCTTTTCCTGCTTGAGCCCTGATGGAGTTTTACAGTCCTTCTCAAGTCAGGATTCCAAGCAGCCATGACCAGTGAAGTGGAGTTGGCATCTAACATGAAACCTTTACATTCCCTGCATGATAACCTGCATCCTTAAAAGATTAAGAATGCACTTGGAGGATCTGAGTGGCTAGGCTTAAAGAACTTTAGAGGTAAAACAAATGTGTCTGTCTGTTTCAAAGCCTAGACCTTCTGGTTTCTCTGAGTGTCTGGTTAATTGCCTTCGGAAAGGCTTTCTGGGTTCCTTTACATAAGACTTTGCTCCTGAAAGACTCGTCTTGATGCAAACATCTTCCTTGTTCATCTCTGAATCACCTGTGCCTAGAGCATTGTCCAGCATAGAGCCGGTACTCAGTGATATTTGTTGGAGGAAGGCTTGGGGACCTAGACTGACGTCTATCTTCCCCAGAGAGAAAGAGTTCTGATGCAGGCCAGTGACAGAATGGAATCCTTAAGGGCACAAAGCAGGGCGGGTACAGCAGGGGGTGGAACTTGTCAGGGGAAGCCTCAAGAAATTGTAAATGAAACTGACTTGGAGATACATTCTATTGAATCTCTCTGCCTCTTTTTTTCACTTCTCTTCATGCTTTCTCCTATGTCTTACCTCTTTACTTCTGGTAAGATGGATCTCAGAATCCCCAGCAGGAATGGGGTGTAGGCATACAGGAAAGGGGAGGCATGAGTGGTAGCTAGTTCTAACTCTGAACTAAAGGACCCCAGCCTTCAGCTTCTAGAACTGCTGGGCACCAGTGCTACCCTTTCTCACAAAGGATTCGGGATGCTTCCCGCTGCATCAGCATAGCCTAGTCCCTCTCTTTCTCTACCCTATTTATTTTCCTCTTCTCTCCTCCATTAGTCATGACAAATGGGGAAAGTCATGACAAATCCTCTCATTAGTCATGAGAAGAAATAGGGAACAGGGAAATCAGGGCACGAAGAGATGGGTATATTTGGCTGGGAGCCTAAGAAGGGAATGGCACTTAGTGCACCAATATAGCATGATGGTTAGGATTGGAAGAATGTTAGATTTCTGGACCATGTTTGTTATTTTAGTATTGGAAGTAATGTTCAGTCAAAATCTCTGCCCTGATATTGGGAGAGCTACAGAAAGCTGGAGCTTTCCAATCTGCAGCTAATTCTGGAGATTGAAGAAGCAGTGTGGTACTTACAACACATGGGGTTTGGAGTAAGATTGAGCTGGGTTACCACTTGGCTAGCTCTGGTACTTTGGGCCGAGTTCCTTAATCACTCTGGATATTACTTCTTTTATCTGTAAGATGAAAATAATAATTGTATGTGCCTCATGAGATCATAACGGCTAAAAGAAATGAGGTTTAAAAAGTTTTGTGATGTGTTCTTAGGAAACCTAAGTGGGATCGTTATCATTACCAATATGACCATCTTGTGTTATTTACTTACACATAGTGAGGTATTTCCTTTTTTTCTCAGCTCTGAGGATGGAAGCAAAATAGACTTGAGTTTCTGAGAAGTCATAAGAGGAAGACAGACACTCAGGCAGTCTGTCTGAGAAACAATCCTGATAGTTTAAGTGTCAGGAAGCCCGCAGAATTTCCCAGCAGTGACTATACTGGGGACTCTGGTGACCATTAGTTCTCAGGATCATAGTGTGACTGACTAGGAAAAGCACAAAAGTCTTACTCTGAGCAAGTTTGCCCACACTGCCTGCTACCCTTTCTCTATAGTCTTGTACGGTAAAAGGTGGCCATCACCAATTTAACCAAGAAATGAACCAATTAGCCAAAGAGCTGGCTATTAAGCTACTGTAAGCCCTGACACATTTGGCTTTACCTCTCCAGTTTCTGTGACATTTATTTTGCCACAGCTCAGCTCTCTGATGCATACTCCTCCTTCCTCCCAGGTTTTGCCTATCACCCATTGTATTAGTTTTTATATTGCTATTACAAGTGATCAGAACCTTGGTTGCTTCAACAACACAAATGTATCATCTTACAGTTTTAGAGGGGCACCTGGGTGGCTCAACTGGTTAAGCGTCTGACTCTTGGTTTTGGCTCAGCTCATGATCTCATGGTTTTGTGAGTTCACGCTCCACATTGGGCTCTATGCTGGCAGCGTGGAGCCTGCTCAGGATTCTCTCTCCCTCTCTCTCCCTCTCTCTTTGTCCTTTCCCCACTTGTGCTATCTCTGTCTCTCTCAAAATAAATAAACTTTACTTTTAAAAGTGATTTTACAGTTCTAGAAATCAGAATAGCAAAATAGGCCTCACTGGGCTAAAATCAAGGTATTAGGGGAAGCCTGGGTGGTTTAGTTAGTTAAGCATCCACCTTTGGCTCAGGTCATGATCTCATAGTTCACAAGTTTGAGCCCTGCATCAAGCTCTGTGCTGACAGCTCAGAGTCTGGAGCCTGCCTCAGATTCTGTATCTCTATCTCTCTCTCTCTCTCTCTCTGCCCCTCCCCCACTCATAATCTGTCTCTATTGCTCTCAAAAAAAAATATTTTTTAAATTTTTAATAGAAAAATAAAATAAAATAAAATGTTGGTGGGTAAAATCAAGTGTTGCTTTCTAGAAGCCAATCTGATGTAGGCCAGTGACAGAATGGAATCCTTAAGGGCACACAGCAGGGCAGGCTCTGGATGGCAGGCTCCAGCTTCTGGAGGCTATCTATATTTCTTGACTCATGATCCTCTTCCATTTTCAAAGCCAGCAATGGCAGGGTGAGTCCTCACATTCAGTCACTTCCAATGGCTTATCACATTCCCTTGTGACTTTTCTGCTCCCTTCTTCCATATTTAAGGATTCTTATGGTTACAAAAGGCACACTTGAATAATCCAGGATAATCTCCTTATTTTATTTTTATTTTTATTTTCTTATGTTTGTTTATTTTTGAGGGAGGGCAGAGTTTGCTTTGGGGAGGGGCAGAGAGAGAGGGACACAATCTGAAGCAGGCTCCAGGCTCTAAGCTAGAGCCCGATGTGGGGCTCAAACCCATAAGTGCAAGATCATGACCTGAGCCGAAGTTGGATGCTCAATCAACTGAGCCACCCAGGTGCCCCTAATCTCCTTATTTTAGAGTCAACTGAGGGGTACCTGGTGGCTCAGTTAGTTGGGTGTCACACTTTGGCTGATCTCACTGTTCCTGAGCTCAAGCCCTGTATTGGGCTGTGTGCTGATAGCTCAGAGCCTGGAACCTGTTTTAGATTCTGTGTCTCCCTCTCTCTCTGTCCCTTCCCCGCTCACACTTTGTCTGTCTGTCTGTCTCTCTCTCAAAGATAAATAAACATTAAAAAAAATTTTTAGGGGCGCCTGGGTGGCTTAGTCGGTTAAGCGTCCAACTTTCGCTTAGGTCATGATCTCGCGGTTCGTGGGTTCGAGCCCTGCTTTGGGCTCTGTGCTGACTGCCAGCTCTGAGCCTGGAGCCTGTTTCAATCTGTGACTCCCTCTCTCTCTGACCCTCCCCTGCTCACACTGTCTCTCTCTCTCTCTCCTAGAAATAAATAAAACATTTAAAAAAAAATTTTTTAAGTCAACTTTTAGATTCTGTGTGTTCCTCTCTCTCTCTCTGCCCCTTCCCTGCTCACACTTTGTATGTCTCTCTCTCAAAAATAAATACTAAAATTTTTTTTTAAAGTCAGCTTATTAGCAACCTTAATTTCATTTGCAACCCTTGCTATCCTTACACAATTTCCCTTGCCATGTAAGGTAATGTATTCATAGGCTCTAGAGATAGGATGTGCGTATCTTTGGGGACCCTTGTTCCACCTTCAACAACCATTATCTGTTATGCCCTGTTCTCTGCTTCTAAACCAGAACTTAGAATTTAGTAAACTCCCTCCGATACCAGGCCTGAGCCATCCTCTTGGTGAATGATGTCCTTGAATCCCATGCTGGAGGAGCCGGTCTCTGGCCTCACTGGCTCCCTTCCCTTCACTTGACCTTTATATGGAGTATCAAGTGACGTAAGGTGTTGCACACTGAGCCTGCAAGTACTCTGGTTTCCCTGCCCAAACTGGTGGGTGGGGGAAACTTTTCTTTATTTCTTCAACAATATTCAGATTTTTTATTGTGATAGCTGGCTAATAGATCCCATTTTTCTTTGATGAATAGTTTCAAACATAAGAAGCTTATCTGTCCATTCTATGTCACAGCCTTATCTGATAATACTTTCATTAACTCGATTAATGCCTAAGGACAGTTTATACAAACTACAATAATCATTAGCTGCCAGTTCCTAAAACTACCCACAGGTGCCTGTACTTTTTCAGATATGTACATAAAGGCACCCTCATACCTTCTCAGACACATGCATGAAGGCACACTCATCTACACACACAGTGGTCAGTGTAGTGGGAAAAAGTTCTTAAACGTCTGTTAAGACATGCTAGATGTGTACAGATTCAGGTGTACACTGAAACTAATATAACACTGTATGTTAACTAAGTGGAATTAAACTAAAAACTTAAAAAATATGCTAGATGTCATCTTAACTTAAGGGGAAGAAAACATTTATTGAGAACCTGCATTGGTGTTGGAAACTATATATTCTTAAACCTACTTTAATTCTCATTAAAATTCAGGAAAACAACTTTTATAATCTCCCTTTTGCAAATGGGAAAATTGTGGGGTGCCTGGCCGGCTCAGTCAGTTAAACATGTGACTCTTGATATCAGCTCAGGTCATGATCTCACAGTCATGGTATTGAACCCCATGTCAGGCTGTGCACTGACAGCACAGGACATACTTGGGATTCTCTTTCTCCTCTCTCTGCTCCTCTCTGCTCAAGTATGCATGTACTCTCTCTCTCAAAGTAAATTAATAAACATTAAAAAAAAAACCAATTGGGAAAATTTTGGCCCCAAAATCTCACAGCTAGTAAGATTTCAACATTTCACTCCTGAACTGTTTCTAAAACCTTTTTCTTTCCCCTTCACCTGACCAGCTCTTAAAGCAAGGGATGGGGATGTTGAAACTGAGCAAGCCCTAGAGTTTTATGGAGGTGCCCAGGGACTCCTCACATGGGAGTGAAGGTGATGAGTAAAGTGCAAGCCCATTGGGCTGGGCAATGGGCTCTTCCCACCTTCAATGAGGCCAGCTCTGCTATTATTAGTTCTACATATTGGGATGCAATGTAATATTTCAACAGAAAAAAAATGGGATGCAGCTCTGCTACAATAGCTTCTTGAAGGCCATTAGACTGGAATCTGACCACCATATCCCTGGGACTCTGCAAGTCTGTCCTAATTGTCCCCAGTTAATTAACCAGTTCTTCCAATGCCTTGGTTGTTCTCTGAATGTGATCAGGGGCTTTGCTCTCAAGAATGAAAGAGATCATCCCAGTTAGTGAGTGATGCAAGAATTATTAAGGTAGAGAAGAAACAAGATTCTCCAGGCACTTTGCTGTGCCACAGACAGAATGTAAGCTAAGGGCAGAGGGGAAGTCAGATTCATTGTTAGAGAGAGTGCTGATCAGGCCCTGGACAGTGGAAGATTCTACAGAAAAAGAACCCCTGACAGTGATGGTGAATGGGGTATGAGGAGGTACACTGATATTTTGAAAATTATCTCTTTTAGGGACTGTATGCAGTTAGGATATTGATATGCTCCCTTCTGAGAGTCTGCCTTGCCATGCCACTGATTGGCTTATAGTGAATCAATATAAGACTCTCAAAGCAAGTACAGTCCCATTAGAGTATCACTTATTTAAATCTGTAAAGGAGATAACAACTTTGAAAAATTTAAGTCAGCACCTCATAGCCTATAATGTCTAGGTGAGTCACTATCTTAAAGAAGACAAAAGATCATATGTGGAATTTAAGAAACAAAACAAATGAGCAAAGGGGGAAAAAGAGAGAGAGAGACAAATCAGACTGATGGCCACCCATAGGTAGGGGATGGGTGAATTAGGTGATGGGGATTGAGGAGTATGCTTGTCGTGACCAGCACCGGGTGGTGTATTGAAGTGGTGAATCAGTATACAGTACACCTGAAATGATATTACACCATATGTTAACTAACTGGAATTTACATAAAAACTTTTTTAAAAAATAAAGCAAAAGATTTAAAAATAAAGCAAACTGTGTCTGAATCACAGTTTTTGCCAAAGCTCATGTGCTTTCCTTCTCAGTGTTTACTCTCAGACCATAAGTGTGATAGTCTCTAAACTTCTCTGATTGGCAAGAGCCTTTAAAGCAAAGCCCCTGACAGTGTCTGGTCATGAGACTACAGTCTTCAACTCGTCCCTCCATCATCTCTTTCAAATCTAAAATTCACAAGCCACAAGGGTCATGGTGAGACTCAACTGAATATCATCCTGTGAGTTCTGGGATGCCATAGCAACCACCAGGAGTCTGATTTGCATGATGACTCTTAGACCTTCTAAGAGAAATGGTATAGAGGACCATGGGAACTAATGACTAGGACCCTAGAGAGATGGTTGACACCCTTAAACAGAGAGGGCATGATGAAGTAGACCATAATCTTGGAGGAGGGCAGATTCCTGATGCTGGAACATCAGAGAACTATCTTATTTATTTATTTATTTATTTATTTATTTAAGACTTTTAAAGTAATCTCTACACCTAATGTAGGGCTCAAATTTACAGCCTCAAGATCAAGAGTCCCATGTTCCACTGACTGAGCCAGCCAAGGGCCCCAGAGGACTATTTTTAGGTGAGAGTGGGGTGGACCTGGGCAGTGGAAGGGCATGTCTTGCTATGGGTACAAATCAGATAGGTGAGGGAGGCTGAAATAGGTGGTGTCACCAAGTGAGTCCTATACCAAATCAAACCTTAGTGCATGAGAAGAGCTTCATGGTTATCTGAGTCCAAATGTACTTGTTTAGATATCAGATGACCTAAGACTTGTTGGAAATGCTTTTGCTCTTGAGAGGAGCAATTTTACTCACTTTAGGGTTAGAGAGGGCTGTGGTATGATTAAATAGAGCTAACACTGGTATGGTGATCAAGGTTGGGGGACAGAGGAGGTAAATTGGCAACATCAGCAGAACTAATGGAAAGAGAGAAAATGCACCCTCTTCCTCTTGACTGCACACACCTCCATCAAGGGGACAATCACAACCAGTGGTGGATAAGGGGCAGCTGGCTGGTTTATTTGAAGACCTAATTAGAGGCACAACCTAGGGCTCATCTGTCAACAGGTTCCTTAGGAATTTGAGGGAATATTGTAAGGTATGTTTCATATACCTGACATAAATAGACAAATTACTGTATGATTCCACTTACATGAGGTACATAGGATAATCAAATTCATAGAAACAGAAAGTAGAGCAGTGGTTACCAGGTCCTAGACAGAGGGGGAAATGGGGAGTTTTTAGGTGGATCCTGAGCTTTAGTTTGGGATGATGAAAACTTTCTGGAGATGGATACTGGTGATGTTGCACTCTAACGTGATGTGAATGTACTTAATACTGCTGAAATGCACACTTAAAAATGGTTAAAACAGTAAATTGTATGGATATTGAACACACATACAAACAGCCGTTTTAATGTGCAGGGCATACATTTTTCCCCCCAACCTCTACCTCCCGCAGAAGAGAGGGGCCTCCGGGTAACCAACACTGTGGCCAGAAATCCTGTACCTTTCACTCATTCCTGCCTTGACCCTGTCTTCTGCTCTGTTTCTTCATGTACTTGCTTCTGACAGTGGGCTTCTCCCATTTTTGACCTTGTTCCTTGGACTTTATGCAGATTTGGTTCCTAAGGCTCAACTGCTGACATATATTCTTGGAATCCATTTGTTTTATTTCTCTGTCTCAATTATATCCCAGAGGCTCTGGGGAATTATGGATCCCTGCTCCCCAAAGCTGTCCCTACCTCCTGGGCCTCACTTTTGCCTGTGGCCCTGCCTGGCTTAATTTGGCCTCTCTCAATGGCAAATCAGATACCTAATCACCCAGGCCCACACTGCTGCCTCTCTTCGCTAACCCCCCCCAGACTCTACGACCTACAGTACTTATCATCTACATGGTTTCCTGTGACAGCCCTTGAGGGAGTGATAAGAGCTGAGGCCAGAGCTAACCAGGCTACTCTGACCAGCTCTGGAGACCAGATAGACTAGCAGAGAGGTCCATGAGTGCACAGTGGCTTATGTGGCCGGCCTAAGAGTCAGGTGATTCTTATAGCAGGACCCACAGCCCATTTCATGTTTTGCTTTCTTTCCTGCTGTTACACAGATGAAGGCTGAGGCTTTCCTGACCAGTGCAAGCTAAATGAGATTGCCTCAACTACCTGGTTCCGTAACATGGAGTAACACAAAGCTCTCTCCAGCTTTCTGGGATTTTTTAGAGGTTTCCACTTTCCTAATCCGCTCTGCCTCCAGCCTTCTGCATATGGTTTGCTAGATCTATCTTGCCCCCTTTCAACCCAAGTTTTACCAAGATTCAAGCGGTTATCCAAATATTTCCTCTCAAGCAGTTAATTCTCCCCTAATAGGAACACTAGTACTAACCTTTAACATAACACAATTTTCTCTACCCTTACATTCTTTTAGTTTTAAATGTTCTTATATCAACCAAGCCAGATGTGATCAAAACAAAACTATCAACGCATCCATGCCACTCAGAATAAATTAAAAAGCTGAAACCCTCCCAAATCAGACTTTATATGATAGTCCTTCCTATATTTATGCCCAAATGGATACCCTTTTCCTCCAATCTCCTTAGATGATGCCCCAATTCCTAAACCTGTTTGGATAGTTGTCACCCAGAGACCTCTGACCAAGCCCCAGAGATTCCAATTGAGTAGATAAAAGTGGGGCCTGAGGTTCTATATCTTAATTGAGGGGAAAATTCCTCAGTTATTATTTAGGATCACTGATAGCACTGGCCTCATTTCAAGGGCTCAATAGCCACATGAGGCTTGTGCCTACCATATGGGTCAGTACAGATATAGGACATTTCCATCTCTGCCTAAGGTTCTAGTTGATAGTACTGATCTATACCATTTATTGTCCATGGCACTTACTGTGATGTTTAGCAAATGTAGCTTTACCCCAATCCTTCCTCCAACTTCCAGACTCTTACCACGCCATCAGGACCATCACTCCCTTAACAGAGAACTCTCTGGACACTCAGAACCTTCTGACTGTTCCCTCTAACTCTTGGGTTTATTTTATTTCCTCCACTCTGAGCCAAGATATGGTGGTGAGGTCCTCTTTGCTCCCAGCACATGCTTCTACATTCTTGTTAAAAACCCACACACTGGCAGCCAATGGTATTTGGTTATTATTACTCTTCTCCTTATTACTGCTTTACTATCAGCCTCCTGGTCATCTCATTCACTGAAGACTTTAATGCCGAGCTCACAGTGTTCCTGTCTACCTCTAACCTTGCTATCACCTTGAATAATGCCAACATCCAGCTAACAGCTGGCCCCTCAGTTCCTTGAGCTTCTCATCTAAAAAAAAAGAAATGGTAAGAATAATGGAGCACCTGACTGGCTCAGTTGGAAGAGCATGCAACTCTTGATCTCGGGGTTGTTAGTTTGAGCCTCATTCTGGGTGTAGAGATGAGACCTTTTATGATAGCCCTTCCTATATTTATGTCTTCCTATGTAAAATAAATAAATACATAAACTAAAAATAAATGGTAAGAATAAGAGCTAACACTTGCTAACACTTAGACCAGTCACTAGTCTAAGAAATCAGCATGTTGTATATTAATTCATCTGATTCCATGACAGCCCTGTAAGATAGGTCACTCTTGTTACTCTCTCCATTTTACAAAAGAGGAAGCAATTAAGTAATCTGCTCATGGTCATGTCACCATTAAGTAGTGAAGGCAGGACTAAACTCAGGTACTCTGGTCCCAGAGAGCATGTGCTTCTCTGCTTCTCCACATTTCCTCCTTCTGATGATTTTTCTTCCATTTCAGCCTCCACTAGCCACTTCCACTGTAATACTGTGAACTCTTTCATCACGTCTACCTGTATCACCTCCAAGTGACAAATTCAGGTATCCCAGCTTCTGACCAACTTTCTCTCCCCCCAGCAGGTCAATAAATCCAATAAAAATAACAATAATAGCAAACAGCTATCTAGTCTAGTGCTTTTCACACGTTAACTCATTCATTCGTCACAATTCTGTGATGAAGGGAGGTATTATTACCACTCTTATACAGATGAGGAAATGAAAGCACAGAGAGATTAAGCAAATGTGCAGTGTCACACAGCTTACAGACGTCAAAGCCAGAACTAGAATCCGGTCAGGCTCCAGAGTCCCCATTCTTATCTACTGTGTTAAGGATGATAAGCCTAGAGTTGAGGGGAAAAGCATTATCATCAGGGGATTTTTTTTTTTCAGAGTACCCATGCCTATCCTCCAGTTCCAAATGTTTGCTTGTTTATTTATTTTGAAAGAGACTCTCAGATGATTTAGACATTGGCCTCATATTGAGAACCACAAATTAAATCATTTCAACCACCTCCCAACCTGACATTCTGGTGGAATCCAACCTACTGCTGTCCTGTTGGCCTCAATCAGGACAGCTTTGCACAAACAGGTCAGGGCTATGCCTGAGGGGCTGCAGCGAGCAGGGATGGGTGGATTTCTTGATACCTATATAATAGTTGAATTTTTTTCTCATGTCCATCTGATTCAATCCAATAGCCAGGAAGAGAAACAACTGTGTAGCTGAGGATTCTGAGGGCAGCAATTTGCTCCTCAGCAATGTGACGGCTTCTAAGACAAGAAGAAAGCAGAATGAGAGTTGAGCAAAGAAAGTATTCTTGGCATAAGTCCAGGGGAAAAGCAGTCTGGCTGAAACGGTTCAGTTCCCGTGGCCAGGAAGCAGCAATCTACGTAAACAGGAAGTAGAGAAGGTTGGGGGATAGGGCAGTGGTTAGTTGGTGAGAACAGAAGCTGACGCCAGATGGGTGTCAAGTGGTTACATTCAAAAGAGATTCTGATACAGGCCCTGACTTTGCACGTTAACCAGCCCTGCTCTCGCCTGGGAGGCCTCTTTCACCAGAGTGTCTGTCCGGGGTGTACGTGTCGGGTCCTACTCTTAAATGGATACATCTTTGACCACTTGCTTTTTTTGCCATTTGTCTTCTGGGTAGTTTTATTTTATCTGGTTCAATAGTCTAAACAGTCTTGAGGATAGGACTATTATTTCCATGTTTGTAGGTGAGAGAACTGACTCAAAAGGATTAAGTTAACTTGCCCAAATTCATTTACATTACACCATTACATGGGACACTTTTGAAAATTGTCTTCTCTCGGGGGTACCTGGGTGGCTCAGTCAGTTGAGTCTCTAACTCTTGATTTTGGCTCAGGTCATGATCCCAGGGTTGTGGTATCGAGCCCCATGTCAGGCTCAGTGCTAAGCATGGAGCCTGCTTGAGAGTCTCTTTCTCTCTCCCTCTGACCCTCCCTTCTGCTCACACACTGTATAAAGTTTTTTTTAAAAAAATTGTTTTTAAAGAAAGAAATTGCCTTCTCTCTGAAAAGTGACTGTTAAGCATAACCTATGAAACAGAGAGTGTGTAAATTTTCTAAGGATGCCATAACAAATTACCACACAAACCTGCTGGCTGAAAACAATAGATTTATTTTCTCATCGTTCTGGAGGCCAGAAGTCTGAAATCAAGGTGTCAGCAGGGCCATACTCCTTCTGGAAGCTCTAGAGGAGAATCTTTCCTTACGTCTTCCAGCCTCTGGTGGCTCCAGATATATCTTTCCTTATGGATGCAAAACTCTATTCTCTTCCGACTTCCCATCGTCTTTCCACTTTGTCCTCATCTTCTCTTCTGTCTCTTACAAGGACCCTCATCATTGGATTTATGGCCCACCCAGTATAATCCAAGATGATCTTATCTCAATATCCTTAACTTAATTACAGCTGCAAAGAGCTTTTTTCCAAATAAGGTAACATTCAAAGGAGTGAGGTATTAGAACATGGACATAGCTTTTTGGAGGCCACCATTCAACCAACTACACTGATATTATTCAAATATCAATGCAGATTTTGTATACGTGCTGCAGAAACAAGCACATCATTGTAGATTTTGTAGTATTTTAATAACAACCATGGAATTTAGAGGGACATTGTCTTTATTAGCGTTCCTATGGCCAGATCTCTATTCTTTAAAAGAATAAACTTCCACAATGCCAGTCTCCCCAACCAAACCAACCCATCTTCCCAAGCCTTAGGCCTATCACAATTTCAGGAAAAGAGAGGAAGGTATGGCAAAGGCATGTGTATTTTGAAAATGTCCCCCAAAAGAAAATGATAGACCCTTCCCATAGTACACACAACCACACATAGTTGAGAAGTACTTCTCTCAGGGAATACTATAACCCAGGGTGATGGGAAAGGGGGATCCTTAGAGTATGTTAATCATGTGTTGTGGAAGGAAAGAAAAACATCTGAAAACAGTACTGATCATGGAGTCTGAAAGTTGAATCAATCTCAAGAAGCTCAATCCAAAGAGCAGAGCTGGAAGAAAGGACTTAATTACTGCAAGGGTGTAAAACGCTTTTGTCCGTGCAATCTGTCTAAAATACAAATGCAATCATGTCACTCTCTGCTTCAGATCTTTCAGTGGCTCCTTATGAATACTGAATGAACCCCACATTCGTTAATACTGCACACAAGGATTGTCAAAAGTTCGCCTCTACCTATTTTTTGGGTTCCTCTCTCACTACTCTCTCTCTGAAAGACTGCCTCTTCCTGCCACACCAAAATTCTTGCTATTTCCCAAGAAGGAATGTCCTTTATTGCTTTTCTAGCTTTGAACATGCTGCTCCATCTGCTTGGAATCCTCATCTCTCTTGTCCGCCTGCTAATTCCTACCAATACTTCAAGATCAGTTTCCCTGCCATTTCATTTGCAATTCTTCATCAACAGGTCTCCTTAGTCCTTTCCATGAGTTGGCACCTCCCTGTACTGTGATTTCAAGTCACTCTGTTCATGGGAACTGTTGACTTCTGTCCCATCCAACCTCTTCTCAATAGTTTGAGAGCTTCCAAAAAGAATGTATCATATTCATCCCTGAATCCCTGGTGCTTAGTAGGTGCTCAATAAATGTTTCCTGAAAAATGAAAGGACTGGATCATCATGGATTCAAGCCTGAGATACTTGGTTCGGTGACAGTGAGACCCAGGATTTTACTCTTTATAAACTCGTCAAGCTGCAGCTATAGGCAGAGGAGAACGCAGAGGCAGTCCTAGAAATAAGTCTGGAATGACACAAGATGGAATTGTCAGAAATGGAGTTATCCAGTTTGAGGACATAGTGGTATTAATTTAAGACAGATTGGGATCCCTCAGTTCATTTTCCCACGTTCAGCATGAGGACTATGGAAGTGGAATCATGTTGGGGTTCCCCATTAATATCAATGACAACACATCTGAAGGGTTGGGGATGACAGATGAGCTAGAAATTGTCAGTATTGATACCAGGGAGGTAAACACTTATGAGATGAATTAAGGAAAAGAGGACAAAGGGAAATATGTGTGATAGACCATTTAAGAACTTCCTGAACAAGAGAATGATTTGATATTGGGTCCTATTGGCCAGTACACATGTATTGGTTAAGAGTTTATTATGTTCTTGGTACCTGCTACTCTTAGGTGATTCTGGGAAAGTGTATCATATTGCCCGCCTCTGACATTTGTTCAGGGCATCTGATCCATGGGCTGGCAACAGCTAATGATGTCTTGGTTTGAGAGTTCTTAAAATGATGTTAGTAACTTCTGCATCAGTAGGCTTAAGCAACACAGTGTAATGCTTAGCAATCCAAGGTCTAAAACCAGAGTGCATACCACTTGAACAAGTTATTTAACTTCTATGTGCCTCAAGTTCCTCTTTAGTAAAATGGATGCTTTAGTAAAAAGCAATAAAATTGCTTTAAAGTTACAATGTGTTATTTCATTAATAAGAGTATTCAATAAGCATTACCTATTATTACAACTATTAAGAGGCAAATACAAAAAGAATTATATCAAATCATCAAGTTATACACCTTAAAGTTATACAATGTTGCATGTCAGTTACATCTCAATAAAGCTGGGGGAGGAAGAGACAAATACACCAAAGTGCCACCTTATGAACCAAAATAATAATAGTTATCTTTTCCTTGCATATTAAAACCTGTATAAGTTAAGACTCTTTCAGCTGCAAATTACAGAAACCCAACTCAAACTAGCTTAAGGGAAAAAGAGGGCTTTCTTGACTGGTCTACTTGGAAATCCCAGGCCTCTGTACACTAGCTTCAATATAGTTGGTTTCAGGAGCACAAAGTGACATGATTGGCACTTGGCTAAGATCTTTTCATCTCCCAGCTCTGCTTTCTTCTCTGCTAATTTTATTCTCAGGCAGATTCTTCTAGTAGAAGCAGAATGGCTGTTGGCAACATCAGACTTATGTTCTCACAACAGAACAACCATGGTAGAAAAGGCAAGCAAAAGTTCTAACTCTGATTCCTATTGGCCTAAATTGTGCCACATGCTTATTCCTCAACCAATCTATGTCTCTCTGTTTGGCGAGACTTAGGTCATGTGCCTACACTTGAGTGAGCAGAAAAGGCTGTCCACAAAGGTAAAGCTGGGTGCAGTTACCAGATGAAAACCAGTAGAGAGATATAGGGACAGATTTGGATTTTTGTGGAACCTGAGGCTTTATACTTTGGGCTCTCTTTAATAAATTTAGTATAAAATTACAAATTAAAAAATACATCTGAAATTGAATTTTATTTAGACTGAGAAAATAAACCACAACAAATTATTGGAATCTTGGAGAGTGGGGAAAGAGAGTTAAGATGGTGGAGCAGCAGGGAGACCCTATGCTTGCCTTGTCCCTGGAGCACAGCCAGACAAAGATCTAATCATTATAGAATCTGAGAGATTTGGTTTCTTTTCTTCTGAGGCTCACTTAGGCTATTTATCATATCACAATGCTTCTTGTCATGTGGCTTCCTCACCCCATCTAGAATACTCCGTAATTCCTAGAATCTTTCAGCACTTACAGGGACCCATGCAAGTAAAGGGCTCTGAAACTTAAACTTTGTTAGCTTCTCACTAAATTCACCTCAACACAAGGCAAGCAAAAACAACGGATGTCTATTTCTTAAATTTAGTTAATGTTTATTTATTTTTGAGAGACAGAGCATGACTGGGGGAGGGGCAGGGAGAGAGGGAGACACAGGATCCAAAGCAGGCTCCAGGCTCTGAGCTGTCAGCACAGAGCCCAGTGCGGGGCTTGAACTCTCCAAACGCTAGATCATGACCCGAGCCAAAGTCGGCACTCAACCGACTGAGCCATCCAGGCGCCACATAGCTGTCTACTTCTTTCTTTTTCTTTCTTTCTTTCTTTCTTTCTTTCTTTCTTTCTTTCTTTCTTTCTTTTAATGTTTTTATTTATTTCTAGGAGAGAGAGAGACAGTGTGAGCAGGGGAGGGTCAGAGAG